>ML787987.1:175958-218108 GCA_009831015.1 Picea engelmannii
CTTTAAATTCAGAGATTGTTCCTCAAGTGAGTATACCAAATGTAAAGAAACAAGGATTGGAAGACAATGGAGAAGTGAATATAAATCTACACAAGGAAATAATGAAGTGGGATGAATTAACTTTGCAATCGGTCTTATCTGAAATCAAATCTGGTTGGACACAATGATTGCGAGAAGTTAAGTGTTTTATTGATGGTGAATGCATATGGAATGGAAGTGGACCATCTTTATAATCAATAAAGCATACAAATGGTTTCCATTATTGAGCAATGATATAATTTAAGAGACAATTGGTGAAGGTTAGAGGAGAAACATGTTTTGTATTTTTTTTTATGAATAGAAAGAAACAATACACAATACTTAACACATATAAACGATTCTCTGCTCTTAACTATGTATAGTCTTTGCTAAATAATGATGAGAATGAGTGAATGAAGGCAACTTAACCAAAGGAACAATTAACTCTGAGTTTATTTTTATCAATCTAATGTAAGAGAACATATTTAAATCATAAAATACAAATAACAATGGGACTGTAATTAAAACACACATATCAAAAACACCATATTTACAATCTAATCTAGAAAGAAAAAGGAAAGAAGAAGGATGTTACTAGAATGAGGGGCCCTTCCCACACTAGTTAAACCTGCTTGAATACAATCATATCAAGTCAAATAGATGCACAATGGATCAACAACAATCAACTCTCCATTTTGATCAGAAACTCTATTTTTACATGGAAGTGAACTCCTTAAAGCTTTCTCACAAGAACAAACCTCTTACTTACAAAAACTTCATGAAACTAATGGATCCCTTCTCGACCCTATGAGGATCTATTTATACATAAAAAACCAAGGAGAAATCATAGAACTGAATCCCCCAAACTCAGATATTGGTTAAAACTAATTTTACAACTTTTGGAACGAAATCACAAAAATCTGGGTTTTTCATCAATTTGGGTAGATTCGAGTTACAGATCCACCCATATATCTTAATCAATTTCTAATTTTGAAAAAATTCCCACAGCTTACTCACTTTTCCACCTTCTAAACAAAACCCATATCATAGAAGTTTTGGATCTGAGACCATCTGCATGGAAATCGAGGTGCAACTTGGCAGTTTGAGATTTTTGCTAATTTGTGCAGAATCGTTGCCCTTGAGCTGGAGGTCCACACGTGCGAGCTGGGTGAATTATGACACACGTGTCAGCATGCGAATGTTGTTCTGGACAAAACCCATGTTCTTGATTTCCTTCTATAAGTGCACCAATATGACAAGCTACAATATCAGGTACGGGAATATCTATATTGGTGCAGAATGTTGAACCACAGTAATGGTACGGGAATATTGGTCATGCAAATCAAACTTTATCAATTGTCATTAGTAAAACATGATATAATCGTATTTTAATCACTAAAAATATGGAAAATCCTATGTATTAACCACATCGCGAATGATAATGGATATTGGAGGTTTATGGTGCATTTGCACATACATTATTAGCGAAATGCGAGAAAAAGGTATAATGATGAATGTATTTATATGGCGGAAAACATGGAAAAAATGGAGCTCAACAGTACCATCAATAACCGTCGGACCAGCAGTCGCAGGGGGACCTCCAACCAGAGAGGCTCAGAGATTTTTGAGACGGGTGGAGTGGAACCTCATCGCTCTTACTCGTTCAGTTCCCATGGTCGAGATTGAGGATCTCTCACCATCCATGCAGCCTCATGTAGTTGGGGTGCCACAAACTTGGGTTCAACTCTTTCGACGTTTGGAAAATGTCTTTGTTCACTACGACAGGGCCAACATGCCCCATGCTTAGATAGGATGGACTTATTATGTGCCGAGGGCACGTTTTGTATATTTTTTAGGGCATAAGCCCCGTGATGTATACCGAATTATTGTTTTGAGGTGTTCGCACCCACCTATGTACTCTGACACTTTTCGAGATATATATATATATATACATATTTTATGTCTTATGGATCACATTTTTTACAAATGTATGTACATGTGTATGTGTGTGATTTTTTTTATGTGTGTGCAATATGCCAATCTAATACTTGATTAACTATAGTATATATCATTTGATTTAATCTCCTAGGAACATGGATATATGTAATGTAATCAAAGAAACATTCTAAGATATGTACCCTAAGGAATCGTCGATGTAAATTAGGATCGTAAATGTAGTAAACCCCATTTAACTGGGACACAACCAACTAAGCATCTAGGTAGACCCGAAGGTGAGAAATTCCATCAAACAAAGCATCATGAAGAAAATATATCACTGCGTTGTACTCGGTGACATGGTTTGTAGCGTCACCTAGATAGATACCTCCAGAAGATAGCAACTGGCCTTGAGGCGTGAAAATCACCCAAGCTGCAGGAGCAAGCCTCTGAGTGTGTCAGATAGCATTGTCCGCGAACCCAAAGAGCACTTCTGATTCACTTGGCATCTGCCACAGTGAAAAGGATGACATAAATAACGACACGTCCATAAAACAAAAAGACAAAAACTAACTGTATAAGAACTATACATATGTACAAGAATTCACCCAGGCGACCAACCTACGAGTAATACTTCTTGAGGTAGGGCCCATTTCTAAGCTCTACCAAAGGATTTCCCTCAAAGTAAACTAAACGATAAGCGCCCTTATTTAAGACTTATTTCACAATTAAAGGTCTAAACCACATGGGTTTGAACTTGCCTGCCCCCAGGGGATCCTTATATTGGTTGTAGAACAGGACAAGGTCTCCTTCGGAGAAAATATGAGGATGAACGGACTGATCATATTGACACTTGACTCGTTTCTTATGAGCCTCATCGACCAAGGTTGCATCACGATGTTTCTCATTGAGTTGATTGATATATAATAGGCGTTCCTCAAGTGGTGAAGTGTCTGGCAATAAATTTATTGCTAACTTTAGAGGTGGAATCTGGCACTCTATAGGCAAGACTACTTCCATCCCGTAAACAAGTTGAAAAGGTGAGAAACCGGTGGTAGTATTTACAGAGGTTTGGTAGGCCCATAATGTCGAGTACAACATCAAATGCCAATTTGAATTAGCAGAATTGATCGTTCGCTGCAAAATAGTCTTGAGGGACTTATTCACAACTTCCACATGACCATTCTCTTGTGGGTAGCAGGGTTATGAATTCTTTTGCCTCAACCCAAGATTTTATGTTAACTCGAACATCATTTTTTTCTGGAAGTGATTGCCATGGTCAGTGACAATCTCCCTCGGGATGCGGAACTTTTCTATTATCTGGTTAGAAATGAAGAGAGTTGTTGTTTCACCATCATTGTTAAATGTTGGCATAGCCTCGACCCACTTTGTGAAGTAGTCTACCTCTACGATGATATAATGATGCCCCCTAGCTGAAGCCAGGTGGCATGTGGTAAAATCAATCCCCCACTTGGTGAAAGGACCAACAACAATGACAGGAAACATGGGAGAAGGATGTGCCCTCATCTTCTGGGAGAAGATATGACATGGGTGTCACTTCTTTACCGAATCGACGCAATCTTTGATTAATGTAGGCCAAAAGTAACTGACTCATAGAATCTTTTGGGTTGTTGCCAACCCAGGAAAATGACCACCACATGCTTCGGTGTGGCAGTCATTGAGAACGAGTTCCACTTCTTCGTGAATGAGGCACCGGCAAAGGAGGAAATCTACACCTCGACAATACAAAGTGTCATCGAGTATGAGATAGTTTCAAGCCTGATGGCGTATATGTTGACGCTCATCGCGAGAAGCAGAAGCATGGAACTTCAAAGTCTGGAGATAGACTAATATATCTCCATACCAAGGGTTTGAAGATGCGATCAGAAAAAGATCGCCTTTAATAGGCGATTCTTCAGGCGTAACATCACCTGATTCGACCAGAAGTTCCGAAATAAGTTCCACAAAGACCAACATCTTTTTGGATTTTGCGGAAACAAAATCCAATTCAAATTACTGGAGGATAACAATCCATCTACTGATTTTCTGCCAATGACACATCTTGTCAACACATATTGAAATGGATTCACAATGGCAATGACGGTGGTCTTGTGAAGCAGGATATAATGACGCAACCATTGGAAAACATGCATTGATGCCAATGAAAGCTTCTCAACATGGGAGTAGTTGAGTTCTGGTCCAACCAGGCCTCAGCGCAGATAATAAATCACATGCTCTTCGAGCAGATTGTCCTCTTGAACCAAGACCATACCGATAGTCGACTCTACAATGACCAATTACAATAAGAAATCTTTATTATAATTGGGAGTTCGGAGTAGAGGGATAGATGTAAGGGCGCATTTCAATGCTTCAAAAGAGCACTGAATGAATTCGTCCCAACAGAAAGGGACTCCCTTTTTTAGTAAATGCATGAACCCTTTAGTGATCTCGGCATAGTTTGAGATAAAACACCGTAGAAAGTTCGCTTTCCCCTGTAAGCTTTGAAGTTGAGGGACTGTGCACGGGGGAGGCAACTGAACTATCACCTCAACCTTAAGAGGATCGACCATGATCCCTGTTGTCAAAACTATGAAACCTAAAAGACGACCCGACGTTACGTAGAAACTGCATTTGTTAGGATTCAAGCGAATATGATAGTAGTGACATCATTCAAAGATTGGTCGGAGGTGTGTGGGATGATCAACTCTCTTACAAAATCGTGATGCTAGATCATCGAGATAAGCCTCGACTATATGTCTAAGGTCATGGAAAGAAAAAGACATGGCCCGCTGAAAAGTGTCTCCAACATTCTTTAGGCCAAAAGGCATCTTACGATAATAAAATGTGCCCCACGGACAAATAAAAATTGTTTTATGGTGTTCTTCGGGTTTTATCTAAATCTAGTTATATCCCAAAAAACCATCCATGAATGAAAAGACCTCACAACCTGCACATTCATTGATAATTTGATCAATGAATGGGGTGGGGAAATTATCCTTTGGACAGGATTTGTTCAAGTCACGGAAGTCCATACACACGTGAATCGTACCCTACTTTTTGTTAACTGGAATGGGATTTGACACCCATTGAGTCAATTGTATGGGGTAGATGAAACCAACTTTGATAAGTTTCTCTACTTCAACCTTAATAGTTGTCGCTTTCTGAGGATTAACGGGACAAAGCTTTTGTCGAACTGGCTTAGCATCAGGATAAGTTGTTATCTCATGTTTGACGATTCTTGGATCGATGTTTGGCATTTCCTCATAGGATCGGGAAAAAACATCACAAAATTCTATAAATAAGTCTGTATAGATTTGAATCTCCTCGAGGGAGCAGTCCTCTCTGACGTAAACATTCTCCACGATGCCCGGGGTTATGGAGATCTCAATAGGTATTGTTTCAGTGATAGTTTCCATATTACCCTCGGCATAAACTATGTGCGTAGCCATAGGATTAATAGGACAAGACCTATCTCCAGTCATAGTCAACACGAATTCACCTGCCTCTATTCTTCTTAACTCCGAGAGGAAATAAGATCTGTAATGGAGATCATCCCATGGTCTGTCTGGACCAGTCAATGCCTCTATAATCGCCTCATCAGAGGGAAATACCAATTCTAGAGAATCTGTAGTGGCGAGGGAACCTTGATCCAAAATAGGCTCGAGAACGGGATCTAACTCTTGTGAGGGAGTCGGATCGGGGTCAACCGAAGCTTGTTGGACAATACTGTACGCAATTTCTGTCGTACATAAGGGAACGACCATGCCAGGATTCCATGTCCCTTCCATTGAGGTCGATTGGGAAGGAAGATTCCACAGATCATTAAAGTAAGTCGTTCAAAATGATGACACTTAAAAAAAATTAGCCCTAGGTTGGTCGGGGGCAGCTGATATAAACTTGACATCGCTGGAAGGAGGTGATAATTGAAAGTACCTATCAAAGGTGTGAAAAAACCAACCCCCACATTGACGACGTCAGGTCAATGGTTACGATTTGGCCCTCGTGTGGAAACAACAAGACCCAAAAAATTATGGCAACCACTGCATGCATTGCATAATTCCAAGTCCTTCCTAACAGAAGGTTGTAGTCGAGAGGCGCATCGACCACTTCAATTTTGATGCACAAGGGATGATTCCATGTGGTCTGAAAGAACAAACATCAAAAGCAGTAAGAAGAGTAGGTGACAGAGACAAAATGGGTTGGCCAATGGTATTCCAACATGCCAACGACATCACCCAAGTCAAGGTGCCCTCATCAACCACTCTGCGGAAAATATTTCGGGTAAAATTTTTCATGGTATAAGACACTACTATCTGCAACGCAACGTGGTAAGGGAGACGAGGTTTCAAGTCAGTTGTATCGAGAATGATCATTCCTAAATTACATGTCTCTACAGATCCCAAGACATATAATAGATCCTTTCTCTGCAAAGGGAAGCTCTGGAGGACTTCCAAAGTAGACATTGTGCAAGGGGTTTGTGACAAATCCTCCACCATAGAGTAGTTCTGGGCGGCCCTTGCATTCGTATTATGAAAATATTTCTTGAACGCCACTTTCGAGATGCGTGTCATTGTTTCTCCCATCGTCCTCTCAATATGGAGAGGAACAGATGGGTTTATGGCTTCTTTACCCTTTTCGACAAATTCTGGCATTCCGTAATCGTGTGCCCTAATTGCTATGTAAGAATCACCTTTCATCATGTAAATGTTTTCGACTGAGGGATTACTAGAAGACGCGGGGGGTCCCTGAATGCCCCCATCCACGCTTGAAGAGGCTCGAGTCATATTTTTCCCAAGTGGAAATAGGTTTGTTAACACAACAGGTTGTTTCTTCCCCAATAACTTTTGGGCCTCCACAAGTCGAGGGCACGGGTGAGTCGGGTGGTCCTCTGTGCAAAGGTTACACGGATATTTTGACTTTCTCTTCTTTTTGTTGCCCCCGCTAGCATTGTTGTTGGGTTTCTTATCCCCCTTACCCTTCTTGTTTCATTGTTTTTTCTTTCCGTCGGGTTATTGGTTGGCCTTCGAGTTCGTCGACTGCACACTGTGTACGTCTGACGTTTGGGAAGGGGGAACAGCCGAACCAGAGGTCTGGTTGGCCACTGTGTGTTGTATCGACAATTGTTGCAATTGATTTGACAGCTGATCAGTGGAATTTTCTTGTGATTAACCAACTATACCGTCGGCATGTGGTCCATAATTTTTTCTGGCCTTGTCAAGGATGGACCATGGCGCATCTGGAAAAACATCATAGAGTAAGCCAGACTAAGAATATATCATTTCAAGCTGTGGCGCTCTCATTATCGTCTCCTCCTCTAAAAACACTCCCGACGTTGCAACGCCCTTGGATAAATGAGGTACCAAAGACTTTAGGATCCACTTCAGTAGGAAAGTCGGTGGGACCTGTACCTTGATAAATCTCTTATGACGATGCCATTCTCGGAAGTGATCCGAGATATGATCGGGCTTAGTCTGCTCAAAGTTGGCAAGCAATTTGATGTCAGCATCATATCTCATGGGTAGTTGGAAATGGTTTAGGAAGACCATCGCCAAATCACTAAAGTAAGAGTATCTTGAGTGGTCAAGATCGATGTACCATTTTGCGGCACCCCCGATAAGAGTGCGTTGAAACAGGCGCAACTGTACGGAGTCATCTCGCAGTGGGTTTGATGATCACCATAGGTGGAAATTCATCACGTGATCACCTGGGTCTTTACCAGGCTTTCCTTCGAATTTTGGAATGTCCGAGGGAAACTTAGTCGGCATGGGGGGCCAACGTGGATCATGACAAAACGGGTTGTTAAGAAACCTTCACAAGTCTGGCATATGTAACGTTGCAAGAAACAATATTTTGGGCTGGGTACTATGTATAGGAAAAAGTGAGCCTGGATTTTGACTGGCACTAGGTTGCCAGTAAAAGTTGAGTTGTTGGCCAGGGTTCTGGTAGATACCATGGCCTTGACCAGCATACAGAAACTGCGTTTGTTGGGACATCATCGACTGATTCCTATAATTGGACATCGAGGGTTGGGCGGGGATTTCTACCTGCGTTGTGTTCCAAATATTCTGGAAAGGTTTGCCCCATGTCGGTCTGACGGACATAGGTACCGAGCCTTGCTTGGGGTTCCATTGACCATGGAAGGGGTTTCCCCCGATCGACATCCCTGATGAAGGAAATGATCCCTACCAAGGATTCCAAAGTCCTTGTGAGGAGAAAAATCATGTACTTTCCCCCTGTGTAGGAATAGTACCCTACACAGGATTCTGTTGTCCAAAATCAAGGTTGCCCCCACCTGAGACAGAAGCTGAAGAAAAATCATTATTACTAAACGTGTCAAACAAATAGAATGACATTCAACCCACCGGCATGGTGTAAGAAGAAGGTCCTAGACTGCCTGCTCCAAACAAGTTGTAGTTCGTGTTCAGCCCAATGGGTGGCTGGAAAGCACCGCTGAGTGAGGGGGACGGAGGAGGTATATGACCCCCACCGTAAGGGATAGCGTTATAGGAGGTTGAGGTTCCCCCCATGGACCCTTTCAAGGAAGTGTTTGAGCTCCATCTCCCCAGACCCATGGTTTGTAGGGTGGAGTAGGTAAGGATGGAGTCTGTATCAAAGTTGGGCATCCCATATGAAAATGGAGGGCCCGTCACACTCTATGTGAATGGAGCAGTGGTCACTACCGATGACAGAATAGGACCAGTTCCCAAAGTAGACTTGGTCGAGACCATTGTGTTCCAGACCGACGAAGGTGGGTTAGGAGGTGGAATACCCCCTGTGGTGGAAGTTGTTGAGGGAGTATGAGGACTCCCTGATGAAGTAGCAACATTTTATTCCATAGATTCTTGTAAGACTATCTGGCGCTCATGAGGTGTTACCCTTGGGGTAAAAATTTGTACCAAAATTAGAGCCGACAAGTCAGTGATCGGAGGGTTGGATGGCTCGAGAGATTCCACTCTAAAGTAAGAAATAGTAGGCTCCTCCGGATTCAAGTGTTCTCCTCTCAGAGTTGGCTTGGGCATAGTTTCCTGCGGCCCAGTCACTTCAAATGACCCTTTGTTGGCCCTTGACCAAGTTTTGGGAGATCGTTGGTCAAGTTTGACCTATTTTGGGACTTCAACAACCTGTCGAAGATGAAGTTCAAGACGAAGCAGAGATCACGGGATATTGGCCCCTTTCTGGGTCCTTTTTGGGATTGGGATTATGTAACGGGTATGGGAATGTTAGCCCATGGGTTTACCCATGTTTAGGCCTATTTTGTATGTATAAATAGTTGGCTAGGAAATGTAAGAAGTAGTTGTGCAAGTTGGCTAAGTGCTAAGAGTTGGATCTGTTTGATCGAGAATTGTAAGGCTTCATGCATACTGTGTGAGACTTACAGAGCTAAGTGCAAGTGGTTGTAACTGACCGTGAAAGGATTTGTGCTAGACCTAGCTTGAGGAAGGACGATCTAGCCACGTGCGCATAGATCTCTTGTCCTATGCGGAGTAGGGTTTTTGTGGGTCTGTGCATATAGATGACTGATTGAAGCTAATAAAGAAGAAGATTTGGTGGACGTAGCCCCAGGGTGGGGGTGAACCACTTAAATATCGTGTTATTTTTCTCTGTGTGATGTTCTGATGTGTTTATGTCTTTATATGTTAAGTGCTTGACATAGATGAATAGATAGATATGTTTGTGCTTTGTGCTTATGATGAATCTGAATGCTAGATATGATATAGGTGAATGTGCTTAGTGCTTGAATCTACTAGATCTTATCCATTTATTTATGCTAAGTGATTAAATACATTAGATCAGGGTGAACACTGTGATGCTTTTTTTATCTGTGAAGTAGATATTGGTTAAATAATGATGAACTAATGGTGCTAAGTGCTCTATTAATTATTATAATCACAGATCTATGTCCTAGCTAAGGTTGTAGACACCTGAGTCCTGCAACCACCCCTGCCTCTACCTCGGGTGAGACTTCATTTGCTTCGCAGGTATTGTCGAAAGGGCCGGTAGTTTGGGTTTTTTTGGTGCATTGTTGTAGTGTTCAACCCTAGGTCTGCCCCTGTGCCAACAAATGGTTCTGTTGCCGAGACCTGAAACTATGATTGTTGGGAACTGAGGAAGAAGAATCTTTGTGCAAAGATCTGACCTGAAATTGTGAAATCTCTGTGCATAGATCTATTTCTCTAGTGCGCAGTACTCTACTTAGTTTGACAAGATCTGTGCTAAAGAAAAGAAGTCTGATTTGAAGAAAAGAGGAAAGATTTGAAAGCTTTGTGCTCTGAGAAAGGTAAAAGTGAGAATTTTCTATTAAAAGAGGTAAGATTTGGAAGCTCTGTGATTTGATAAAGGTAATAATATTGAAAAGTTCTAGATCTGAAAGATTTGTGCTCTATAGAAGACAAGTGGAAAATTTTGTTTCTAAAGCATGAATCTAGGTATGTTTGATAGATTTTGTCCTAGCTTGAAAAGTAGGGCACTAATAGATGAAAGAAGGTTTGATATATGTAGATCTGATAAGAATAGTGAAAAATATGTTATACCTATGCATAGAAAGAATGTTTGGACTAATAAGTGGATGCGGGGTCCTAGAAATAATTTTTTGTAGGTTAGCTACCATGATCCTAGCGCGCAGTACAGGAAAGGATGGGGATCATTTACAAGAAAGAGAGGATTAACCCTCTATTATAGTTACATAAAACCAAGACATCTTGCTAAGGAATGCCTTGGGAGAAGATCCAGTTGTCTTTGTTGTAAATCTATGGAACATAAAGTATTGGATTGTCCTAGAATGATTGCTAAGCTTGAAGAAATGAACATGAGACAAGAAAACCCTAGGGCAGATCCAAAAACTAAGATTATGAAAGAATCCAAGGAATAATAAGAGAAAGTATTGCTACAAATGAAAGAAACCCTGAATGACCACCGACATGTCAGATTATCAGAGATCTTCAAAGAAAAAGAATGCCTTGAAGCAAGAATAGGAAACTTTGACAATGAATGTGTTCTAGATGAGGAAACACAAGTGAATGTCATGACAGAGAGAATGTGGGAAGCTATAGGGAGGCCTACTATGATTCCTTCACTAGGAGGAATATGACTATTCAAAGGAAAGCTGATAAACCTATGTGGAAATCTCACTCATATACCTATCAATGCCAATGGAACTTCAACAGAGGAATATTTTGAGATTATTAAATTTATTGAGAACAGTTCCCCATTTACCATGTTACTAGGCAGACCCTGGATTGAAAGAGATCAAGCCAGAAGGAAGGAAGAATAAGAAGTCTTAGAGTAGAAGAAGAAAGAGTTCAAATATTTCATTACTAGAAGGATCACACACTTAATTGAATAATAGAAGAACATATCGAAGCTATTTAACACCAGAGACTCGGATGTCGAAGTTGCAAGAACACTAGAAGAGCCACAGAAGATTGAAGTACCTATTCTAGATAAAGAATAAGGATCACCCTCAAATCTTAGGAAAGAATCTCAACAGTGTGAAGTAACTATGCCAAAAGAATATAAGAATCAAAATGGAAAAAAGGCATAATGAGACGAAGCTCACTAGGAAGAAGGATAGAAAGTTGAGTAAGAAGAGAGCTAAAATTGACAAGTTGCAGAAGGTTACAGAGGGAACCTCGCAGAAGGAAAGTTTGCAAAATTGGAGCTTCGTCGAGATATCAGAACAACGACACATGGCACTTCACCATGGCGAAGAAATATAGTCGTTGGGGACATTATAACCGTTAGACCAATGCCCTGAATGGGTAGAAAGACATTTATGGACAGACAGCTCACCATCCGACCGTTGGGACCGTACCATAATGGACAGAATAGAGTTAATGAAGGCTTCATACTCGTTGCAAGCGACCCAATGTCGAGTTACATATTTATCCCGTCACACCATGCACCGAGAACACTTTTTCTAACTGAGATCTTGAGCTCCCAGACTAAGTTGATTTTATATAGATCATCACACTCTTAATATCCATTCTATTGCAGTATCTAAGTTACTCCCCACACCCAAGATTGTTAACCCCGAGCATGTATGTCGGACGATTTGAGCGCTGCAGAGAAATCTCTTGAAGAATTTTTGATTGACCTCATGACTGAAAGAGTCATGTTGATGTCTAGAGGTGTACAAGCATCGTCGATGAGAGGACTATCAACCTCTCCGTCCACTGCTCGTGGAGCCGAACCATCCCGACCATCAGATGAAAAGTGAACCAAGCACAGGGATGATCTAGCGAATTCCAAATTGATCTTGACTATATTACCCACCTATATTCCACCTCTGAGAGGTGCAGTAAATTGAGACAATGTACCTAGATATTTTGAGTACGCCTTGGTCACTACATACCTCCCGAAGAGGATCCACGCAGTTCGAACAGACCAAGATAAGATTGCAGCATTGAAGTTCAATGACTTCAACCTCGGAGATCAAAAAGTCTATAACATGCTCGCTCCACATAAGTACCTGACTAGAACTAAGGGGAAGAATTCAAAGATCACCCCTCAGCAATGGACCCATGACCTCGCGCAGTCCACCTTGTTGAACGTCATGAATATCCCACACTTCGAAAGACACCAGGAGGTGAATGCCTGTGTCAAGTTGCTAATTTCTTGTTAACATGGAAACTATTTGTGGCTAAACCGATGTATAATAGTTGATCCGACGTTGATCAATCAGATCATGAGGTTGAGTATGCAAGGACCTGATCCACAAGAGTTTTACCCCGGAAAATCCATGGACCGCGCTCTAGCATAGAATATCAAGGACACTTATGGCGATGTCGAGAAGGGAATGTGAGGATACAAGGTATCTTCTATCCAGAGTGTCGCATTGCACCTTGCCTGTCAGTTTATTGCAGGTAAGTTAGTACGAAAGAAACAACCCACCCAAGTCATCGATTTTGTAGTCGACCTCAGAGGGAAGTGCGCAAAAGGCCTTCAAATGAACTGGGAGAAGTACCTGGTGAACCAGTTGAAAATTGACTGCAGAGAAGCACGGGATCAAGGATACAAATTTCATTTCAGCTAGCTCTTGATGCTTATAGCTTTTATTGCCTGGGAGATGCCGGAAGGTGCAACCTTCTCGGGCATCGATCCTTTTGAACCACTAGCCGCAAAGTTTAGTACACTATGGTATTCAAGTGATATGAATAAACAATGGCAAACAAATGTTGTTTTTCATACCTACTACAATTAGTTGAAGATATCCATACAGTCCGAGCCTCACATGACTCCGAACACTCTACACTTGTTCAGGCCTTTGATGAACTTCAACGCAGATCACCATTTTATTTACATCACAGTGCACGTCGACGAACACAAGCAACAGATTCAATCCTACTATAATATGATGGAGGAGGACTTGGAGGAGATCACTAAGGATTGGTCAGTGGACCTCCTTATTCCAGAAGAACCTGTGGAGATATCTGACATTGACAGCCCAAAAACTGCGCAGGATACACTCAGACCCAATAGGACACAGAAGACCGAAGAGGTCCAAGGATTAGACAGTGCATCTGTGAAGAATGTTTCCATATCACCACAGCAAGGAGGTGATGGCAAAGAGTTAGATGAAAAAGAAGTTGAACATAATAAAGGAGACGAGGTTGATCCCCTGAAGAAGAGGAAAGGTTCACCTCTGAAACCTTCCTCCCGGAAGAAATCGAAGGCCACCATGACCAATATGCAGAATGCCATCACCTCCAATGACTTCAACTTCCTCATAGTATCCCTGCAAGATGATTTATATTCGCTGGAAATAGCAGAGAAACAAGAAGCAAAGTAAGAGGAGATGTATGATCGAATTGAGACTGAACTCTAAGGGGTACAACAAGTCCTACAGTCCAGCCGCACAGTCTCAACTATGTCAGGAGAACCAGAATTGGGAGATGATCCAACTCAACTCCACTGCCTATTCGATACAATCAAAGCTCACCTTTGACGAGCACAGGAAGAAAAAATGCAAGCCACCCAAGCTTTGACACAAGTACAAGGAGTACTTGTAGAGAAAAGTAGTGTTGTAGAATAGGAAAATATTTGTCTCCAAGCGAAGTTTGATGAAGAAAAAGAACAGCTACAACAAGAAAAGGAATAGTTGCTCGTAGAGAAACTCGAAGTAAAATAAGTGGTCAACAGATCACTTCGCTCTGTGACAGTCTTAGAAATCAAGGCAGAAGACCGAGTTACACAACAGGTGAACTAGCTCGCAGAAGCCATCTAGCAACTACAACAACCAATAACAAATTTAGAGCTACATACTGTACCTGAGACCCCACAAGATGTAAGAGACCAAAGAGAAGAAATTGCTAGGAGTGTAGTTGAAAGGATAAAGGATATTACCCTAGAATGTAAGAAACTCATTGATCATAGTGCCTAGACCTATGAACAACTCACGGAGAACCCAGAATTGAAGGACTGGAGTCGTAACTCCAAGAGGTGAAGTATCAAGCCGAAAAGATACAAGCGCAACTGAAGCCCCTGTCAGCTGTGGAAAGAATGAAGCACTCCCAAGAGAAATGCATTGCACAACAACATATCCACACTATCCAAAGAAGATTTATGTAAGTAACTCAGAGGCTCCAACCTGTACAAGATAAGGCCTATCAATTGTTTACAGAGGTAGAAGGCCAAGGAGTAGAGCTAGAGCAGGTTATCACTACAGCTGAACAACGTCTAGAGGGACCTATCAACGATGCAGTCATCCAAGATTTTGCTGAACAGGAGACCATATCACAACAACAATTCGAAGCAACTCGAGCCAAGCTCGAGGCATTTGAAGCAAAACTAGTCAGACTAGAGTGACTCAGGACAAGTCACGGGTGAGTGTTGGGGGCTTGTTGGCCCTTGACCAAGTTTTGGGAGATCCTTGATCAAGTTTGACCTATTTTGGGACTTCGACAGCCTATCGAAGATGGAGCGCAAGATGAAGCAGAGATCGTGGGATCTCAACCCCTTTTTGGGTCCTTTATGGGATTGGGATTATGTAACGGGTATGAGAATGTCGACCCATGGGTTTACCCATGTTTAGGCCTATTTTGTATGTATAAATAGAAGGCTAGGCAATGTAAGAAGTAGTTGTGCAATTTGGCTAAGTGCTAAGAGTTGGATTTGTGTGATCAATAATTGTAAGGCTTCGTGCATACTATGTGAGACTTCAAGAGCTAAGTGCAAGTGGTTGTAACCAATTGTGAAAGGATTTGTGCTAGACCTAGCTCAGGGAAGATGGATCTAGCGAGGTGCGCGCAGATATCCTGTCCTATGCGGAGTAGGGTTTTTGTGGCTCTATGAATATAGATTACTGATTGAAGCTAATAAAAAAGAAGAGTTGGTGGACGTAGCCCTAGAGTGGGGGTGGACCACGTAAATATTGTGTTATTATTCTCTATGTGATGTTCTGATGTGTTTATGTATTTATATGCTAAGTGCTTGACATAGATGAATAGATAGATCTGTTTGTGCTTTGTGCTTATGATGAATCTGAATTCTAGATCTGATATAGATGAATGTGCTTAGTGCTTGAATCTACTAGATCTTATCTATTTATTTATGCTAAGTGATTAAATACATTAGATAAGGGTGAACGTTGCGATGATTTGTTTTATCTGTGATGTAGATATTGGTTAAATAATGATGAACTAATGGTGCTAAGTTCTCTATTAAGTATTATAATCACATATCTGTGTCCCAGCTAAGGTTGCAGACACCTGAGTCCTGCAACCACCCCTGCCTCTACCTCGGGTGAGACTTCATTTGCTTCGCAGGTGTTGTTGAAAGGGTCGGTAGTTAGGGTTTTGTTGGTGCATTGTTGTAGCGTTGAACCCTGGGTCTTCCCCTGTGCCAACACCCTTTCTGGTCAAGTCTTCTTCGTAACGATGGAGGTGGTGGCTCCAATGTAACCGATGATAGGCCATGAAGCCTTCATGACTGGCGGAGCTCTTGATCTTCCACTTTGTGAAAATATCAACAAAACAGTAAGGCTTTAACTAACATTGAAAACCAAGCACACACTAGAAAATTTCCTACAAGATAAACCAAGCAAAACACTATCTAGTTGGAAGAATAGTTACGCCATCCAACACTAGAGAAAATTACCGGTGCAAGT
Organism: Picea engelmannii; assembly: GCA_009831015.1. Lineage (NCBI taxonomy): Eukaryota > Viridiplantae > Streptophyta > Pinopsida > Pinales > Pinaceae > Picea > Picea engelmannii. Next base: position 192,016 of record ML787987.1, read on the forward strand.
GAAAATCAAACACGGAAGCACCATCCAGGTATACTCTGTAAATCTTGGCCCAACATCTGCCCTAGGTACCAGAGTATACCCCAACAATCACCTGTGTACATCTCTAGAATAAAGGCAACTAAGTTTCCAGCTCATAAACTGTCGACAGTCAGGTGGACTGCAATGAATAGGATAACAAGTCTGAAACCTATCGAGAGTATCGAAAGCAAGTGGTCCAGAATTCGACTGAGGATCTTGAATGGATTCGAGGTCCACGAAGCTCCGTAGGCAAATGAAAACGATATTATCCCACGACAGATCCTCAATATGTGTTCCTCACTATGTTTGGTCTGGATTTGGAGTGGTTATCTCCGCTACCTTTCTTCACGCGACCTCGTGTTTATCACTTGTGTTAGAGGGGGGTCCCGGATAACTTTCACATCACTAGACTTTTACACTCCCTAGCTTTTACTTCAATGTTTTTTTATAAGCCTTGAAGAGTTTCCTCTCTAACCTAATTCAAGGCTCTACCCTAAACTAGTTGATTGACCCTACAAACATTAAAGTCTAATTTATTTTAAATTAACGTTCTTTTTAAATGGCTTGTTTTAACTCAAAGGATATGGCAGTGAAACTAGTGATGTGTATGAGAGACAAAAAGAGGAGAAGTAAACGAAACTGAAAGCAAAATTACTTCTAGTTAACAATAAAGATTTGCAACTAACTCTTTAAACCAACTTTTTCATAACTAAAATTTTCAAGATCTTTGAAAGGAAGACTTAAAACGAAATTTTTCTCGACTACGAGCTACTTAGTGTTCTAAGAAATCAGTAAAGAAGTTAAAAATTGAATTATTTTTCCTAACAAGTAAGATAACTAACTCCAACTACTTTACCAAACTTAGAAATGAAAACTTTTTTTTTATTTGAAAAATGCTTCAAACAAGAAAAACTTGAAATAAATATTTTTCTTCTTTTCTTTAAAGCAATCGAAAGGGGAAAAAATAAAATACAAGACAAGACTAAAACTAACCTTTGGCCCACTGTGGATCGCAGGGAGTCACTAAAGACACCAAACGGGCTGATCAAAAACTCAAAGACTCGCCTAAAACCCTTTCAAAGTAAACACAGGAAATCTTGAAAAAGACAAGCAAATTGACATCTAAACCGGTCTTTGACTGTAAAAACAGAGGCACTGAACTCTTTCAAGAGACCCTGAGAAGTAAAAACCTCAATCAGGGAAGAGGTTGACTGCCCCTTCTTAAAAACATTCCCTTGAACCAGGTACACTATTGATGCTTAAGCAGCCTGCATATGTACGCGGGTTGTCTATAAAGAAGGGTGTGTATGTATGCGTGTTGACCCACATCAGGCCGCATACACCTTTGTACTTCTTGAAAAAATAAATAAGACAGACATACTGACATGGAAGGGAGAACTGGTATGGCACCAACAGGTGACCAGAATCCCTTAAAAGACTCAGCAGACTCAACATAAACTCAAAAGGTATAAAACCAATCAAACAACCAAAAAAATACCCTAAAACCCTAGAGGCTTCCCTAGTATGGTCGTCAGTTCTACTAGTGGGAAAAACCCCCCTATGGCTACACCAGGGTTTACAATGTAGGCATATCAATAACCGTTTAAAAGTCTCCTACTTCTCTAAGTATCCCAAACATACCCCGGACCTATGTAAGAAAAGAAAAATTAGAAGGATCAGGTAATTGTACCTTTACTCTGGATCTGGTGACAATCCTCTCGCGCTTGATAACTTCTCTAACTGCAAACCTCCTCCCAAGGTTGTCCTGCATTCAAAGACAGATAAACAGAAAACTAAAAACATGCATTTCATACATAAATAAGGGTTAGATGTTAGAATAAAAACATAAATCAAATGCAAACATTCGACACATCATGTTTTGGGATAGGAAAATTACTTCTTTTATTGATAATACAATGATCACTTACAACCAAAGTTGGCTAATGCTCCTTGAACCTAGTCTGGGATCCTCTTCACCAAGCTCCAAGTGAACCTTCGTGTATCTTTCTCCTTTCAACCTTCTTCTTGGGAAATGAAATGGGTTCTGATGGAGGAAAAAGGGAAAAATGAGGAATTCTGAGGCAATTCTCACAACAAGGCTGCAAATACTTGGGGCAAGGAGGGGATGTGAAATGGGCATAGTTTCATTGTTCTTATGTCTAGATATGGAATGAGACCCCAACACCTCCTTTTATAGGAAAAAAGGATGGTTATTCAGTTGGGTGACGAGCTATAGGCGGTGGATTAGTTGGGAAACTACCCAATAGCTCGTAATCTCAACGAATTCCTTACAAGTTTTTAATTTTTGCAAGTATACGCGGGTTGTAGTGGTGCAGCATGCATATGTACACATGTTGTAGTGGTGTAGAAAGCGTATGTACGCGGGAAGTATTGGTGTAGTGCACGTACATCTTCAAAAAATGGGTTTTTAAGAAGAGAAACTCAGTGATGGCTTGGAAAAAATTGCAAGTAAGAGGGCCAAATGTCATGCATGCATATGTGGAGAAATTTAGGGTTATAACAATTGGTTTATTGTGACACTATAAGTGTCAAGAGGGGAGAATTGTACTTAAAATTTATTGAATGATATTTGGTTGGAACCACCATAGAATTTTAATACCTAAAGTTTATATTAAATTCAATGCTAATGACAAAAGCGCAATTTGAGGAAAAAGTGGAATTGTTAAAGACTGCATCAACTAAGAGATTCAATAATTTGACCAAGTATTCATAATTGGAAGTGGAAAGTTGGTTATGTTAACAAAAACAAATATATTGAAGATACATTACACCAAATTTCAATGGACTTTAGAGATTTGGAGAATTAATTATTTGACATAAAGGTAATGCAAGAAATAATTGTTGCTCCCATGAGACACTATATTGAAAATTGGTTAAAGAATGCCTTAACCAAAATAACAGAACCAGATCAAGAAGATTTAATTGAAACTAGTTACGAAATTCTAGCAAAGCAAATTACAAAAGGAACCTCACCAAGTAGATAACACATGAGAGAAATCCATCACAATAAGTAAACTAGTCATTTTTCGTAGTCTCCTATTCTTTATACTTCTTTTTCATAAATCATTCAGTTGTGTATTTTCAGTCTTCTAAAAACCCATAATCAATCTCTAGCCATCTCATTTTTCTTATTTCAGGTCCAATCTTGTTTCACTTTATTTTATGGTTCATAGGGGCCCCATCCCAGTCCGTTTGGACAACACAAACTTTTAATTTTATTGTAATCAGACTATTATTTTTTGAAACTTCCAAGAGAACTACTTTGGGGTGTAATTTCAATGATTTATCAAACTCCAAGTTTATGAGCATGACATTTTTGAAGTGCACCTATCATATTCACTTTTGTTTTGAATGAAATACTCTTTTAAAGTTCTCTACAAATTTTGGACTATTATCTTTCCTTCTTATGAATGCGAACAAATTTTATTATGTTGTGATGGGTGTGAGGAATGTTATGCTTTCCTATTATGGTTTGTTTATTGTTGTATAATATCTTGTATATATTTTATTTCAGTCCGTGAAATATTCTTGGTCCTCTTCTTAGGAATTCTTCTTTGTGAATAAATATTGTCATCTTTTCTTTATATTTTGAAAGCAATAAAGATTGGGGTTTGCTTCTTAGCATTCCTCATTTAGAAATTTAATTCAAGTACATTAATATATATCTTTCAGACTATAACTGAGGAGTACCACCTCTATAAAAACACAGCGAGATATTATATCCTCGTGAGGTTACTGTTTGGATCTTTCCCAATCTGAACCTTGACATTTTTTGCTCCCATACTGGGGAGAACAAAAGGTTGGTTTCATGGACCAAAATCTTGATGACTCAACCAAAACCTAATCAACCTCAGTTACAAGTTGGTCTAAGAAAAAAAGGAAGTGTTTTGCATCAATTGTATGACTTAGTTTTGAAAACAACAAAAAGTCACGAAGAGCTTGAAAGATTGTGGGAAACCCTTGCTTGGGAAGAAGAAAGAGAGATAGAGTTGAGACAAAGAAGAAGGGTGTGAATCCGTGAAAAGATGGAATCTTATAAAGGTCCAATACTACAAGCAAGAGAAAACAATTATAGGTTCACGAAGTTGGTGAAATTTCTAGAACAATGTTGATGTTTGAGTCTGTTAGGACCGAAAAAACAACCTCACGAGGATATGAATCCCCTTGTGTTTTTATAGAGGTGGTACTTCTCTTTGAATTTTTCTATAATATCTTTCTTGAAATTCTTTTTGGGACAATATTTATAAGTAGGAGAATGCTATGAAGAAAGCCCTAAAACATTTATTGCTCAATTAAAATAAAATTTATAAATATGCACAGAAACAATTACTGAGAAAGGATCGGGAACCTTCACTCATAAAATTGGCAGAAATAATATATAAAGATCATATATTATAAGAAATAAAAATAGATCTCACATTCATCACATCCATAAAACATATTGATCACATTTATAGGAAGAAAATATATGGTCCCAAAAATCAAAGAACCTTAAAATATTTTTTCATTAGAATCGAAATAAGATTTTGATGAGTCAATTTCAAATATCTTATCCTCAAATATTTAGAGTTTAAATATACAGTCAAAATTGACCCCGAATTAGTTCTCTAGTATTTTCTAAAAAATGATAGTCTTTACAGTCTGATGAAAACAAACCTGTTTGTCCAAAAGGACTGGGATTGGGGCTCCCAGAGACCATAAAATAAAAATAAGAGAAGAGAATGGAGTCACTAGATCAAGGGAAAAAATAAAGTTAAACCTAGAGAGAAAAAGAGAGAAAGGGGATAAAAAATCAGTTGTGCTCTTCAAGTAAAGAATAAACATAACTGGATGATTTCTGATCTGAAAGGAAAATTTTGAGAATAAATGTGATCTCTAGACTTACTGTGATGAATCTCTCATGACTTCATTTGCTTGTAGAGGCACTTTTTGTATCCTTGTTTGTTGTTGTTATATGACCAGTATTAATTGCTTCCGTTGGAGTCTCAATAATCTTGATTAAAGCCATTTTTAACCATTCTTGAATATATTCCCTTAGGGGAGCAACGATCACCTCTTGCTTGACTTTGATATTAAATAATTCATTTTCGGTTTCTCTAAAGTCAATTGATAAACTTTGCAAGGTGGTCTCAATATATTCATTCCTATTTGTATATTCCATGAACCAACTATCAATATCATCATTAGTGTATTCTACCATACTATCAAATTTCTCTACTGATAATATTTTCAAAGTCTCAACATGTTCCTCAAATTGTTGTCTAGTTAGGAGCATTGAATTTTCTATCAACTTTGGATCTGATACCTCAATAGTAGTGCCCACAATATCTAACCCAATTAATTTTGAATATGCCTTGGTCTTTTCCATGTTAGGTCATTAAGTTCACTTAAAAGTCCCCTTAATATATTAATTATTTGAATCCAACATGCTTTTAATTGCTTTATACAACTTTGAGAAGGAAAATCTTCTTGTTTCTTCTTTGTTCTATGATTTCCAAAACCTTTGCAGCAAATGTGGAAACTCCATCTTTGAGAAATCCTTCATCATTTGTTATGTTTACATTCAAATATTCCTTGGTATTTTATATCCTATCACCAAGAGAAGAGAATATTTTTGTTAAATCCCATGTATTTAAAATGAGTGACATTATTTTCTTTATGTTTTCTTCAACAAAATGTCTGGTAGAAGTAAGTAAACTTGAGGCTCCTCTCAATATTAAACTTGACTATGGGGTTCTCTGAAAGCTTCCGCTAGGTTGGACCATGGCAACATGGGTGGCTAATATAGGTGGAGGCATCAAAGACACTTCCAATTCTTTCACTCTTTCTTTAAGCCTGAATTTTTTTGCTTCCATATCAATTATGGACACATCTAATGCATCTGCTATAACTATGTGAATCGAAGATAATTTAGATGCAGGTATATCTCTAAGATCAATTACAGAATGAGATTTTCCCTTTTTGTTCTTTGAATTTCTTTCAAAAATTATTTTTTTGGAAGATTTATCAAACAATGAATTATGTACAGAGAAATTTTCTTCATCTGAGAAGAATTCATCCTGGATGACAAGTTGTGTGTTCTCTTGTACTCACTCTTCTTCATCAAGAAACTCAATATTCTTGATATAAACATATAAAATAATATCTTCAAGAGGAATTTCATTTTCGGGTATGTGTTCTTCCTCTTCTTGTTGAGAACTAGTTCTTTTTCTTTTCACTTTCAACTTGTGAGGGTTTTCCAATTTTCCTTGGGGAGGGTTTTTCTCACCACCATCATCTGAATTATTAGTTGAGGATTTCCTTTGTTGAGACACTACAAATTGATAATTTACTTCGGGTGGGCCAATTTTATGAGAAACAATAAACAAAAATAACAAGAACCTTAATTATGGGGGACAGAGAAGAAAGAATGATATTCCAGATAATCGAGAAGAAAGACAAAGATTCCCAAGGAGGAGGGATAGGTATAGCCTACTCAATTTACTAGGAGAACAACATACGTTATCGACTCTTCCTCAAGGAGTCTTGTCAGTTTTATCAGGACACAGGGTTATGGATCCAAAGAGACACATGGATCAATTCTTAGTTATTTGTGATATCAATCTAATTGAGCATGACGATGTGATGGTGAGAGTATTTTTACATACATTGATTGGGCCAGCCTATGAGTGGTACCTTTATCTCGTGAAATAATCAATTAGATCATTTGATGACCCGGAGAACATGTTTATGACTATGTACACACCTCCCATTTCATATCATACACTGCTCACTCAATTCACTCAAATTCATCTTAAAAAGGGGGAAAGAATAAGAGACTTCAATCTGCGATTTGTTAAGATCTTGAATCAAATTCCACAAGAGAAATGAACAAATGATCATGTTATCTTAGGTTTCTATAAGAATACAATTCCTGCAAATGTCAATTATGCCATTAGGTCTTCAAAAATAAATGATTTAGAGGGATCCATTTGTTGGAATTATTGATTGTCTGTTGTCATTGATGGAAACATGATTTAAAAATGTACATTAATCATAGAAAAAGGAAGATCACCTTGGGGCAGAGGAAGATCATCTTGGGGCAGAAGCAATTCTTGATCATTTTTTAGCATGATAGGATCAACAAATGACCCTATGTTCCTAAAGCTTAGGAGAGATAGCACGAAGTTTCTACAAAGAATACACACATAGAATCAGAGCATGGAAAGGATGAAGGAAATATCAGAAGGGAGAGCACAATATAGAAGTGTTATCATGATTGAAATCCGCACAGTAAACTCCAAAAGAATCAAAAAAGAATCTTGTACGTTGATGTAGTTCTTGGAACAATCCTGGACCGTCAGATCACGTAGAAGCCAGAGCCTACACAGAATAATACCTTGTTACATGAGTCATTCATTCTTAATTAGGGACAATCTAGGATCATTAGATCGAGGTGAAGTCAGAGGTTGGGAAGGATTAAATCTCAACCGTTATATCTGAAGTAGTTTATGGACCATTGGATCAAGTAGAGGACAAAATAAATTCGACACTTGGCCACTTCAATGAACATGGAGACAAGGCATGATCATGAAGTCACGAAATCCTGCCAGTTGTTAGATCAAGGAGGGAATTCGAGTGAATTCTCAACCATTCAATCGAGTTTGGTGGAAGGACAGGGTAAGCCACGAAGTGTCGAAGCCACAAAGTGAAAATCCATGATCATGAAATCCTGTCATCCGTCCAATATAATAGGAAGATAAAAATAATACATGTGACACAATAGTAGGTCCACATTAGGAGGATCATGTCAGCAAGGACACATGGCCCAATTATATGGTGACAAGTCTTAAAACTCATATGGAAGATAAGGTCTGTGAAAGTGAGAAATCAGGGTGACATGTGGCACACACACTATGGGTCCACATAATCATCAGTGACATCAACAAGCCACATCACTCTGATATTACAGCCTCCAGGGATTTCCAGCTTCTCCTACCATCAAAAATGCCCAAAGCGTTGAAGGTTGAAGTCATGATTAAGGTTTGGTCGTTGATCTAAGATCCTCCAAAATATTTCTTAATCGTCTAATTAAGTACATTGGAAGGATAAGTAAGCATGAGGTGTTAACTGACAGAAAGTGGTCACTGGCATTCTATGACTTATTTGGTAGGTAAACCTTCAGAGGAATTGTCCTACTCCATAATTCTAGTAACTCAGAGTCCTAGAGTCATGAATCGTCGAAGTCCCGAAGTGAACAAGAACCGTTCAAGTAAACTCTTGATTAAGACGTGATCATTGATTTTTTTTTAACCTCCAGATACGCAAGAATTGTCCATTCAACAAGAGATTAACTCCACACCATCAAATCAAGATCAAAGAGAAAGAGATCAACGGATAATATCTCATCAAAGTGTAAATTGCACAAGGATTAGACCAGACCGTTGATCTGATAACTTTGCTAGTAATCCTAGCCATTGTATTAGCCAACATGAGATGTAACCACTCTGGAAGGTAACACTCCAGAAGATATCTCTTTGGCGATAACAAGAGTTTGGTAAAAGAGAAAAAAAATTGAAGGGTTGAAGACTGTATGACAAGGTTATGTCATTGGTCATGTGAGTCCTCAAGGTAACAAAGGCACAAAACTAACGCTAAGGAAAATACTTAGAAGGTAAGCCCATGGTTTGAGCCCACGGTCACAAAGAAAAGAATGGTTTGAAGGAATCACATGTCTGCAGATATTCAAATCCAGAACAAGAAAATAATCAATGAAGGATTAAAATGATGAACAATTTGCAATGGATTTGAAGCCTTTAAAATATTAATAATAAAAATAATAATAGAAGTTATTATTGTTAATTTAAATGAAGAGGTGAAATGGTTCAAACAAAGAGACACAATGCTTCAAATTCACACCAGTTGGAAGACTATATAAACAAGAAAGAATGGTGAGAAGAAATTGTCTCTGCATTCCAAATTAGAAGATCAAAAGCAGAAGTAGAGCCCAAGAAGGAAAACTGAAGATACTTATGCAATGAGGGTGGAAGGGAGGAGCAAGGAAATATTCATATCCTTTTCCTAGGGTTGGTTCCCTAAAACAATGGAGTTGGTGCTTCCTAGGGTTGGTGCCCTAAAACAAGGGAGTTGGTTCTTCCTAGGGTTTGTTCCCTAAAAACAAGGGAGTTGGTGCTTCCTAGGGTGGTGCCCTAAAACAAGGGAGTTGGTGCTTCCTAGGGTTGGTTCCCTAAAACAAGGGAGTTGGTGCTTCCTAGGGCTGGTGCCCTAAAAACATGGAGTTGGTGCTTCCTAGGGCTGGTTCCCTGAAGAAGGGGATACATGTCTCAAAGAGTTGGTGCTCTAAAGAGGATTGGTGTCCTTCACAATCATAGATTATTCTTTATAAGCTTTGTAATTCTTGTTAAGTATACTTATATAATTGATTATTAAATACAAGTCCATTGTTGATCTACTGTGATGATAAATAGAATAACAATGTAATAACTAATTGTTTAAAAAGGTAATACTGATTCACCCCCCCCAATCAGTATTTCCAACAATTGGTATCAAAGCGGATGCCTTCAGCACAATTTAATAACTGGAAGGTAGATCCTGAAAGTAATGGATCAGCAAGAGGGAATGTCTTCCAACAAAGCACCATTGTTTAAAGGAGATGATTATGCTCTCTGTAAAATAAGAATGAAAAGCTACCTTATGGATCTTGGTTTTGATGTTTGGTAATCTGCAGAAAATGGGTACACTGCACCAGCTACTCCACCAACAGATACTGCAGGAAAGAAGATCTTCAATGAAAACTCCAGAGCAATCGATTCCATTCTAGGAGGGTTAAAAAATCCTATATTTGTGAAGGTAATACATTGTAAGTCATATAAGGAGATCTGGGATAAACTACATGTTATATATGAAGGATAAAACATAGTCAAGGAAGCTAAACTACAAATCTAGAGAGATCAGTTTGAAAATTTGAAGATGAAAGAAGAAGAGAACATTGTTGAATATATTCATAGAGTATATGAGGTAGTTAACTCAATCAGAGCAGCTATAGAAGAACTTAAATACAAACCCATTCTACAAAATATCTTAAGATCATTACCTATGAGGTATGATGCCAAGATTTCTACAATTGAAGGTTGACCAGACCTTGACAAACTCACAGTAGATGAGCTCCATGGATTTCATACATCATATGAGCTGAGGACATGACATGAAAAACCATAAAAATGAGAAACAACCTTTAATTATTCTAAATAAAGGAAGAATCAGGAACAAATGTCTAATGAATATCAGTCAGACATATCATATGAAGAGGCCAACATTATAAAGAAACTCAAGAAAGGGACTGGAAAATACAAAGGAAAGTTTCCTATGATATGTTTCAACTGTGGAAAAATTGGACACTTTTCCAATAAATTTCCCTATCCTAAGCAAGAGGAAAGTGATGATGAAAGAACTTTCAAAGATCAGAAGAAGAGAAAAACCAAAGATAAAATGAATTTCTACAAGAAGAAGAAAATTTTCTTTACCTAAGAAGACAGTAGCTCGTCTAAAAAAAGTGAAGAAGAGGAGCCAGAGCTTCTATTTATGGGAATGAAAAATCAAGATGATAATCATTGAGAATATGGAGAAGAAGTGAACCTTGAGGAAGAATTTATCAGTGCAATTGAAGAACTAAGAAAATCTAAAAAGCGAAACAAGTTACTAAGGGAACAACTTCTAAAGTTTGAAGAAGTTATAAAATCAAGAGAAAAGGAGGTTTCCAAAACCATTAGTGATTCAAAACAATTGATTATTGAGTTAAAAATCCAACTCCAAGAAACCAAAAGAAAGAAGAAATATTGAATAAGGAACTCAATGAAAAACAACAAACATGTAAGATATTGGAAGATGAAATAATTCAACTAAAAGGGAAACTAGAAAAAGAAGACATTCGATGTAAGTTTGAGAACAACTCAAAAATCCTGAACAACATTCTTAACAGCAAGAGATCATCAAATGATAAGACAAGACTAGGATATGATCCCTCTACATAACATAATAATGACAAACAACCAATCAGATATGTATATGCTCTTAATAAATCCATAAGAAGAGAAGAAAAGAAGGCAAGGAAAATACCATTGAAGACTATCCCAAATAAACAGAAATCTACACTCCCTACTAAAGAAAAAGGTGACAAAAAGAATAGAATCATCAGAAGGAATCCCTCTAACAAAAATCAATATATTTTTCTTGGATATTGTTATTCCTGCAATAATTTTGGACATAAAGAGGTACATTGTAAATCTTATAGAAAGTACAATCCAAGGAATGTTCAAAGATATGAAAACAATAAGAATAATGCAGAAAGAATAAATTATAACTCATTCTCTCCCTTACAAGACTTCAATATTGAATGACAAAAATGCAAAAATTATGGTCATAAGGATAATGAATGTAGACTGCCAAAGTATTCCATGAAGGCAAGTATCTCCAAAATTAAGGAAAATTATAAGAAGATATGGAGAAGAAAATCTAAAGTACAAAGGAAGAAAAATGATGAATATATTGCACCTGAAATTGATAAAGATGACAATAAGAGAATGATGGGTGAAATGTCTGATAAGGTATATGAAAATTAGAGTTATGAATATAAAGTGGGTAATTCTCAAGAAAAGGATAAAGAAGCTTCAGTTGCACAAAACAATGATGATGATGATGAACGTTCAAGAGGAGATCAACCAGAAGAATTGAACGATGATGATCTTGGAAATTTTCAAACATTATTTTGATGATCTACTAAATCTACTAAAAAAAAGTATAAACAAAAGAAAGGAAGGAGGAATTGGGAAATACTTAAGATTGTTCCTGTTGATACCCCTATGAGTATTGAATCACATAAGTCTTCATATGCCAAGGAACAATTATGGTTATGTATTCTGTTATCACTCCAAAAGTCACCCTAGACTGTAATCGGGTGAGCTTGGTAACATCAAATATTACAAAAAGAAAGTTGATTTTGAAATTATGAGAGAGGTAAGGCTGAAGCTATCTGCTTGACTTTAACAAATCATATGAATCTATCCCTGCAAATCATCTTCCATATGCAGCAAAAAATATCATCCAAAAGCAATGTTTAGCCTTTCAAGGCTTTCAGGTGGAAGACTTTTATGGGCAAACATAGAATTGCAAATAGAGACATGAAAATCCTTTTCAAGCATACTATTTATACAGTAGAAGAAGAATCATAATCTAAATATCCTTTTTAGAAAAGATTTAGCAACACACAAGGTAGAAGATCTCAAAGGATCCTCCTAAGAAACCCTCTCACACTTGTTGTTGAAGAAGAACAAAGTTTAAGAGTCAAAACAAAGAAAAACATAGCTAAACATCACTCTCTTCTACAAATGAATTATTAACACAAAAAATGATAAGATAGGCTATCTTCATATTAATCCTATCAAAGTACAAAAACAGTTCGGGAGCCTCCGCTCAAGCATCGACCCTTTTCCCTCAATTGGAACATGAATTTATAATAAAAAGGAAGAGCAACAACTAGAGGTGTGAGTTGGCCCTTCCTCACATCGGATTCCCCAATCAACAGTTATCAATCGAACACCTATTCTAACAACTATTAACAAACTGCTACAAAACATGAAAGTGTTGGTGACTAATCCAACTAAATTTAAATGACACTTCCTCCCTTGATCTTCATTGATGTGCCTCCTTTCGCATGCCAAGTGTCATGTAGAGGTGGTAAGTTGTTATCATGCTGCCAACTACTATCTCAGCCATCATCAACCACCTAAAAAAGTAATGAATTCAAACTCATACATTCCAGGTGCCAATAGGTAGCGCCAAATATTTGTATCTTCTGTGCAAATTTCGTCTCTGCCAAATATTAGGTAGCACCGGCCAAAAAATTGGGTAGCACACTGTGAAATTCGCAGTGCCCATCGTTACACTGCTCAGGAAATTGGGTAGCAAATTAGGTAGTGCACTGTGGAATACACAGTGCCCCAGAGAAAACGCAGCGCCCAGGAGAAAACACAATGCCCAGGAAATTTACAACGCCCAGGGGAAAACACAGTGCCCAGGAGATTTGGCAGCGCACTGCACTCTGCACATCCATGCATGAAAATGGTGGAATGAGCAAAAAATTAGGAGCAACATCATATATATCATGGCTATATGCAGTTCTTCAACACCTGTATGCTTGATGCGTGGCTTGAGCTTGAGGCTTAACTCGTGGCCTAACTTTGACTTTGTTCATGGCTTAGTATTTTGACATATAGCTTTGACTCATAGATTATGAATTAGGAACGTGATCTTAACTCATATCTTAGCTTAATGTAATGACTGGTGAATAGCATAAGAAATGGGCATGTGGCTTTATAAACTCTAGACTTAGGATAATGAAAAATATTTATGCATACAACTTTAGGTTTAGACTAGAGTTAAGCCACTTTAAAGAACACACCACCTCTTCTATCAAAGTCAATAAACTCATTTATTGAAAAGGCAAATAAAATAAAACAGAGGGAAATCAACAAAATAAAGATTTAGGAAAAACTACTAAAAGTTGTCTTTTTGGTTATGCGGGTCAAAGAGACAAAGGCCAAAGGTGTTTGGAGAAAACGATTTATGAATTAAGACTCTTCCTAACTCAATGAGGAAATTGGAATTTATGAACTAGGGAAAATGAGCAAAAGATTTTCAAAATTTTAGCACAAGGATGCTAAAGACACTTAAAATTTCCATAAAAAATGAGTGCTAACATTTGGCTCCAACTGGGATGGAGGCCTCCCTGTGAGGCTACAAGAACCTAGTAGTTCTATTCGCCTTATCTGTTTGGCTATGGAGTCATCTGGCCTATGAAACCAATCTCTGAAAACTCTCAAGACCTGTGCAACTAATCTTTGTATACCTTCAAAACTAGCTTTTATCCACACAAGCTAACTGATATTTCTGCTGCAAACTAGAAGAAAATAAATGCTCGAGCAACGAGCTTATTTCCTACCCTACTCTACTCTAACCAACTCTGCAATTGATTAGGTAAATGTTGCTTTCCATAACAACCATTCAAGCAGTTTTAAAATTGAAGAAACCTCGTCTCTTTCATTGATCAACAACTGATGTTTGAAATGTAACAAAAGTGATAAAAATTCATCCAATAAACCATACTCACCCAGACATGCTGATAAAAAGATTAAGTCTGCATGCTCCAAAGCATTTGAAAAGTGTAACTCTATGTACTCATTGACAGGGTCATGAAACTGAAAGCAATGCCTGATTAATTTATGAAAGGTTACCTTCATTGTTTCAAAGTTGTTGACAGTTTGTTTGATGTCTTCTACAGGAACACTTGTTTGAATGACAGACATAGGGATATGTGGGTCGAATAGCTGCTTCGTAACTTTAGAACCATCTGTCGGTTGATTGTTGATCATCTCTGCATATACCATGGGGATAGTCTGTTGTTCATACACATGATTTTTATTAAGACATGGTTGTTCATTTGTTGGTGATGGATAAGAGATTAGATTTATATGAAAATCCCTTTCAACACCTCCATAGCATTTATAAGGATCAGGATCATAGTCATCATATACAGGAATAGTGATAACAGGTTCCAAACAAATCATAGAAAAAAAAAAATCCATCATCATCACTGTTATTTCCATCAAAAATAGGTTGTCCATAACAAACCTTTGACTCTTGACATTCTGAATGCCTTGTTTCAGGATGCTCTCTAACAGATAAATATTCACTACCAAAGTGTTTGTCAACAACAAGATGCTCTTGGTCAATGTTTGAGACAGTGATTTCTTCAGAGGAAAGGTTGTCAAAGATACATGCTTCGAGGACCAAATCATCCACTATCTTTTCTTCATAGGGACAACAAATAAAATCTGCCTCATGTTCAGAGCTGACATGATGCTAACTTTGAATCCTACCACAAGCTCGGAGGTTCTCCTCCACTTCCACAACATCCATGAGTAACTGTAATAAAGATGTAGATTTTATTTCCCTAAGATACAAAACAAGGTCAGATAATTGAGACATTATGTAATACACCATGGCAACAGTCTCAGAAGGTTTAATTTCCAGGGGCAGGCTGCAATACAAGTTGTGAAATCTTCGATTAAAAGAAAACAAAACTTCATTGTTTTCCCTTCTCAAAGTAGTGAACTCATGTAGGTACTGATAAAATGACTTGTTCTCATCCCAACACTTTAAAAAAGTATTGCATAGTTCAATCCATGAACCAATGGAGTCAGCTCCCAAACCCTTAAACCATATAACAACATCTCCTAGCAAGTATTTGGAGAAAAAAYCTCATGGTAACATCCTCATGAACTATCTCAAATTGATCAATAAAGTTTTCGAAGGCCTCCACATGCCTCTCAGCTGTAACATGATCCTCTCCAGAAAAYCGAGGAAAGTACTCGAAGAAATCAAGAGGATAAGGATGAAGATGATATGGAAGCCTTAAAGTTTTAAACATCTTATCTCTAATTCGAGTTTGAAAACTAGTGGGTTGGATATGAGGTTTAACAAGTTGATGGCAAGGTTCAACAGTAACAACAGAAGGTGATGAAACTTGAGAAGGCCTATCAATTTCATGAGGGATTTCAATAGAGAGTTCATCCTTATGAATAGGTTGAGGTGAAGGTATCAAATCAACATCTACAACAAAGGCAGAAGGTAGGTCTTCTTCTTCCAAGGATGGATATATAAAATAAGATTGATGATCAGCCGAATATACAAAACACAATATGATCCTTTTAATTTGTGAAGGGAAAAGTAAAAATGAGCTGATAAAAAGCAACAATAGCTCATGAAGAAGGCCCATAAACTGATACCTGGTCATCTTTCTGTCAATAGGATCCTCCCCAGTGGAGTCTTTGATTGTGGAGTCGCTAGGTAGATGATTACAGTCAATTTTTTGTATCCCTCTCTTGTCTACCATCAAGAGATGGATCTATGTCGTTCTTCCCAGGGAACTCTTCAATATGCTCAAATATGTCCCCGACAACGGTGCCATTTATGTTATCACTCCAAAAGTCACCCTAGACTGTAATCAGGTGAGCTTGGTAACATCAAATATTACAAAAAGAAATTTGATTTTGAAATTATGAGAGAGGTAAGGTTGAAGCTATCTGCTTGACTTTAACAAATCATATGAATCTATCCCTGCAAATCATCTTCCATATGCAACAAAACATATCATCCAAAAGCAATTTTTAGCCTTTCAAGGCTTTTAGGTGGAAGACTTTTATGGGAAAACATAGAACTGCAAACAAAGACATGAAAATCCTTTTCAAGCATACTATTTATACAGTAGAAGAAGAATCATAATCTAAAGATCATTTTCAGAAAAGATTTAGCAACACACAAGGTAGAATATCTCAAAGGATCCTCCTAAGAAACCCTCTCACGCTTGTTGTTGAAGAAGAACAAAGTTTAAGAGTCAAAACAAAGAAAAACATAGCTAAACATCACTCTCTTCTGCAAATGAATTCTTAACACAGAAAATGATAAGATAGGCTATCTTCATATTAATCCTGTCAAAGTAAAAAAACAGTTTGGGAGCCTCAGCTCAAGCATCAACCCTTTTCCCTCAATTGGAACATGAATTTATAATAAAAATGAAGAGAAACAGATAGAGGTGTGAGCTAGCCCTTCCTCACATCGGATTCCTCAATCAACAGCTATCAATCGAACACCTATTCTAACAGTTATTAACAAACTACTACAAAACAGGAAAGTGTTGGTGACTAATCCAACTAAATTTAAATGACACTTCCTCCCTTGATCTTCATTGATGCGTCTCCTTTTGCATGACAAGTGTCCAGTGGAGGTGCTAAGTTGTTATCATGCTGCCAACTATTGTCTCATCCATCATCAACCACCTAAAAAAGTAATGAATTTGAACTCATACATTCTAGGTGCCAATAGGTAGCGCCAAATATTTGTATCTTCTGTGAAAATTTCTTCTCTGCCAAATATTAGGTAGCGCCATCCAAAAAATTGGGTAGCGCACTGTGAAATTCACAGTGCCCGTTGTTACACTGCTCAGGAAATTGGGTAGCAAATTAGGTAGCGCACTGTGGAATACACAACGCCCAGGAGAAAACACAACGCCCAGGAGAAAACACAGTGCCCAGGGGAAAACAAAGTGCCCAGGAGATTTGGCAGCGCACTGCACTCTGCACATCCATGCATGAAAATGGTGGAACGGACAAAAAATTAGGAGCAACATCATATATATCGTGGCTATATTTAGTTCTTCAACACCTGTATGATTGATGCTTGGCTTGATCTTGAGGCTTAACTCGTGGCCTAAATTTGACTTTGTTCGTGGCTTAGTATTTTGACATATAGCTTTGACTCATAGATTATGAATTAGGAACGTGATCTTAACTCATAGCTTAGCTTAATGTAATGATTGGTGAATAGCATAAGAAATGGGCATGTGTCTTTATAAACTCTAGACTTAGGATAATGCAAAAGATTTATGCATAGAACTTTAGGTTTAGACTAGAGTTAAGCCACTTTAAAACACACACCACCTCTTCTATCAAAGTCAATAAACTCATTTATTGAAAAGACAACTAAAATAAAATAGAGGGAAATCAACAAAATAAATATTTAGGAAAAACTACTAAAAGTTGGCTTTTGGTTATGCAGGTCAAAAAGACAAAGGCCAAAGGTGTTTGGAGAAAACGATTTATGAATTAAGACTCTTCCTAACTCAATGAGGAAATTGGAATTTATGAACTAGGGAAAATGAGCAAAAGATTTTCAAAATTTTAGCACAAGGATGCTAAAGACACCTAAAATTTCCATAAAAAATGAGTGCTAACATATTCTCTCAGTGAAGTTATGTGAATGGTTTTTGAGGTAGATCTGTCATGGTACATGGCTGGTATATATGTGATCTACATTGATATATCTTATGATAGAGACATATCATGTGTGATATGACACTTGTTTAAAGCACATTGTTGGTACATTTATAGAGGCACTGGTTGATGATCCTGATATATGCTTGGTTAACTTTTGGAAAATATTCTTGACACATATTTTTCTTCATTGTTGATGCATGAGATAGTATGTATGATTGGCATACACTTGATGTATGGTGTGGCATGATTTTAAATGGTATATGTATGGATAGGTCCAAGGATCGTTATAGGAAGAGAAAATCATTCTTGAGCAGTTGAACTATGTTTCAATAGAGCAACAATATATTGAAGCAAAAGAATATTGCAGTTGTAGCATATTGTTCATATTCCAGAGAAGATAAAAGGATACATACCCATAGGGGGAATTATTCTTATTCCATAATTGTTTTCCACAACATGATTCCAGGTGGAGAGATGATTGGAAACCATGCCAACAACATTGCTTCAGAGGGATATCCCGTATCCAAAGGGGAGAGATTCATAGATAGGGGGAGTATCACCTCAGGGGAGTGTCACCCTAAAGGGAGCAAGGGAACATCCCTTTTTTTGTCATTGATGTCAAAGTGGGAGAAAAAGAAGTAAAAAAATTTCAATTCCCAAATTTAAAGATGAGATCAATGATAGGGGGAGAAAAGGTACAAACTCGTTGGTTTTAACATATATGGTTTCCTCAATGCCAAAGGGGGTTATTGTTGGAATTATTGATTTTGTGTTGTCATTGATCGAAACATGAGTTAAACATGTACAAAAATCAGAGAAAAAGGAATATCACCTTGGGGCAGAGGAAGATCACCTTGGGGCAGAAGAAATCTGTGATCACTATTGATTACGATAGGATAAAAAATTGATCATATGTTCCTAAAGCTCAAGAGAGATAGCACAGATTTTCTACAAAGAATACACACACAGAATCAAAGCATGGAAATGATGAAGGAAATATCATAAGGGAGAGAGCATTACAAAAGTTCTATTGGGATTGAAATCCCCATAGTAAACTCCAAAAAAATCAAGGAAGAATCATGTTTGTTTATGTAGTTCTTAGGAAAATCCTAGACCGTCAGATCGTGTAGAAGCCAAAGCCTACACAGAATAATTACTTGTTACAAGATTCGTTCATTCTCAGTTCGGGACAATCCAGGATCGTTATATCGAGGTGAAGTCAGAGGTTGGTAAGGATTAAATATCAACCTTCATATCTAGAGCAGTAGAAATATGGACCATTGGATAAAGTAGCTGACAAAAGAACTTCGGCACTTTGCCATTTCACCACTTCGACGAACATTGGAGATAATGGAGGATCACGAAGTCACCGAATCCCTCCAGCCGTTAGATCAAGGACGGAGTTCGGGTGAATTCTCAACCATCTGATTGATTTTAGTGGAAGGATAGGGTAAGCTACAATATCTTAGAGTCCCGGAGTAAACAAACTCATGCATACCATCGATCTAAGATCCCTACAAGTTTTCTCTCAACCATTTGATCAAGTAGTCAACTCCAGCATTGATCACTCTGATGAAAAGAAGTCTGAATCATGTAGGAATACTCGAAGGTCGAAGCCCTGAAGTAACAAATTCTTGTCGACCGTTGTATCAAAGGAAGAGCTGGAAAATCCCTTCAACCGTTGATCAAGTGTAGTGGAAGGATAGGATAAGTAGGGCCAAAGGAACGAAGTCTTGGAGTAAATAGAGGTCATCGGATCAAGACGAGGAAAGAAAAAAAGGTGGAAAAACATATTTGACACTTCGGCGATGATCGAAGGTTGATATAAAAGTGAAAAAATCCTGAAGCCACGAAGTGCAAAGCCATGATCTTGAAATCCCGCCAGTCGTCTGATCTAATAGGAAGATCAAAATAAGACATGTGATACAACAGTAGGTCCACGTCAGTAGGATCACTTCATCAAGGAAACGTGGACCAATAATATGGTGACAAGTGTTAAAAATCATATGGCACATAAGGTTTGTGAAATTCATAAATCAGGGTGACTTATGGCACACACACTGCGGTTCCACATCATCATCAGTGACATCATAAAGCCATGTCACTCTGAGATTACAACCTCCGGGGATGTCCAACTTCTTCTACCAACAAAAATTCCCAAAGCGTTGAAGGCCAAAGTCATTAATTAATGTTTTTCCATTGATCTAAGATCCTCCAGAATATTTCTTGACTATCTGATCAAGTATAGTGGCAGGATAGAGTAAGCATGAGGTGTTAACTGACAACAAGTGGTCACCGACATTATATGACTTACTCAATAGGTAAACCTTTGGAGGAATTGTCCTACTCCATAATTCTAGTAACCTGGAGTCCCAGAGTCA
Organism: Picea engelmannii; assembly: GCA_009831015.1. Lineage (NCBI taxonomy): Eukaryota > Viridiplantae > Streptophyta > Pinopsida > Pinales > Pinaceae > Picea > Picea engelmannii. Next base: position 212,324 of record ML787987.1, read on the forward strand.
TGAATCGTTGAAGTCTCGGACTGAATGAGAACCATTCATCTCAATTCCTAATGAAGTCGTGATCGTCAATTTTTTTTGGCCTCCAGATAAGAAATAATATTCCATTCAACAAGAGATTAACTCCACACTGTCAGATCAAGATCAAAGAGAAAGAGATCAACGGATAAGATCTCATCACAGTGAAAATTGTGCAAGGATTAGACCAGAATGTCAATTTGAGAACTTCAGGAGTAATGCTAGCCATTTTATTAGCCAACATAAGATGTAATGACTCTGGAAGGTAACACTCCAGAAGATATCTCTTCGGCGATAACAAGAGTTTGTTAAAAGAGAAAAAAATTTGAAGGGTCAAAGCCCGGATGACAAGGTTATGTCATTGGTCATCTGAGTGCTCAAGGTAACAAGGGCACAACAATAGCGCTAAGGAAAATACTTAGAAGGTAAGCATGTGGTCACAAAGAAATGAATGGTTTGAAGGAAGCGTCTATCTACATATATTCAAATCTAGAACACGAAAATAATTAGTGAAGGATTAAAATGTCGAACAATTTGCAATGGATTTGAAGTCTTTAAAATATTAATAATAAAAATAATAATAGAATTTATTATTGTTAATTTAAATGAAGAGGATAAATGGTTCAAACAAAGAGACACAATGCTTCAAATTCACACCAGTTGGAAGACTATATAAAAAAGAAAGAATGGTGAGAAGAAAGTGTTTCTGCAGTCCATATTAGAATATCAAAAGCAGAAGGAGAGTCCAAGAAAGAAAACTGAAGATACTTATGCAGTGAGGGTGGAAGGGAGGAGAAAGAAAGGATTCATATCCTTTTCCTAGGGTTGGTGCCCTAAAATAAGGGAGTTGGCTATTCCTAGGGTTTGTGCCCTAAAAACAAGGGAGTTGGTACTTCCTAGGGTTGGTTCCCTAAAACAAGGGAGTTGGTGCTTCCTAGGGTTGGTGCCCTAAAAATAGGCAGTTGTTTCTTCCTAGGGTTGGTTCCCTGAAGAAGGGGATTTGTGTCTCCAAGTGTTGGTGCTCTAAAGAGGATTTGTGTCTTTCACAATCACAGATTATTCTTTATAAACTTTGTAATTATTGTTAAGTTTACTTATATAATTGATTCTTAAATACAAATCCATTGTTGATCTACTGTGATGATAAATAGAATAACAAAGTAATAACTAATTGTTTAAAAAGGTAATACGGATTCACCCCCCCCCTCCGCCCTTAGTATTTACAAAACCATTCGAAAAGCGAAAGAGATGGAAGAATTTATATTGGAGATCAATGATGATCCTAAGATCATTCTCATAAAAGTTCAGAGATAGATGAACACTCTTTCTATATAAAATCAAGGACCATTAACCTAGATAAATTTTGAAAATCAAGGAATCGGTGGAGGAATCCTCTAAGGTGTTATAACCCTAAATTTCTCTACATATGCATACCTGGCTTTTGGCCCTCTTACTTGCATTTTTGGCCAAGCCATCACTGAGTTTCTCTTCTAAAAAACACCATTTTTTGAAGATGTATGTGCCCTCCACCAATACTTCCCACGTACATACGCCTTCTGCACCACTACAACCTGCGTACGTAGACATGATGCACCACTACAACTCGTGTATACTTGCAAAAGTTTCAAAAAATAAAAAGTTTCAAGGAATTCGTTGAGATTACGGGCTATTGGGTAGTTTCCCAACTAATCCATCGCCTATAGCCCGTCACCCAATCAAATAACCATCCTTTTTTCATACAAAAGCAGATGTTGGGGTCTCATTCCACATCTAGACATAAAAACAGTGAAACTATGCATGTTTCACATCCCCTCCTTTCCCCAAGTAATTGCATCCCTTTTGTGAGAATTGCCTCAGAATTCCCCAATTTGCCCTTCTTCCTCCATCAAAACCCATTCACTTCCCCGAAGAGATCCGAAGGTTGAGAGGAGAAGCCATACAAAGGTGCACTTGGAGCTTGGTGAAGAGGATCCCAGACCAAGTTCGTGGAGTAGTGGTCGGCTTTGGTTGTAAAAGGTATAATCATTGAGTTATCAATAAAAGAAGTACTTTTCCTGTCCCAAACCATGGTGTATTGAATGTTTTTAATGGATTATGTTTTGATATGATAACATCTAACCCTTATTTGTATATGAATTGCATGCTTGTAGCTTTTTGTTTGTCTATCTTTGAATGCAGGCCAGCCTTGGGAGGAGGCGTGCAGTCAGGGAAGATTTCAAGCGTGAGAGGATCATCATCGGACGTGGAGTAGAGGTACAGTTACCCGATCCTTCTCATTTTTTATTTTATTCTATGAGTCTTGGGTATGTTTGGGGTAGTTATAGAAGTAGTTGAATTTTATAAGGTTGTGATCTGCCTACATTCTGAACCCTAGTGTAGTCTTAAGGGGGGATTTTCCCACTAGCAGAATTGACGACCATACTAGGGAAGCCTATAGGGTTTTAGGGGATTTTTTGGGTGTTTGATTTGTTTTTGTACTTTTTGAGTTTCTATTGAGTCTGTTGAGTCTTTTAAGGGATTATGGTCACCTGTTGGTTCCATACCAGTTCTCACTGCTCTGTCAGTGAGTCTGTTTTATTTATTTTTTGAGGAAATACAGAGTTGTACGTGCCCTACAGTGGGTCAGACCGTGTACATATGCGCCATGTCTAGTAAATAGCCCGCGTACATACGTAGGCTGTTGAAACAATAATAACGTACCTGTTTCAAGAAATTGTTTTTGAAAAAGAGGCAGCCAACCTCTTTCCTGATTGAGGTTTTACTTCTCAAGGTTTCTTGACAGAGTTTAGTGTCTCTGTTTTTATAGTCATAGCTTGGGTTAAATGTCAGTTTGCTTGTCTTTTTGAAGATTTCTTATGTTTACTTCTGAAATGGTTTTAGGTGAGTCTTTGAGTTTGTTGATCAGCCTGCTTGGTGTATTTAGTGACTCCCTGCGATCCGTAGTGGGCCAAAGGTCAGTTTCAGTCTTGTCTTGTATTTATTTTCCCCCTTTCATTTGCTTTAAAAAAAAGAGAAAAAAAAAAAGATTTATTTCAAGTTTTTCCTGTTTGAAGCATTTTCAAAAAAGAAAAAGATTTTTCATTCTTAGTTTGGTAAAGAAGTTGGAGTTAGTTATTTTACTTGAAAGGAAAAAGAGTTCATTTTTTTAAGTTCTTTACTGATTTATTAGAACTTAAGTAGCTCGTAGTCGAGGGAAATTTTGTTTTAGATCTTCTTTTTAAAGATCTTGGAAAAAGTTAGTTGTGAAAAAGTTGGTTACAAAGAGCTAGTTGTAAATCTTTATTTTCACTAGAAGTAATTTTTCTTTCAGAGTTTCGTTTATTTCTCCTCTTTTCATCTCTCATAAACATCACTCGTTTCAATGCAATATCCTTTGAGTTAAAACAAGCTATTAAAACGAATGCTAAATTTAAAATTAACTAGACTTTTATGTTTGTAGGGTCAATCAACTAGTTTAGGGTTAGAGCCTTGAATTAGGTTAAAGAGGAAACTCTTCAAGGCTTTTAAACAAAAATCAGAGTCAGATCTAGGGAGTGTTAAAATTCCAGTGATGTGAAAGTTATTCGGGATCCCACTCTAACACAGGGGCTAAACACGAGGTCACATGAGGAAAGGCAACGGAGATAACCCCTCCAAATTCAGACTAAATGTAGCGGGGAACACATATTGAGGATCTATCGTGGGATACTATCGCTCACATTTGTCTACGGAGATTCATGGACCTCGAATCCATTCGAGATCCTTAGTTGTCTTCCGGACCACTTGCTTTCGATACCCTCGGTAAGTTTTGGACTTGTTATCTTGCTCATTGCGGTCCACCCGTCTGTCGACTGTACCCGCCTGGTGACTGTTCGCGAGTTGACAACTTAGTTTCCCTTATTCTAGGGACTTACACAAGTGACTGTGGGGGTATACCGTGGCACCTAGGGCAGACGTTGGGTCACACTTTGCAGAGTATAGTTGGAGGGTTCTTCTGTGTTCGAGTTGCACTTGCACCAGTAAGTTTCTCTAGTGTTAGCTGGCATAACTRTTTTTCCAACTAGATAGTGGTTTTCTTGGTTTATCTTATAGGAAATTTTCTAGTGTATGTTTAGTTTTAAATGCTAGTTAAAGCCTTACCGTGTCATTGATATTTTCACAAAGTGGTAGATCAAGAGCTCYGTCGGCCGCGAAGGCTTCATGGCCTACCGCTGGTTACATTGGAGCCACCATCGCCACCATTATGGTGAAKAATTGACCAATAAGGRTCATTCAAAGGAAGACTACTAAGGGAATCCAAAGTTGGGGAGTTGCCATGTGTTCCTGAAAGTTAAACCAAAGAAAAATGATTTGAAATTGAAGAGCTTTACTACGTTGTTTGCCAAATATTGTGAACCTTTTGAAATCCTAGATAACATAGGACTTATTGCATATACGCTACCAGAAAGGCTCATAATGTATTTCATTTATTTTTGTTAAAAAATATGTGCACATAACCCTAACCATGTCATTGATTAGGATATTATCCAAGTGGAACTAGAAGGAGACTTTATAATACAACTGTTAAGAATCAAAATAGATCTACCAATATAATCACCACAAATATTGAATACACAATAGATCCAAAGAGCAATATAGAAGAAAAACACACTTTATGATTACCAAACCCTTCAGGTAGGGAAACACCATACAATGGATCCTATTATGGAAGGGATCCTCTCCTGTTCACTTGCCTCTTCGAGGGGGCATCCTCTTATTGAGCTACCGCTCCAAATACAATACTTCTCTTCATGTCTCATTACATTGCTTGAATCCTTTTATATAGTGCTACCATCACCTAAGAACATTCTAGAAGAGGAATCTTCTAGAAGTAGAACCTTCTAGGAAATCCTCTTACATTTATTATATCTAATTACCCATTTATTATATCTAACTACCATAGTGGGCCTTATTTAATAATATAGTGGACCTAGTCCACCTTACATTAAATGACCTCCACTATTATCACTATGGGCCCTCTGCCCCCCCACCCCCCCACTACCTCTCTAACTACCTTACATTCCATCCCCCTTATGAAAGTGTTGTCCTCAACGCTTGATGTATGACCATATACCAGAGTCCCATGGATAATTGTGGACCATAATGCTGAAGAAGACTGGAGAACCAAGGTCCCATGTAGAAAGGAAAGCCACCATGCTGATGTAGTCCGACCACCAATGTAAGCCAGGGTCCCATGTCCAAGTGCTCATGTGAACTCCCCGTGGAATATTTTGGAACCCAATAACCAACTCAAAATGATGCTCCAAATACTGACACCTGTTATGTGGATCCAAATAAGAATATCCATCCACATAGTGGAAAAGGGTCGTAGCAGAATCTGGAAGGAATAATACCATTGTAGAATATGCAGGATGGACACTGGTAATAATCATTCACTCTCGATTTGTCACATTTATGCTCTCTATAGAAGGTGTATTAGATTCATCAAATAAAATATGAAAGTGGTTGTCATCCCAGAAATGACAACTATCTATATACCAATCATCACAATCGGCCTCAAAATCATACCAAGCATATATTTCTTGATTATATTCATCCCTGAGGCCCTCCATAAGAAATCTCTCCTGCATGTTATTCAATGAATCTTGAATACTACGAAAACTATCGTTGAGGCCATGTGTGAGGCTGTCTGTGAGGCCATGTACAAATGCATCCAATCTGTCATCCAATGTGTGAAACAATTGGGCTTTGAATGATTCAAGAATTTCTTTCAGGGTTTGAGAGGAAATAG
>ML787987.1:219257-260602 GCA_009831015.1 Picea engelmannii
TATTATATCTAATTACCCATTTATTATATCTAACTACCATAGTGGGCCTTATTTAATAATATAGTGGACCTAGTCCACCTTACATTGAATGACCTCCACTATTATCACTATGGGCTCTCTGCCCCCCCTCTCCCCCCCCACTACCTCTCTAGCTACCTTACAACAACTAGTTTGCATCTTGGACTAGAAGATTACATTGCTTTAGATTAGAGCCATATGGCAGGTAAAGGTCTAATGGATACATTACAACCTTGATAAGGAAACATGGGCGTTGGAAGATGCTATGTGGCAAGCATACCCACATTTGTTTTGAACTTTTGCTATTGTACATAGTTTTGGTAAGTGCGCCGAGGATAGTGCAAATCTAGGGGGGGGGGTATACTACCCTAGTTTTAAACCTATATTATGAATGCATATGTAATGATGAAATTTAGATTAGTGCCAAAACCTTTGAATAGTCCCTTCCAGTGTTCAAGGGAAAATAATGGACAATGTTAAAGAGTTAATCAAGTGATTGAAGATATGTTGTGGATGTATGTGATGGACATGCCATCTAAGTGGGAGGACTATTTGTATGAGGGGAAGAAAGGAGGCTTAGGGACCTAATTGGAAATAAGAATATTGTATTGTTACCCACTTTTATCCTATTCTTTTTAACCTTTGATTATGATAAATTAACCTTTCACATAGCTTGAGATTAGTTACCAAAAGGGAGATACACGGGCTTCCCACAAGGGCAGATGGTCTTAAGTTGCCTTGCAAGTATATTCTAGGATTTTGGAACATGCAATTTATTCCCGTTGATTATTCCTTGAGTTTTTCATCTATGCAATTAGGCTACCGTACACTGCTACCATGAAGCTTGAGAAAACCATGACCACATTTATGGATTTTTTTGAGATAAAGAGGGAATTGATTCACTGTAAAAAAGTCCTTGTTTCCAACAATAGAGATTCCTTTAGAGATTCCTTGGCTAGCTTACGCTGGAGCACTGGAGGGAGTGGGATAACTCGAGGGATTGCTTAATAGAGAATGAGATTTCATTCTCGGTGTTATGCACGTTGAGGGAGAAGAGATGCTGATTGATTGGGATTGTTGTAGTGAGAGAAATGTCTTTAGAATTTTGGGAATCAGGTGGAGTGAGAAAAACTAGAGCAAAGCATAGGAGTTTTACCCTTGTGGATTCATAGCCAGAGAGCATATGCATTACATAGAGCCTATGGTTGGGTGGAATCTTCTTCCCTTGTAGTGAGTTCGTGGATGATTCTCAGAAGGTAAGTATTATTTCATTGTTTATGAGTTTACAATTATTATTGATTCTACCTCATGAATTTACTTATTATGATTTGATGAATTTAATTAATTTACTCGCTTAAAATTGTTTTAAAATTTGCATTAACATGAATTATGGTGAACCAAGAACCTTAGAGTTTCAAGCTACTTTCGATCTAAACTTCCCTCTTCACACAAACCCTTAAACCCACATTGTAATCATCCTTTACTCCTCTATCAACATTGTTAAAGCCTTGGCTTGTCCTTGTACCATTGATGAGTTGAGAATTTACTCATTTATCAATGTACACTTGATTACCTTGACTTGTCTTGTTAGAGCTAGATTCCAATTTGCATAACCCAAACCTAAAGGCCTCCTATGGTTATCTAGATTATAGTATGCATAACCCAAACCTAAAGGCCTCTCACAATTATCCCCTTTGGCATAGCCTATCATGAATTCTTCATTATAAGCCTTCAACCCCACCTTAGGGAGCAATACCCAGTGTACTACTTAGCATTCAATGTTGTAGGTCGTCAGATCTCAATTGCTTTCAGATCCGACGACCTATAATCCACCTGTCGCAGCATTGAATGTTGCGTAGCAAAATGCTGCGGCAGGTGGATTATAGACCATTATATCTAAATTGCTTTCAGATCTAACAGCCTATAATCCACCGGCCCCAGCATTGAATGCTGCTTAACAAGCTGGATATTGACGGCCACCCCTCCATATCTCCTAAAATTTTCACCATAATCCATTTGATCGATCTCCATTGTTTCAACGTTAATTATCGTTGAATGAGAAATTTAACTCTCAAGAGTGTGGAAAACTCATCTTTACCCGTGGGGTTGTCTTCCGGGTCTTCCGTTGCACTTTTTGAACCCTGAGATTCTCCATCCGTGGAAGAAGCCCTAGGCAAATACCAGTACGCCGCTCTTGAAACCCTAGATTTTGAAGGGTTTGTCGAGGTTACTGGTGTTAATGGACATTTATGGCGGCCTCCTGGATTCGATCTCTCGAGTTTGCGCAGATTCTCAATGGCATCAACGCCATCCCGTTTCAGTGCCGGAACGGTCATAAAACTAGGCATATTCTCTGGGACCGCCCTCCCAAGGCTGAGGCGTACAAAAAGAGGAAAGTTATCGGGGGGAAATACAATTCGTCCGCTCGAATAAGACACCATCTGCAAGCAAAGGGGCCCCAAAATCCTCGCATTCTGAAGGATCTCCAAGACTGGATCGGGATCTGCCGCAAACGTCTCTAGTCGTCCATGGATTTTCTTCCAGTGAACTATCAAGAAGAGGCTTCCTCACGCCAGAGAATATGGTAAGTCCTCATTGTGCGGCTGGGGATCGTGTTCAACGGGTCATTTTTTCAACCATCGCGGCGCGCGGGCCCTCTGAGTGGGATTCCCATCTTGTCTCTTCCGGTTATGTTCAATGTTCAAAGCAGAGGATCGATAGTGGAAAATACAGGAACGTACCTACCTAATTAGGTAAGAAGACAATTTATCCCTCTGGATCTATCGCCAATGGGGTTGGAATTTGAAAATTATTGTACCTGTTAATTGTTTTGAAAATTTATTAAGCATTTTAATTACGTTTATTGTATTTTTGAGTATATATGCATTTTAATTAAGTTTAATGATGAAGATGCGAGATTTTTGACTGTATTTAACAATCAACAATCAAACTGATGATCAAACGTCAGGTACTTCTTCCTGATCAATTTACCCCTACATTCTAGTCAGTGTACAAGGTTGGTTGTATTTTTGGCAACCTAATTAGGTGGGGTGTATAAGGTTGGTTGTATTTTTGGCAACCTAATTAGGTGGGGACATTGAGTGACGTTCAATATCCACAAAGGCAGTCAGGTTGGGGATTTGATGCTTGTGATCCACAACACTCAAGCTAACCCACCAAGCTATAATTTCAGATTTATTTATCCAAATTTTCTAATATTTTTCTTGTTATTAGTTTTGTGGTGTTTGGTTCTTTTGGCTGGAATCCGGTGACATAAATCTACATGAATTCACTATTTTTTGTTGTTTAAAATCCATTTTTGAATGTAGAAATGGATTCAACATGCGGAAAAACCTGTGAGGCACTCGGATTATACAGAAATAATCACTCAAATTTGTGGTTCTAACAATTACTCACTGGATTTCGGGCAAATATCCCTCGAAAATATCACCGAAAAAGAGCCAAAATATCACTGCTTAGTTTTGTAAAGAAACGAGGGGGTCACCCTTTTTTTATTATTAAATCAATGAAACAGTATGGGATTATTAGGACACTATAGTGCATCAGAATTTATTAGAACTTAATAAAGCATGTGATGTAATGGGTCTGCTCTTTTATGAACATTAATTTACTAATTCTTTTTTACTTTACATGAAAGATAAGAGGTTTTATTAGCATTACTTGAAATTTCTATGAAAGTCATTTGCGACTTCAAAGAGGGTGATATAAAGAGGCTTATTTTTGGCTAAATCATTGGAGAATAGAAGAGATGGCCATTGTGCATACAATTGATACTATTAAATATACTATCACTCTTAGAAATTCAAGAGTAAACTAGAGCAAAAACATTCTTTTAAAATTTGTTCACTACTGTAGATATAGATAAGGAGTCAAATCAAACATTTCTAAAGTAGATTGATCACATAAATAAAACAATGAATCTAAACAATAGAGAAAACAATTCTTAACTAAATTTGAGCAAAAACAGATCTGATCATTGGTTAACAAAAAAATAATTATGAATAATGACTTAAATAAAGAACATATCTACTTATTAGCAAAAACAAAATCTGAACATTACCTAAACCAAAACAAAGAATAGATTTACCTTAGATGCTTGCTGATGTCCTCTTTTTGTATGTTCATAAAAAGCTAATAAAGGTCATGGATCAAAACCCTCGAGGGTTTGATCTCATCATGATCTAAGTGGATAGTTTTGCCAATAAGAACTTCGGCTAGAAACTCAAAACCAATCAGTGTCAAGTACATGGCTGATATGAAAAACCCCAATGACAAACCAGGGGGGTGAAAGAAACCCTAAACAACCCAAACAAAAAACTATCATTATAAGGAACTGCTACAACAAATGGGCAGCTCAGAGTAACAATCTTAGGGCTGTCTTAACAGGCCCTAGAGGCTGTAAACAATAAGTGACAATAACAACATTGACAAGACACCGACAATAGCCAAGGAGAAGCTAGTGGTAGCCTAGGAGGGGTAGAGGCGGCTTAGGAGAAGCTAGCAACAACCTAGGAGGAGCAATGGAGGAGGCCGCGCCACATTGGCAGCAAGAGGAGAGGGCCACACACTTTAACACAGCAAGAGGAGACCAAACATAGGGCAACCATACCCTTGTACCAGCATAAAACAAACACCCCAAGGAGGCCGCACCTTAAACAACAAGAGAAAGTCCACCAAGGAGGCCGCACCCAAAAAGACCAAGCTGAAGTAGCCGCAACAAGATCAGACCAAGGGAAGAGTATGAGAAAGAATAATGAGTAAATGAATGAGTGAGGGGTGAGGTCTTTTTGTAGTTTAGAAAGGGGGTTAGGGTTAATTAAATTAACCCTACCTTTAAGGGTTAATTGAAACCCAATTAAAAAAAACAAAAGCAAAGTAATTAATATTTTAATTAATAAAAATATTAATTAGAAAGTCAACAAGTCAAAGTGACCAGAAAAGACCAACACCACAATAGACATTAAGAAGGGCGTGGCCCACGCAAGGGCAGACAACAAGACAGTCAAAGTGTTTTCTTCAATGGCAAGATGTCAACATAAGTCTCATGATAATTTATAAGCTTTTATCATCCCGACATAAGAGGAATGCCATTGATGTGATCATGTCCTTCTTCTTAACTGCTCCTAGGTCTCATGGACCATCTCGAGAGAGAGGAAGATCACACATCATCTCGTCTTGGCATTTAACCAAGAACCACCTGGTCCCAGACCAGGATACCCCATAACACATCTGGGGCCTTAGATCACCACTAGGGTCTTATCCACCAAGGTACACAACCAAGGATCAATACAAACAAGGATTCCCTAGAACACATCCAGGGGCCCTAGAACACATCTAGGGACTTATATCCACCAAGGTATACAACCAAGGATCAATCCAAGCATTGAGCAAGGATTTCCTGGAACACATCTAGGGACTTGCATCATCAAATTGTTTGGTCCTTGACCAAAAACCTCAACAATACATTGGGAACCTCACTAGGGTCTTTTTCCATGACTCTAACTACTTGGTCCCAGACCAAGAACTCTAGGAGTGCACTAGGGACCCTAGATCTCAGCTAGGGTCTTATGCCATCCTCCTGGAGAATGGCTCTTGCAATTGCTTAAATTTAACAATCACAAGTAAATTTTTAAGAGAGACTATGCTGCAAAGAAGAAATAGCTAATATGAAAAAACTAATGCACTATAAAATAGATCATTAACCCTAATTTACAAGATCAAAATATTTGTGTTATAGCTAGTTGAAAGAAGAAAATCCACATTGCTAAAATAAGAACACGCTTTGATAAGTTTTTGTCATTTCTGTGATACTACATAGATGGAGGATGAAAAATACTTTTTCCTAGAATGTCTTGCGTATATCCATAGTAAATCTCATTTTCAAAATATTTGTAACACTACTAATCTTCATAGCTTAACTTGTTAACTCATCAAAACTAAGGGGATTTAGGAAACTTCTCTCTAATCTTTTTGATCATAGAAACAAAAAGTTATACCAAACCAATTATTTCCTTATCATTTTTTTAAGGTTTGATAAACCATCTCGTCATATCTATATTGTCACTTAGCATCACGTTGATTCATGGTTTGGTAAATTGATGATAACTTGAGGTTGAAGTATCCTAGTTCCTTAGAAGAGTGTAAAGAGATGGTTGGGTAGGCCACACTCCCTCCACTTTGTATCTCTTATCATTTTATCAATGCAATCAATGAGACTATTGGTGAAGCCTTCCTCCATTATCTAAATATGTAGGTGTAATTAACCCTTGGGGTTGTGGGTGCCCCCGCCATTCTTTAGTGCTTTTGGCTCTCATTTCAATTATTGTTATTTTTTAATTTAGTTGCCTTGATAGTTGTAGTAGTAATGTCATTTTGAACACATACACATTGTAAGTTGGTTTTAGAGCATTATTTGATTTCCTCTATTTTTTAACAATTAGAGTGTAAGGTTTTTCAAACCTTAGACTTAGATTGTGTCATTGTATGAAGAATTTTTCGGAGAAATCACATCCATTTTTAATTCAATGTTTAGGACCAAACTAATGTGGTCCATCCTCAGGAATAATTTTTCCTAAGGATGGACCACATTAGTTTGGTCCTAAACGTCGAATTAAAAATGGATGTGATTTCTCTAGAAAAATCTTCATAAACTGTAAAGGTTTTGAAATAATTTCAAGGGGAAGATCACCCTATGTGACTAAGGTTAAGATGGATGAAAACTTTGTGAGATTCATAGAATAAATGAGACACATGTAACAAACCTTAGCTAGATGGATCGTGGACCCATAATTAGATATCCAATCCAGAGCCCCAAATTCTCCAAGGATGATGTAAACCCTTAGGGAATAGGAGGTGACACTCTAAACAAGTTGACCACACCCAACTCTTACAAGTTGACTTTCAACATTTATAGGAAATTTGTGTAGGTGAAGTGTAAGTGCACACATGGTTAAGCAAGATCACATTAATATTTGAGGTGCAACACATAATTTACTAGGAGGATATCCTAAATGTGGTCCTAAAACATCTAGATGGGGCACAAGTAATGAGGTTCACTAAAGAAATGAGGTACAAATAATGAACCCTAACCAAAGGGACCATGGACTTGAAGTTAGATAACTCAATCTACAATCCCAAAATCTCTAAGGAGGATGTAAACCCTTGGGAATAGGAAGTAACACTCCTTCAAACTTGGAAATCACACCCAAATCTCATAGGCCCACATGAAGATCCTATAATATGATTTTGGAGGTGAAATGGAAGTGCACATGTGATTAAGTAGATCAAATTAACCTTCATGGTGCAAAGTATTTACAACTACAAGGATAATCTAAATGCGGTCTTACAATATTTGGATGGGAAACCTATACATGGGGTGAGAGATGGATTGTAAAATGTAGAGGGGACAATGCCTATAATGTTTAGCTCAAGAACATGTTCCAGGAAGGCATGACAATTGAATTATACATTGAGAACTTGAAAGTCTCACAGTGACCAATTTGAGTATTCTTTAGCAACATCAAAACCTTTTTGGAGAGAGATTCTAGTATTGTTGTTGGTGTTTGTACAATTTATAATTAACATGTCGATATTTGGACACTTCATACTAATGAGATGGAATAAAGTTCTAATCTTGCATGTCAAAACCTCATGGACGAATTAAGGTAGATGAAAGAAGTTTTTGACACCTTACAAAAAGATATTTGATGTTCTTTTGATTCTTTTTCTAATGCACCACTATATATCTATTCATGATTGCCTCCATATTTTGAGGAACATACTAGAAGTATTGGTTCCAAATTACTTCAAAAGATGGGTTATACCAGTAGTGGACTTGGTAAACATTGATAGAGTATTGTTATTCCTATTTATTCTGAGATGATACCACTATGAATAGTCCTTGAATATGTTGAGACTTCATCACCAGAAGGAAGTCCCCCTTATCTCTTATCCATGTTTGTCTTATGGGTACCATACCCTTAATCGTTTGATGATTTGTCGATGTTGGCACTTAAATATGCTTTGTAGTGTAAGTTTTAGACCTTTGAAATGAAACAATACATACAAATTCTTCAGCAAAATATAAAGAACAACAATGACACTTGGGTTCAAATTGTGAGGAATGATTGTTATCCTCCCCACCCAAGTTCAATTCCCATAAAAATGACATGAATAAGTATATTGTTGTAATGGATTCGAGCCTATATGTAATGGAAAGTTTCCTTTGATTCAATTGAATATCAAGGAAACTGCTTTAAAAAAAAAGACAAAAAAAAACAACAACAATGACACATACACAGTACACAAAGATTTACCTTGGAAACCCTTAATTACGAAAACCAACAAACCTTAGGCCGCAACTCTATCTTCTTCATTATATTAACTTCATTGTTCATAATACAATATATAAACATTCCACAACATCCAAAACCTAATACGTTATCTTGAATTAAATTAGAACCATAATCCCTTAACCATGATTAGATTACAATGCGTCGAAAAACCATTTGCTGAAAACGACAAAATAGACCAAAAAGCAGACCAAAAACAACCCAAACATTTTGGTGAGGGGTTTCCGCCCCCAGACCCCATATAGGGGCCTAGTCGGCCCCTCCCATGACCCCCCAATGCATACAAACATTAGGTAAAGATAGCCACGCAAAGAATACAACACATGCCCAACATATATGACTTGGATCCTATACCTTCTATTTAGTGAATATTAGAGTTGTTGTCCTCCCGGGAGAATTTTGGCGTTCTAGGGCCACATAAGCCTCCAACCAGACATAAACGAACCTTCGTCACTAAAAAGAGGGTGGCATAAAGAGGCTCATTCTTGGATAAACCATTGGAGAATGAAAGAGAAGGCCACTATGCATAAAATTGATACTAAATATACTATCACAAGTAAATTTTTAAGAGAGACTATGTTCCAAAGAAGAAATAACTAATATGAAAAAACTAATGTACTATAAAATAGATCATTAACCCTAATTTACAAGATCAAAATATTTGTGTTATAGCTAGATGAAAGAAGGAAATCAATATTGCTAAAATAAGAAGACACTTTCACAAGCTTTTGTCATCTTTGTGACACTAAAAGGATGGAGGATCAAAAACACTTATTTCTAGAATGTCTTGCATATGTCCACATTAGATCTCATTTTCAAAATATTTGTAGCTCTACCAATCTTCATAAATTAACTTGTTAACTCGTCAACACCAAGGAGATCTAGGAAAAAATTTCTCCAATCTTTTCAATCATAGAAACAAAATGTTATACCAAAACAATTAATTCCTTATCATTTTTTCTGAAGGTTTGATAAACCATCACCATCATATCTATATCATCACTTAGCATAATTTTAATTCATGGTTTGGTAAACTAATGAGAACTCGAGGCTGAAGTATCCTAGTTACTCAAAAGTGTATAAAGAGATGGTTGGGTAGGCCACAGGCCCTCCACTTTGTATCTCTTATCATTTTATCAATGCAATCAACAAGACTATTCGTGAAGCCTTCCTCCATCATCTAAATATGTAGGTGTAATCAACCCTTGGGTGTGTAGGTGCCCCCACCATTCTTTAGTGCTTTTGGATCTCATTTCAATTATTCTTAATTTTTAATTTAGTTGCCTCGATATTTGTAGTAGTAAAGTAATTTTGAGCACATGCACATTGTAAGTTGGTTTTAGAGAATTGGTTGATTTCCTCTCCTTTTTAACAATTACAGTGTAAAGGTTTTGAAATAATTTTGAGGGGAATATCACCCTATATTACTAAGGTTAAGATGGATGAAAAATTTGCGAGATTCATAGAAGAAATGAGGCACATGTAGCAAACCTTAGCTAGAGGGACCATGGACCCATAATCAGATATCCAATCCACAGACCCATTATCTCCAGTGATGATGTAAACCCTTCGAGAATAAGAGGTAACACTCCTTTAAACATGTTTACCACACCCAACTCTTACAAACCGACTTTCAACATTTATAGGAAGATTTTGTAGGTGAAGTGTAAGTGCACACATGGTTAAGCAATATCACATTAGCCTTTGAGGTGCAACACTTGATTTACTAGGAGGATATCTTAAATGTGGTCCTACAACATTTAAACGGGGCACAAGTAATGAGGTTCACTGAAGAAATGAGGTACAAATAATGAACCCTAACCAAAGGGACCATGGACTTGGAGTTAGATAACTCAGTGTACAATCCCAAAATCTCTTAAGGAGGATGTAAACCCTTGGGAATAGGAAGTAACACTCCTTCAAACTTGGTAGTCACACCCAAATCTCAGACTCACATGAAGATCTTGTAATATGATTTTGGAGGTGAAATGGAAGTGCACATGTGATTAATTAAGATCAAATTAACCTTCACAGTGCAATATATTTACAACTACATTGATAATCTAAATCTGGTCTTACAATATTTGGATGGGAAACCTATACATGGGGTGAGAGATGGATTGTAAAGTGTAGAGGGGACAATGGTGAGTTTGTAGATGTGTTAATTCAAAATATAGTACATCATAATTGGGACAATGCCTATAATGTTTAGCTCAAGAACATGTTCCGGGAAGACATGACAATTGAAATATACATTGAGAACTTCAAAGCCTCATAGTGAGCAATTTGAGTATTCTTTAGCAACATAAAAAACTTTTTGGAGAAAGATTCTAGTATTGTTGTTGGTATTTGTACAAATTATAATGAACATGTCGATATTTGGACATCTCATTTAATGAGATGGAATAAAGTTTTAATCTTGCATGTCAAAACATTATGGATGAATGAAGGTAGATGAAAGAAGTTTTTGACACCTTACAAAAGGATATTTGATGTTCTTTTGATTCTTCTTCTAATGCACCACTAGATACCTATGCATGATTGCCTCCTTATTTTGAGCAACATATTAGAGGTATTGGTTCCAAATTACTTCAAAAGATGAGTTATACCGGTAGTGGACTTGGTAAACATTGATAGTATTGTTACTTCTATTGATCCTAAGATGATACCACTATGAATAGGCATCGAATATGTTGAGACTTCATCACCAAAAGGAAGTCCCCCTTATATCTTATCCATGTTTGTTTTATAGGTACCATACCCTTAATTGTTTGATTTTTTTGTCGATGTTGGCCCTTAAATATGTTGATTTTTCTATATGAGATAATATGAGATCGATATATTATTACAATGATGAGTGTTCCATATATAGAGAACATATGGTGACCATCCATGAAAGGATGTATCCCTTGGATAATAAATAATTATTTATTATTATTACTACTTATTATATATATTATTTAATAATCACTAATTATATTATTAATTATTAATCTAGGAGAATGTCTTTCCGATGTTGTCCAAACATCAACACTCCCTTTCAATGAGAGAGACATTCTGCATCATGCCAAGTTTGTCTTTGAAGTTTACAAACTTTGCCCTAGACTGATGACACATGTCTATCAGTCCTTGGAGATGTCTCTCTCCCACCATAATCGAGGGGAAACTCCCCCTGTGGCTCTCCCCCCGAGCCAACTGACTCTCTCTAAGATTAGGCTCACTCGAGGTCCGCATGTGATAACATCTAGCATCTTGAGTCTTTATCATTCCTTGTCAAATCACCATGACTAGGACAAAGACCACACCAAGGTCGTTCACCACAGGTACACCCCTATGAGTGAATGTCTACCCGATGTTAACTAACACATGAAAAGCACTTCAAGCACCTCGAGTCATATTATTCCTTGACATGATCAAGGAAGGACTATGCCTGGGCCCATTTACCAAAAGTACACCTTTGTGATAAATGCATCCTATCTCCCTTGGTCTATAGCCCAATCTAGGAGAAGGTTCGCCTGATGCTTATTCGAGACATTGTAACAAAGGTCTGTCACACACGACACTCCCATGTGGACTTCTAGAGGCTACTCCCTCTAGAAACACTAGGGTCAACTCCCCATAGTGTGTGACGTCAAGGTCAACTCCCTTGACGTGTCCTCATGTGCTCTTCACAAGGGACATGTCCTCATGTGCTCTCCACAAGGGACATTGGGCTATAAGCCCAAATGCACTTATCCCGCTCAAATAAGTGTCCTCATGGATAAACTTAATTCAGTCACAAAGGAGTACGATTTGGCCTTCTAGAGGCTACTCCCTCTAGAAACACTAGGGTCAACTCCCCATAGTGTATGATGTCAAGGTCAACTCCCTTGAYGTGTTCTCATGTGCTCTCCACAAGGGACATGTCCGCATGTGCTTTCCACAAGGGACGCTGGGATATAAGCCCAAACCCACTTATCCCTCTCGGATAAGTGTCCTCACAGATCAACTCAACTCAGTCAAAGAGGAGTATGATYTGGAGAATGTCTCAGGAAGTTGCAAACATTAACACTCCCTCTCAATGAGGGAGGAATTCTCTACCACGCCAGGTCTGTCATGGAAGTACTCGAACTTCGTTTTGGTAAAAACATCAACAACCTGCTCATTTGTAGGAAGGCACTGCACCAATATTGCTTTCCTCTGCACCATGTCTCGGATGTAATGGTACTTGATCTCAATGTGTTTCGATTTGTCATGAAACACTGGATTATTTGAGAGCTTCACACAACTTTGGTTATCACAATGAATAACGGTGGAATCCAACACATGTCCAAATAAATATTCTGCAAACATTAACACTCCCTCTCAATGAGGGAGGAAGTCTCTACCACGCCAGGTCTGTCAAGGAAGTACTCGAACTTCGTTTTGGTAAAAACATCAACAACCTGCTCATTTGAAGGAAGGTACTGCACCAGTACTGCTTTCCTCTGCACCATGTCTCAGATGTAATGGTACTTGATCTCAATGTGTTTCGATTTGTCATGAAACACTGGATTATTTGAGATCTTCACACAACTTTGGTTATCACAATGAATAACGGTGGAATCCAACACATGTCCAAATAAATATGCAAGGAGCTTGCGAAGCCACACTCAATGCAATGTAGTCTGCTTCCGCGGTGCTCAAAGCCACATAAGTCTGTTTCCTGCTGCACCAAGAAACCGTGGCAGATCCCAAAGTGAAGCAACACCTAGAGGTGCTCTTCCTATCCACTGCGCTCCCTTCCCAATCAGAGTCAATATATCTCTGCAATCTCATGTCAATACTGGAAGTATATTTCAGACCATGTCCAACTGTGCCTCGCAGGTATCTCAACACATGCTTCACAAAAATCTAGTGTGTCTGTCTCGACTGACTCATAAACTGGCTAAGTGCACTCACTGCATAACAAATATATGGTATGGTGTTAACCATATACATCAATGATCCAATCAACTATCTGTATAGGGTCAAATCAATCTTGTCGGAATCGGAAGAAGACACACTTAGTTTCTTTAGATTCATCACCATTGGTGTAGCCATTGACTTACAGTTCAACATCCCAAACTTCTTCAATATCTCAATTGTGTACTTCCCTTGACTCAGGAAGATCTCATGAGTTCTTTGCCACACCTCTAGTCCCAAGAAATAGTGCATAATACCAAGGTCTTTCATCTCAAACTCAGAGGCCAATGCATACTTGCATTCAACAATAAGGCTCTTTGTACCAGTGAGGAATAAATCATCAACGTAGAGGACCAAAATCAAGGACTCACCATTAACAATCTTGTAGTACAGGTTGGGATCAACAACACTTTTGCTGAAGCCCAAACTCATTGGGTGTCCATCAATCCTCGCATACCAAGCTTGAGGTGCCTACTTGAGTCCATACAGGGCCTTCTTTAACCTGCACACATGATACTCCTTCTCATGTATCACGAAACCATTTGGATGCTCGATGTATACTTCTTCCTCAATATCTCCATTGAGAGAGGTTGTCTTCACATCCATCTAATGTAGTCTTCAACCCATGGATGTTGTAAGGGAAATAATCGTTTGGATAGAAGTGTATCGAGAAACAAGAGAAAATGTTTCGTCATAATCTATTCCTTCCACCCGAGAGAATCCTCTAGCAAAAAATCTCACTTTGTGCTTCTCCATGCTCCCGTCAACTATGTGTTTGATCTTATAGATCCTCTTGGAAGTCACTACAGACTTCCCCTCAGGTCTCAAAACAATATCCCACACATCATTTCTTCATGATGGACTAATACTCCTCCATCATGGCATCTTTCCATACTGGCTGACTAGATGCCTCCTCGTAACATGAAGGCTCAGAATCAATGATGTGGCTCATAGTTGTGGCATAGCATGAATATCTCTGAGGTCTCTTGCTCTCTCAGAAGGTACCACGAGGAGATGGATGTCCTACTGCCTTTTGTAGAGTCTGACAAGACCATGTAGGTCTCTTTCGACCTATTGCAATATCTCTGGGAACATGAACTGGAACTACATGATCAACGAGATCAATAGGCTCAACTTTCTCCCTCTGAATTGTTGGAGGGTGAGGGGGAGAAGGCACCATCTCTTCCTGTCTCTCACTATCAATCTCCATGTGAGATCCTCTAGATCTCCTGAAGGCTACCTCCTCCTCAAAGGTAACATCTCTGGTCACCTCAATCTATCTCTGACCAGGGATGTAGATCCAATATGCCTTCGAAGACTCACTATACCCCAATGTACCCTTTTTGCCTGAAAGGTCTAGCTTGGTCCTTTTCTCCTTGGGTACATGAATGTATACTGGACACCCAAATATTCTGAAGTGTCGAACCTCAGTATTCACTCATGAATTGTGTCCATACTAGACATCTTGTGGTTCCCTCATGGAACACATGTCTAAGACATATCGAGGTTCCCTCATGGAACCAATGTCTTCTGTAAGACACATCAAGATTACCTCATGGATACAATGTCCCTCAAGATATAGTGAGGTTTCCTCGTGAAACCAATGTCTTGGTTCCTTCATCTGACCATCTTGAGGCACATCAATATGAAGTCCACATTCCCTCCTACTAGTCCATACAGGATCCTCCGGGGAGAATGTCTCATGATGCTGCCTCAAACATCAACACTCCCTCTTAACTAGGGATGTATCTTTCACGATGTCTTCTTCTGGTAGACCACTGACTACTCTGCAATCAACTAGTAGCACACAACTACTACCATGCCATTGGTAGCTCAAATAATCGATCTCAAGCCCCATGACTATGCTGCGATCAAATAATAGTGCACAATTATTTCCAAGTGGTTTGGTAGTCTCCATGGAAATCAACTAGTAGCACACAACTACTACAATGCCATCCAATAGAACATGATTGTTCCAAGCCATAGTAGTACACAAATATTGTACGGTGATACACAATCAGCGCTAGTGGTACAAAACCACTGTTAGTAGCACACAACTATTGTCCAGTGATACACTGTCATTGCCAATGGTACACAACCACTGTAGTAGCACATAGCTACTGTCCAGAGACACATAACATCATGGTAACCACCACATCAACTCATTGACACTCGCTTCATGTGATCTTGACTACAGAGGTTTTGTCATTGCTTCTCATATCCATCTCAATTACTCCTCACCAAATACTCGTGTTGATCTAGAACACCAACAACACCCATTCCATGGATTGACACTTCGCTTAAATTCAAATAGAAGTGTAGTATTTTCCTCCATTGGCCTCCATATGACAACCTTCATTACCCACTCACATGGTGAAGATAACAGTTGTCCAAAGAGAAATCTCGGGGATCGTCACTTCGAATCTTGCAAATGTGGAGCATGTACTCAAAACCAATTTCGACAATTATCCGAAGGAGCAACATTTCAGATTCCTTTTCCATGATTCCTTGGGTAGAGAAATCTTCAATGCAGACGAGGAGCTATGGAAAATTTAGAGGAAGGCTGCCATCTACGAATTCAACACCAAGTCGCTCATGAATTTTGTGGTCGAGACGGTGTAGTGGGAGATTCAAAATCTCCTCATGGTTGTGCTTCAGATGCAAACGAACGAGAGGAGCATGTAGATCTGCAGGATATTCTACAAAGATTTCCACTTGACAAGATTTGCAGAGTTGCGTTCGGGGTCGATCCCTGTTGCCTCCACCTGTCTCTTCCTACGTCGCAGTTTGCAGAAGCCTTTGACTATGCGACCAAAATTTGGTGGAGTTTAGGCCAGAGAGATGGATGAATGTGGGTGGAAGCTTTGAGGTGGAAAACCCATTCGAGTTTCTAGTATTCAATGTAGGACCCCAGATTTGCTTGGGTAAAGAGATGACCTTCATATAGATGAAGTTCGTCGTTTCCATGTCCAAATTTGTCAGCAAAAGAACTCCCAATGTCTCATTGGAAAACATCCATGACCCCTCTTCGAAATATCCATTAATAACAACATTGTCTTGGAGTTTATCCGGAATAGAAAATTGTTTTCCTGGGCCCTCCCATGAGGGAGTCAAGCCCAATCCTGCTCTAATACCATGTTGATTTTTCTATATGAGATAATATGAGATCGATATATTATTACAATGATGAGTGCTCCATATATAGAGAACATATGATGATCGTACATGAAAGGATGTGTCCCTTGGATAATAAATAACTATTTATTATTATTATTATTATTATATATTATTTAATAATCACTAATTATATTATTAATTATTAATCTAGGAGAATGTCTTCCCGATGTTGTCCAAACATCAACAAAATATGATTTGTAGTGTAAGTTTTAAACCTTTAAAGCGAAACAATGCATACATATTCTTAAGCAAAACAGAAAGAACAACAATGACACACACACAATACCCAAAGATTTACCCTGGAAACCCTTTATTGGGAAAATCAACAAACCTTAGGTCACACCTTTATCTTCTTCATTATATTAACTTCATCATTCACAATACAATATATAAATATTCCACAACATCCAAAACTCTTATCCGTTAACTTGAATTAGATATAACCCTAATCCCTTAACCATGATTAGATTACAACGGGTTGAAAAACCATTGGCTGAAAACCACAAAACAAACCAAAAAGTGGACCAAAAAATCCAAAATTTTTGGTCAAGGGTTCTTGCCCTTGAACTCCATACAGGGGGCTAGTTGGCCCCTCCCATCACCCCCGGACGCATATGAACATAAGTTAGAGGTATCCATGCAAAGAATATAACACGTTCCGAACATGTATGACTTGGATCCTATACCTTCTATTTTGTGAATACTAGATTTCTTGCCACCCCATGAGAGAATTTTGGCCATCTAGGGTCATATAAGCCTCTCTCCTAGCTTTGTTCGACTTGCTCCAAGTATGCTAGATCAATTGGGTTAGCTCACAACCAACATTACCACCAAGTAGATCAGTGGGTTTAAGAGTGGTAGGAGAGAGCATGTAACAAGACACTTAGAACTTTGTTGGTGAAAAAACACTTCCCCACACTAGCGTTGGTGATCTCAAAGGGCTTGAAGCCCTCAGATCCCCCAACTGATGGATGTGGCCTTATTTCACCCATTGATGTTGATACTTTGGTTACAAGTTAGGGCAAAGCCTCAAATGATCATAACCAACCTCCTCTAGTAGTCGTCATGATTGTTGACTAGTGTTATTTCACTTGGGCTTGTGCCCTTTTTTTTATGCTTGTGACTATCATTGTTTGGAGTGTTTTGGCCTATGCCAACCTAATTTATTTTTGAGTTTACTCATGACACAAACTTCATGATTGGGTGTTTTGGCTTTCACCAACCCTAATTTTGAGTTTCACACTTGCACGTGGAGGCTATTATGATACCATGTTTTTTTTTATTATCAAAGCTTGTACATCTTGCCTATTAATAGAGTTTAAAGGATGCGCTATTCAAAAATTAAAAAAAGTTAAGCCATATTCCTCCAAATGTGATGTTATTCAATTCAAATATCCTAGCATTGCAGTTATAATATATATACAATCAAGGAAAATGGAGTATCCACACATGAACAACCCCAAAAACAAGATATAATAGGTATCCTCAATACACAAATAAATCAATGTGTCACATTATGATAGTTCACATGATGTTTTAGAAACAAGCCAAGGCTACAAATATACATGAGTAGGGTTTAGATTAGCTTCCTCCAAACCCATTAAACATGCAACTACAATTCCCACCTACTAATCACCAATGTGAGCAATAACTAGCCAATAACTACCCACTAATGCTAAATCCTAAATGAATTTAAATGACCATTAAGAGACCATAAATATGATCTTAACCATCATTATACCAACATCCCCTTGTACACTTAACTTGGGGGTCGATAAATCAATCATGTACCTGATCAAGTAAAAATTACATTACAACGCCCCTCCCCCTTAATATTCACTTAGGAAGGATGCGGTAAAAAAGTTCTAAATAAATATTATGATAATGCCCCCTTAATGTTTAATTAGGTAGGGAATAAAATAGTGGCCAACGTTGACAACACCCTGACCATGGCAAGGTGTAGGCAACATCTCGATGAAGAGTCTAGTAATAAACCCCCTTCCTCTCCTAGCCTTTGGATTAAAGTCCAAGGATCTTCCAAATGTGATCCAATGTACTTCTTAGGTGGAATATCATCTATGCATTGAAAGACCTCGAGAGTTACATCAATCGGTCCAGTCACCCCTTCCCTCGATAGAGCATCAACCTGATTGCGGTGATCGAACAAAGATTGTGCCATTGCACCGATGATGGCCACATTCTCCTCTTCCAGCGGGTGCGATTCCGAGTGGAGGGTCCTTCATGTATTTACCATGTTTCCAGGTGTACAAATTGTTGGGTTGGACCATATATGTTGGGTTGCCAGTGGATTCTCTAAGTAATCTAAGACCCCGTCCTCCATAATCGACATGTATTCCAATGCTCCTTACCTCCTATCACACCTTGTCGTCACCGCTATACAACCTACATAAACCCTAATTCACTAACATACAATAACCCTCAAGTTTTCTAATATATATATATAAACCTCAAATTAATTATAATTTTTTTTACATCTAACTTGTTTTAATTCCTCAGTACTATTTTTTCTCAATATTTAATAAATCCACTTAATTTCTTTTGTTGAAAGATCCACGAGTAGTACAAAGTTGATCACGTCACATGGCAAGGGTTTTGCAAGGTCCACTTTACATCTTTTTGTAATGTACCAAAATATTGTTGCACACGGAAGCCTAATTCCCTTTTTTCTTAAAGGACACATGAGGAACACAAGTTGACCACGTCACATGGCAAGGGTTGTGCGAGGTCCACTTTGCAACTTTTTCAAATGTTTTTTTTTTTTTGGTCGTTGAGAGTGTTTCCGTACATGGATAAATAAAAAAATTAAATGTCTTTTCTTTAAAGCTAAACGAGGTTTGTCTTAAAAAAAAAAAAAAACTACAAAATATCCAAACTATATGGTTCATATTAAAGGGTGAAGGCCCTCACGGAGGCAAATAATAGTTCTTATGCTACATCCAAAAAACAACCCTTTTTTGTGTTGCTTTAATAAATGTGGTTTCTTTAATATTCTAAGAAGCTTCAGTGCTTTTGTCGGATGTAAGTCATCCATAATTTTGGATGGTTCATATAGTGGCACAATAAAAGATAACGCTGTGAATACTTTATTGTACATTTTAATTTTAATTTGGTGTTTTGGTTATAAATTTGGAAGGGAAATATTTCTAGTTACTTGAGATGTTTTAAAAATTATTCATAAAAATAATATATATACATTTTTTAAATTAAAAAAATAAGTTGTAAGAAAAATTTATGATAAACACTTGTTATGAGTTTTTATTTTGTTTTTGGAAGCAAGTTTTATTCATATTAATATCATGAAAAAAAAAATATTACAAGCATAGCATTCTACATTTTGTCAAAAATAGGAACCAAGCCACATAGAACATCTAAATATCAAACCTATTAATATTATAGTTTACATGTTTTAAAATTATACATATGCTAGAAGTCCAGGATCTTTAAAAACTTAAAACCATAACCAAAGTTTAGATAAACCAATAATAATACATCATAAGAACATATAACTACTGAATCATAGGGTAATTACCCATGAGACTGGTTCAGTTAGGTTTCTTTTAGGGTTTGTAATGGGGTAGGGTTTCTCGACCCCTCACAGGGGTTGGCAATTGGAGGCCTGGATCGGGATCCTGGGGATCTGAGTCCGGGAGAGTAAAGGAACTCCGGTGAGGTGGAGAGTGGAGAATAGGGGTTAGGGTAGGTATAGGCGCATGTTGATTAATACTGGATGAGATGGCGATTGGAGTAGGTGTCCAGTTGGTGGACTCTTCGGAGGAGCATTGGTGGAACCAAAAAGGATTGTACAAATCCGATGCGGAGTACAGAGCAGATTTAATGAGGTACAAACAGACTTTAAGGTTGACATGTGAGAATTTAGAGGTAGTGGATGCTGAGTGGTCCGAGAGTACATATTTAGAGACACTTGGCGGTCCTTCGGTCGATCCGACGAGGTGTAGTACTATTGATGTAATCAATGAACTATTTTCTAGGGAATCAGATTTTGGGGGGAAGTTCAACGCCAAGAAGGAGAATGTATCGTTTCAATCTTTGCGTTCCGCAGAGGGGGTTAGGCAGGTGCTTAAGCTGGATGGGGATAAGCTTAGACTTTCTGGTTCGCTTGGAGGGGCGCTGAGTGATCGAGGTACGCAACGAGATAGAGGGCGTGGAGGACATTCTCGCCAGGTGATGGTGGTAAGCGAAGGTGCAGAACTGTCGTGTGCAGAGGGGATTCCTGCAGTGGGTGACCCTGGTTGTTACAACAATCACGCGCAGTATAGGTCAGTCTCGAGGAAGATTTGACACTTTGTTTCTCCTGGCGGGGTGTTGATTGATCGTGGTCGTGCAGTCAGTGGTAACATTGCTTTATCACAACGAGATAGGGGGGTGGTTGGAGTTCTATACATTCGGATGGGGGAAGTGGAGGTTCGGAGTCGTCAGATGCAGGGGAGATTCCAGTTGTGGGCAATTCTGGTTGGTTCAACAACGAAGAACGATTTAAGCCAGTCATAGGTTCCAGGGTGTGGAAGCCGCGAAAATTGAAGCCGATGGTGACTCTAGGTAGAGACATTGGGATGAATTCTGTGAGTATTTTTACCCTTCGTGGTTTGGTGGGTAAATTTAGTTATTGGGCCCTGGGGGAAAAGGATGTACATGCCTGGGTAGAAGTCAATTGGGGGTCGCTTTTAGGATATGTGCCAGAGACTTACATTTTGTTGAAGGGCTGGTTCTGCTTCATTTTTAGGTATTCGGAAGATGCGGAGAGGGTGCTCTAGCAAGTTTGGGTGGTAAATGCTGGAAGTCTAATGTTGAAACGCTGGCACTTAGCGTTCAACCCAGAAAAAGAGATCGTCAGGATTCGACACCTGTGGGTGCTTTGACCAAGATGCCCTCTTGCATTGTGGAGTTTAGAAGCTTTCAAACTCATTGGGAACACTATTGGAAAATTTTTACATGTGGATTTAAAACAGTTGGGGGGTTTTGATCATCGAATGGGAAAGATGTTGGTTGAATTGGATACTTTCAAAGGTCTGCCCGAGGAGATTGATATTAATTGGCAGGGCCTAAAGCTCCAACATAGATTGGACTATGTTGGTGTTCCATTCCGATGCTCGGGGTGTAAAGCGACTGGTCATTTGCGCCATTAATGCGCGGAAGTAGTGGAACATAAGCAATCACTTTGCTGTTGGGATTTCAGGGTTGACAGTCGGGGACAAATCTTTTGAGATGGAAGCTCAGAGCGTTTGGGCTAATACACAAGCTTTGGATAGTGATGGAAATTTTGGTAAGTCATCCTCTTGCTTTCCTAATCAATTTAATAGCATGAATAATTTAAATATTCATGAGGGGTTAGGGTTAGAGTTAGTTCCCTAGGCTGGTGAGACACCATTGAAGGGAGGGATGGGAGTAAAGGAATTACATAGGAGGGAGGTTTGTCTTGATGTTACTGTTATGAGGGAGATTTTGGAAGGTGTGGGGTGTCTAGCTGAGGAAGTGAGGGATGAATGTCCGGTGGTTGTTGTGGGATTGGGCGAGGTGAACTTCCCTGTAGAATATGCGGTGGAGCTAGGCCAAGGGAGGAGACTGACACAGTTAATAGCTGATCCTGTTCCTAAAGATAAGATCGACTATACAGGGGAAAATACACCTTTCTCTATTGTGCACTCGGGAGATGGGGGATCGCAAGGGGAGTTTGTTAGGGAAGGGTTAGATGTGGATTTTACTCCATTGCTAAGCGACCAGAGTCCAAAACCGACCGAGGGATTTAGGCCCCAGATCTCAATTGTTGTGGCTGAGGGACTCTCTAGCGGTAACAACAGTCTGGGATTGGAAGGGAAGGGAGATTGCAATTTGAATGCGACCACAAAAGAAGGGGCTGACAATTTGGTTTCGAGGATCTCTGAGGGCTTACAAATGTTAAATGGA
The DNA here is from genome assembly GCA_009831015.1 of Picea engelmannii. NCBI lineage: Eukaryota > Viridiplantae > Streptophyta > Pinopsida > Pinales > Pinaceae > Picea > Picea engelmannii. The sequence goes on from ML787987.1 coordinate 241,691, forward strand.
CTGGATTCGGCTGGGATGTCAGAAGTGGAGGAAATCCTTTTAAATTTTTTACCTTCTTATAGGGAGGTATTAACCCGATCGCAGTTACCAATCTATGCTGGTGGGGAGTTACTATCTAACCCCGACGAAAAGATTGGGAAGGTGGAGGGGGGTAGGGGACATGTGCCTTGTGGTCGGGGGTGTGGGGATGTTTTGATAAAAGGGGCAGTCTTATGAGGACTGGAAAAAAGATTTCTCTCCACTTAAAACTAGGAGTGCAAGGAAATTGGGAAAAGAGAAGGAACTATCAGTTATGCCTAGTCTAGAGGTTGTAACTGGTCCTAGGGTGCTTAGAGATTAGAAAGCCCTGGCTAGGGTGAAAATATGATTGTGGCATCCTTGAATGTGAGGGGAGTGGGGGGATCCTTAAAGTCATTAACCCTCACTAGGTTCTTAGAGAAAAATAAACCAGATGTTCTTCTCATTTAGGAAACCATGGTAGGTGTAGAAAAAACAAGGGAAGTCTTTGCCAAACTTCTTCCTAATTGACATTTTTGCGGAGTGGATTCTATTGGTCTCTCAGGGGGTCTGCTCACATCTTGGAACCCCCGTAAGGATGAATTTCCTGCGTTCTTGATGCCTGCAGGGATTTTGCTGGAGGGTGTCGTTAAAGACACTAATTTAAAGGTGAAGATGATCAATTGTTATGGGCCGTATGCTAACAGAGTGGTTTTTTGGGAAGATTTAAAAAGGATTGGGATTTTTGATGAGGATAATTTAATTATGGGGGGAGACCTTAATTTTACCATCTCTAGTAGGGAAGTTTGGGGTGTACTGCAAGGGTGGACCCATTACAACATTATTTCAGTCATTTGGTACAAGCTGGAGGTTTAGTGGATGCTGAGCCAGTAAAAATTATTTTGACATGGAGGAATGGAAGGAAAGGCCAAGGTTACATTGCAAAAAGGCTGGATCGGTTCTTGATATCTGAGAAGCTTGTCTCTTTAGGAATCAAATATTGATCCTGGATTTGCAATGACAAGATCTCAGATCACATGCCAGTAATGTTACAGTTGGGATTTGGGAGCTACACTGTCAGCTACCCATTTAAATTTAATGAAGTTTGGCTGGAGGATCAAGACTTTGTTAGTTTTTTTAGAAACAGTTGGGCGGATTTGCTGGGGACAAAGGTCCTGACACCTATGGAATCGTTGGTAAAGAAGCTAAAAAGGCTTAAGAGCATGGTAACTGTATGGGAAAGAAATAAAAAGACTGAAGGTAAGAAAGAGTTGGTACAGTGGGAATCATAATTGGATAAATTGTATTTAGACTTTCCTGGAGGGTTTGTGGAGGAAAAGGATAAGTTATCGGGTCTGGATAAAGAACAGAGGAAAAAGACACTTCTAAAGCAAGAGGAGGAGACTTGGAGATAGAAAAGTAGGGTAAACTAGTTGGCAACAAGTGACATAAATACAAAATTCTTTCATGCTTATGCAAACTCAAGGAAACAAATTAACTCCATATGGGATATCACTAAGGGAGATGGAACTATTATTTCAAACATCTCCGATCTTCAAAAGGAAGCTGTTGACTATTTCCAGAACATGTTTAAAGTAGAGGGAAACCTGGATATTACAGATCAACTTCCAGTATTAAGGAACTATCCGAGGTTGTTTTCTAAGGAAGAGGGTAGTATTTTAGCTAATCCAATTTCCTTAGTTGAAGTTCTTAAAACTTTAAAAGGTTTTAAGTGCTCAAAAAGTCATGGGACGGATGGCTGGACAATTGAGTTCTTTTTGGCTTTCTTTGATCTTGTGTGAAATGAATTATTGGAGGTAGTGGAAGAGTCGAGAAGGTTAGGGAAAGTGTCGGGAGCATTGAATGCTACATTTATTTCACTAATCCCTAAAAGTGACAAACCTAATTCTTTTGGAGGATTTAGGCCCATAGCATTGTGCAACCTGGTTTACAAGATCATTACAAAAATAATTGCTACTAGATTAAAAACATCTCTATCCATTGGTATATCAAAAGAACAATTTGGGTTTTTAGAAGGTAGGGAAGTCACTGATGCAATTGGAGTGGTACATGAAGTACTACATAGCATAAAGGTGAAGAATCTAAAAGCATTGGTTCTAAAACTGGATTTAGTCAAAGCTTATGATAGGGTGGATTGGGGTTTCCTCAGACTTGTTTTATTACAGGTTGGATTAAGTTTAGAAGCAACTGATTGGATCATGGGTTGTGTGACATCAATAAACTTTGTTGTACCGATCAATGGGAAACCTACTTGTTTTTTTAAATCCTCAAGGGGTTTAAGGCAAGGAAGCCCTTTATCCCGTCTACTTTTTCTTCTTGTTATTGAAGGGCTAAGCAGAATTATACAGGAGAGGGTTTGGGATAAAAAACTTGAGGGCGTTCCTGTGGTGAGAGGGTTAAATATTACACATTTAATGTTTGTAGATGATGTAATACTGTTTGGGATTGGATGCATTGCTAAATGGAAAGTATACAAGGAGGTCTTGGACTTATTTTGCAAGGCTACAGGAATGGCTTTCAACCCTCAACAATCTAGTTTCTTAGAAGCAGGCTGGGATGATGTAGAGCTTAATTTGTTGAAGGAACTATTTCCTTTTGAAGTTAAACCATTAGATACAGGCTTTAAGTATATTGGGTTTTACATTAAACCAAATTGTTATACTAAAGTGAATTGGCTTTGGCTAGAGAAAAAATTTGAAAAGAGAAGCCTAAGTTGGAGTCATAGGTAGCTTACCCTAGGTGGTAGAGTCATACTTGTAAAAGCAGTACTTGAAAGCATATCAATGTATTGTCTTTCATTGGAAAAAATTCCCAAAAGTGTACTAAACAATATTAGAAGAAGGATGTTCATATTTCTATGGTCTGGTAAAAAAGAAAAGGAAGGTATGCATCTTACAAACTGGAAAAAGATTGAAAAATCTAAAAAGGATGGTGAATGGGGTGTTGTTCCCGAGTTTATAATTTAAGGCTTTAAAGTATACTGTCAAGGCATCTGAAAAAAAAAAAAGGAGCGAAGAATAGAAAAAAGACTGATAAAAAGGGAAAGGCTATTGTTGGTTTCTCAATTGTCTCTGTCGAAATTCCTAGTTTTCCTGGATACCGATATCTCTCTCAATTGCTGCCCATGAACGTTCTAAGTCAACCCGGTTATTTTCTGTTTGTAAAATAGTGTTAAATAAATTTAGAGCAATGCTGGTTTGATTCGAGAGATCGGCCTCGATGTTAGGCTGCCTTGCAACTAGTACTGTCATGAAGGAGGAAAGTAAAGGAGGATAAAGTTCTGTGTTTTCTTTTTAGGCTGGTTATCTCTATTCCACAATGTAACGAGAATGATGTCAAACACAAATAAATAGTATGTTCAAATTGTAGGCCTTTTCTTGTATCTGAGTTAAATTTTAAAGAAAAGAAACATGCATGATATGGACAAAAACATAAAGCTATTAGCAAAGTGAGGCATCAATTTCAGAGGAATCTCACATTGTAACAGAAGACTATGAAATGAGAAAAATATTAATGAAGCATATGATGTTGAAATATAAGCATCTACAGGTCTTGTATCTGTTGATAATGGATACAGAGGAAAAACTGTAAATGATTTGAAATAAAAAGAATAATAATTTCCACAGTAGAGGTTGTACTAAATTGTAGCTAAGCATTCATCAATTAAACATATATAAGAAAGATGAGATGACAGGGAAACACATAACTCAGAAGTGACAAGATCTGGAATCTTCAATTTGCATTTCTATTAATTTAGAGTCTCTTCAAAATTACTTCGTCAACAATGTTTTTTCAGAGAGATCAAAAAGCCCTGTTTTAGTCTTCGTTCCCTATATTTATACAATGGTCATCCATACTTGATGGTTAAAAATATCCTACTTTTTAGGAGAAAAATAGTTACAAAACTGCAACCTTAACCGTTGCACGATTAACTTTTGTTTATCTATCATTCCAACAGTATGAGTTTCCAAACGATACTTCATTGCTTAGTCGAAGTCTCTCCCTCCTTTGATGCTACACATTCAATACATTTCTCCAGAAAATGGACAAAGTTTCTAGGAGGTGTTGGAAGATCTTTAGTCTCAAATAGACAAAACTTTCTTTGTACCTTTGGGAACTGGTCTTCAAAACCTTGGTCGGAAAACTTGATCACTTGCAATTTTAAACTGGGCTGTACCAACCATCTGTTTATTAGGTTGGCATCGATTTCCTTCAATTGTAAAATTTCAATCTGAATCTTCTTCAAACCCTCTTTGCAGTCCAACTGTTGTTTTTCAATGTTTATCTATTCTACTGCTCGGCTTCTATCTTTGTATGTGTTTCCAGTGAGAGGGTCTGGAAACCCTTTAAATCTATAACCCGACCTTCCATCAAATCTAACTTAGCCTGTAACTGTTCTGCATGCTCCTTTTGTTGAGCAACCTGCACCTGAATTGCTTGTATCCTCTGGTTCATTTCGTCCAGGCTTGATTTGAGTGATTGAATTTCTAACCTTTTGACAGCCCTGGTCTGCTCCAAGATTTTACTCACCTCTTCTCTGATGTTCTTCTCAACATTCTTTAACTGATCCTGTAATTGAGCTATCATGTTATTACTCTTCTTTATCCTCGTTCTCATGTTTCCCATGGTAAAAAAGTTTGTTGTCGCCATGGCTCCCATGGAACCTGCTATCTCTGTAGCGAAATCCTTCTCCTCCAAATTTTGTCCATCTAGCAAGACTTTATGCTTTTTTACCATACTCCCGTCCTTCATATACATCTCTTGTTTCAGGACAGGCTTCCTCTTTCTGCTGAAAAAATAATCAGAAGGAGGAATCTCATCTATGGAGATAGAGGTGAGGTCATCAAGAAATATGGCTCCCGTCTGTGGGATTCCAAAGGCGGATTGTAAGGGGGTTAAGGAAGCTATGGGACTTCCTAGCTCTGTAGATCATTTCCCTTCTATTGCCTTAGGAATATTGACATCAACAGCAGGTGATGAAGGGGGAGTAATCTTACTGGACTTCAGAGGTATCCCAGACCTCCTCCCTGCTTCTGTCTCTGGTTTTTTCGTCTGTAAGGCCTCTTTATTTTGTGGGGGCCTTTCAGTATCCTATGGGACTTTTTCAGGATTTCCCTTCTCCTGTGCTTCCTGTTCGAAGCCCGGGGGAGTATTTTCTTGTTCCTGGGGAAGGGTGATTTCTTCTCCTTGCAGTACTTTGGGCAGACCACTCCGTCTATGCTTCTGAAAGGTCCGAAAACTAGCTTGCAAGTTGGACGAAAGTGTCTGTACTCGTTCTAACACCTCTTTATAAGTCTTAGTCCCTTTGAACATGTCATTCCAAGGGAACTCCTCATGTTCATATGCTTTCATATTGCAGTGGGCCATGTGTTTCCCCACTAACTGGTAAGGATCGTGCTTCCTGTGCTCGAGGTCTACCAATTTGACCCCCTCCAGTGCTGCTGCTTCAACCTTGGAATGACCCAAGTTGAGAAGTGAAAATTTTTCAATCTGAACAGGAAAAACAAGCCAAGATTTCTTTTGAGCTGTCTTTAATTCTATCCCGATTCCACCCATTACTATTTGATAAGCCACCTCCCTACACACTAGTCTGTCAGGGAGGAATTTTGGGAGCGCATGTGGAGGAATCGAACATTCAAAAACTCTGATGTAGGAGAAATTATCCTCTACAAACCAGTCAACAATTGCCCGAAGGCTCCCTACGACCAACTCTGAAATGTGGGGGGGTGCGTAGTCATATAACATCTGGTGTAGTGGTATTACCACGAAATGACAAATCTCATAGAATGAATCTTTGGCGTTTTCTTCCTAAAGTTTAGAATGATATTCATGAATAGGCTCCAGGTAAGTCGGATTCCAACTCCAATTCATCAAAGGGAAAGGAGTTGAGAAGCATATAGCATCCATGATGTATGCAGACATATAAAAGGCTATTGTTTGTCCTTTTGATCTTGCAGTTTGGTACTCCATAACCTCTCTCGCTATGTTATTAGATAAAATCTTATCCCAATTGAAGCTGTAACCTTTTGCGGCCTCATGCAAAAGAGGTACCCATTCCGCTGGGAAGTGGGTAGGACTTATCTTACCAAAAAACCTACATAACATCATCGCCACATAAACCATATACTTGTTTAAAGACGTTTTGGCCTAAACACCATGTGTGTTGGCCCTGAATTTTTCTTTGTTTCTCCACCAGTCTTTTATTATGTCAAGATACGTTTGGTCTGACTCAAAACATTCTTTCCTCTTAAACGCACTGACGAAATCTTTATTATAAATGTATTTGGGACAGGAAGACAGTTTATACATTACTTGTATATGTTCTAGTCTGAGGGAGCCGATGATGACCCCTTGGTTGTCCAGAATGCTCCTCGTCTGCACGCCCGCTCACTCTAAAGCTCAACTGATCATGTTGTTGTAAGTTAGGAGTTGTGACCACATAGCCACCTTGTGAAGTCCAGACTCCGCTATATCTCAGAGTTTGTTGTTGGCTTCATGGGGGAAGTTCTTAATCTCATAATCGAGAGTTTCAAAAATCTGCCTCCAGGATTTTATGGAATCGATGGCATGCGGTATTGTATCAGATACAACATCTCCGTCTAGACTCGAGACCTCTGCAACTTCCTTGTTTTTTTTGGTGGCCTTCCGTGGCACCATGGAGGTTATATTGGACCAGAAACCTGTTTACAGAGAAAAGTGTATAAAATTGGACAAATGTGACTCGCTACAGAGGTAAAGGTTAAGAATGAACTTTAACACACAGGGCCTTTATTAATTTCTAAATTTGTGCTACAGCGAGCGTACTGATACCATCGATGAAAACTAAATGCTTTAATTTGAAAGATATGCTTAGAGATACGAACTCATGTCAAAAATATTTGCATTTACCCGTTATTAATACTGTCGTATATCAGGGATTTTGAAACTGAAAACCCAAAAATCACTTCCTTTCTTAATTCCCGAAAAGAGAAAAGCAACTTAGTCATTATTAATCATGTTTTGAAAACAACTTAATCTTTTAATATTAGGGTTTGTTTAAAGAAAATGCGATTTCGCATTTCGGAACTTCGGGGATCCTGTCGTCAGGGGATATGTCACAAGTAAACCCTGGATCATGAAATTGCGATGGGATTAGTGAGGCGCTAATCATTCGTATTAAAAAACTTTAATTAATCATGATTAGTGGACAATTACTTTTTAACTTTTATTTTTCGGAAAATCGAGGACCAGGATTTCGAAGGAGAAGAGTTTGAAAACACTTTAGCAGAGAGAAAACCGAATTGCGAAAGACTAAGGGAGAGATACTTGTGTTTAGGGATTTGATTAATTACGAATTAAAGATTACTTTGTGGTAAACAACAGAAAAAGTAACGTTCATTTCTTCCCCCTTTTAACTTTATATTTCTTAATATTTTGAAATGGCTTTGGGATTTCGGCGCCAGGAAAAAGGGATAGTTGAAGATCACACCTCGAGAAGAAGCGAATTTTGAAACCCGAAAAGGAACGGGTGATTCCGACTCCTTTCTATTTTGGACTAAGGGCGGCTCCATGGCTTAGGAAAAGATGAAGCTTCATTTAAAGGGTGGAAAAATTTAATCTTCGTGTCAACATGGGGAATCAAAAATATTTTTATCTTTGGACAAGCTTTGGTGGCAAAATGCTTATGGAGATGTCTTATGTTGCCCAGACTTTGGCATGAGATGATAATGCAAAAATATCTTAAAAGGTAAACTATTGAGAAGTGGTTCATGCAGGGGAGAAAAAATTGGAATGGAACCTCAAATTTCTGGAGAGCCCTTACCTCTTCGGTGAACATAATTACTGATTGGTTGGTATGGAAGCCTGGAAGTGGGAGAGATATCAAAATTGGTGTTGATCCTATGGTTGGGTCCCACTCGTTCTATAAATTATCTGAGAATCTTTTATTACTGTTAAAAGAAAAAGGGATTACTTGTCTTGCTCATGCAGGGACAAATGCACAAGAAGGTATTAACTCTACAAGGTGGGAAAATGTTGAAACATTAGGCCTGGAAGGAGCTAAAAAAGATGAATGGATAAACTATACTAAAGGGTTGCTAAGTGATGGAATTGAACTAAATGATGAGAAATATAGATTATTGTGGTCTTGGGATACCAAACAAGGTCAAGTTAATGCTAAACTAGCATATAAATTTCAAGTGATGGAGGATAGGAGAGTAGAGCCAAAATTTTGGTATTATGATATTTGGGAGTGGCAATTACCGATTAAGGTAAAACTGTTTGTCTGGTTATTGTTGGAACAAAGAATACTTACTTGGGATAACTTGACAAAAAGGGGTTTTCAAGGTCCTAACTTCTGTGTGCTTTGTAAGGAAAGTGAAGAAACTGTGTTACATTTATTTGGGGATTGTAGTTTTATAAAAAATATTTGGCAGACTATCTCTAAGGAACTAAATTTGGTCAATAAATGGAAAGGAGGACATTTTGAAAACAATCTACTTAACTGGACAAAGAGAAAGGAAAACTGGAATGAAATCCTTTGTTTTATCAGTTGGGAGGTATGGAAGCATAGAAATCTGATGATATTTAAAGATCAACAAAAAAACCATATTAGAGTTTGTAACTACATTCTATAGGACTTGGGGGAACAAAAAATTACACAGGACACATTTCACAAAAGGATTGATAGACCACCAACTCTTGATTGGGTCGAGGCAGTAGGCTTCTTCGATGGGGCTTCACAGGAAAGAGGTACAAAATGTGGGGCTGGAGCCATTTTGAAATGCCCAATATTGGGGACATTTAAACTAAAAATGAACTGTGGAAAATGAACAAATTCTAAAGGAGAATTGATGGCACTTTGGGTAATTTTTTATTTTTCTTATCTTAAACAGGTACCAAGGTTACTATTGGTGGGTTATTCTAAGGTTATTATCGATTGGTATACTAATGATAATAATATTTAGGTGATATCTTTGCAGCTCTGGATGACAAAGATTAGAGCGTTGAGCAGTGATTTTCAGCAAATCAAAGCCCAACATATCTACATAACTTATAATCATGTTTTTGATTGACTATCAAAGGAAGCATTGTTTTTGGATGAAGGCGATATTTATTGTTCACAGGATTCAGATGGAAAACAAGAAACATTTGAAAGAATTGATATCAGTTCTTAGGGTACTTCATTACTCGATTGTTTTTCTTTGGAACTTTTGTAAAATACAGTCATAAGGAGGTCATAAATTTTTGTTTATTTTGGATATAGATATGTATTCAGTGGTGACTACATGATGAAATGTTGGACAGGAGACAAAAGAAGATAAGATTTTTGGTGCATTGTTACAGTTTGTATGATCTGAAAAAAAAGACAGTTTTATATTTACTAATATAAGTGTTTTTTCTTATTGAAAAAAACTACTAAACATGACAAAATGAAGCCACTACATAATAAATCTACCTAAAAATCTTATCAATCAAGGCTTGAGGATCTCGATGGATTGGGACCTTGTGGATCCTAGGCAACCTTGTTGAGCATTGGTTCCTCATCTTCTTCAATTATGATTGAGTTGATAGAAGTGCCTAGATGACAATTAGCTCCAACTTTACCTTCATTCTGCTTGCCAACAACTTCAATTTGGATGCCAAAAACCATCCTATAGACCACTTCAAACTTGGCTTTGAAAAGCATGAACCTATCCAACATCTCCTCATACTTGGCTCCATGTTTCTCCAACACTTGGGCAATAAGGGTCTTAATGAGCCAACAATGCTTAGTGGCCTTAAAGACTTTGGTGGTTATGCTCCTAGAGAAACTGGTGTCAGAAAACCAGCCCACAAAATCCCTGTCAATTTGTTTATTCATTGTTCATTTCATTTTCTTTCAGAATGCTTCTTCCATGATTCAAATTTCCTCTTTAACAATTGCAGAGTACCTCACATGGTAGGTCTACTCGGCCCATTGGGTTTCCCCTCATCTCTAGTTACAACATGATTTGTGGCTTTCTTCCTAGCTCGCCCATGCATCTTATGTTGTCGTCCCCCACATCTCTTCGAGCTAGGCCCTAGGCACTCCAAGTCAACAACACCCTCCATGTCACTCACAATATTTGAGCACCAAAGTATGAGAACCCACAGAGTACCACCTCACCCACAACGCCAAGCCTTGACACCGAAACAAGCTACCCAGACCGTGGCACAGACATCACTGGGAAACTCAAACTTACCCATGCCTTGAGGAACATGTTGCTCACGAAATCGCCTAGAGAACTAAGCAACCTACCACCCTCTCCAACCAGACATAAAAGAACCCTCTAAGCATCCATTTCGAGGGAAATGATACCCATAATTGTTGATTTTTCAATATGATAGGTTAAGCATGTAGTTCATTTCAATTTGCATTTGTCTTAACCATAAACAAGAATGCAACAACCAAGATCACAAGAAGAAACACCATGCACAAGAACACAAGAAGTATCTCGAGAAACCCTTCTCAACAAGGGAAGAAAACCCAACTAAATCCTTTGCTATATTCTTCAAGAGAAATACCTTCACCACCAAGAAAGACCTAGCACAAAAGAGGGTGCTTAAACCCTAGAAGACTAGTGCCCAAGAGAGGTGCGCACTTCTCCCAAGTAAATGTACTTGCTGAACTTTCCAAACTCACTTGAATGATATGATTCCACAATGGGGAATTTCCCTTTACTTATATTAGACTTGTCCTATCAACTGAAGTGTTTATTGGCTCAACAGGGCCGACCTCTCTAAGTCATATTATAATTATAATTATGATTATTATTATTATAATTAATATTATTCAGATTAATTATCTTTTACATTTATTATTAATCACATTAAGGTGGGGCCGACCTGTACCCTTTACATAACAATTAGGGTTACAGGCAGGTTTGACTCTTGAACAATATATAGCAAAGGATATGATACACCCACTAGTGCTCATCCACTAGGGGCACATACATAGGGATGTCATATATCTGGTTCATTGCATTACACAGAAGAACCAGATCTTCACACGTTCACCTGTGCTCATCCACTCTACAGATCTTCTTTCCCATTGCCTCACACAGGAGAATCATCTGGAGTCTTCTCATCAACTTTGCTGCTCAAAGGAGGCTAATACATCATCTTCATTTAGAAATAAATTACAATGCACCCAACACTTTGGGATTTCACATGTTCACCTTGTGCTCAGCCACGGGCACGTCCAATTCAACAGATCACCTTTCCTACTGGATAATCATCTGGAGTTATTCTCAACTCTCTGAATGGAGGAGGTCATCTCTATGTTCCTAGTTCTGTCTCAGGCAGGAACCACATACCCTTCTTAGGGGCTTTCTCTCAGGTTTGTAAGCTGAGAGAAAGACTTACATTGCTGCAATTATCCACACCTCACAAGTTTGTAAGCTGGAGAATGTATCACATAGCTGCAATCATCAACACTCCCTCTCAGCTAGGGAGACATTTTCCACTAGGCCAAGTCTCTCACGGAAATACTTGAAATTTGTCTTGGCAAGTGGTTTGGTGAATATATCTGCAATTTGTTCATGAGTAGAAAGATATTGCACGTGTACTGTCTTTCTCTGCACCATGTCTCTGATATAGTGATACTTGATTTCAATGTGTTTTGATTTGTCATGAAACACTGGGTTCTCGGAGAGCTTTACATAGCTCTGGTTGTCACAATGAATAATAGTCAGATCCATCTCATGATCGAACAAGTCTGTCAAGAGTTTGCGAAGCCATACTGCTTCACGAACTGCCACACTTAGTGCAATGTACTCTGCCTCTGCTGTACTTAAAGGTACCGAGTTTTATTTTCTGCTACACCAAGAAACCATGGCTAATCCTAAGGTGAAGCATCAACCTGAGGTGCTTTTTCTGTGTACTACACTTCCTGCCCATTATACATCGGCATATCCTTCTAAGCTTAAGTCCACATTAGTTGCGTATCTCATGCCATAATCAATTGTACCTTGTAGGTATCTCAATATGTGTTTTGCAGCTATCCAGTGTGTATATTTTGGTTGACTCATAAATTGGCTAAGCACATTCACTGCATAGAAAATGTCTGGTCTGGTATTAACCAGATACATCAAATATCCAATAAGTTGTCGATATAAATGTGGATCTACGTCTCCTGAATCAATGTCGCTCATCTTATTTAAATCCATTACCATTGGAGTAGGAATGGATTTACAATCTGTCATTTTGAACCTTTTCAATATCTCCATAGTATATTTTCCTTGACTTAGAAAAATCTCATCTTATCTCTGCCATACTTCTAGTCCCAAGAAATAATGCATTAGGCCCAAATCCTTCATTTCAAATTTAATATTTAATGCTTGTTTTCATTCAACAATGAGTCTCTCTAAGACGATGATGAAAAGATCATCCACATATAAGACCGAAATCAGACACTCATTGCCATCAATGTGATAATATAAGTTTGGGTCAGCTGCACTTTTGTTGAAGCCCAAACTCATCAGAAATCCATCCATTTTCTCGTACCAAGCACATGGTGCTTGTTTTAGACCATATAGGGCTTTCTTCAACCTGCATACATGAGATTTTTCGTTGTGTATGACGAAACCTTATGGCTGCTCAATATAAAGTTCTTCCTCAATTTCACCATTGAGAAAAGATGTCTTTACATCCATCTGATGTAGCTTCCAACTCATGGAGCAGCTAGTGCAATGATAGATCGGATGGAGGTATATCTGGCTACTTGTGCAAAAGTCTCATCATAGTCGACTCCCTTTATTTGTGAAAACCCTCTAGCCACAAATCTTTCTTTGTATTTTTCAGTGCTTCCATCAACAACATATTTGATTTTGTAAATCAATTTAGAAGTCACTACGGACTTTCCCTCCGGTCTTGGAACAACATTCCATACATCATTTTAGTATATATTGATATTATTTAGTCATGGCATCTTACCATACTTGTTCACCTGAAACTTCTCCATGACAAGTTGGCTCTGAATCAATAATGTGGATCATGGCTGAAAGGTAGCTTGAGAATATCATAGGTCTCTTGCTTTCTCTGGTTGCTCCTTGTGGGGATTTATGTCATTCTTCTTCTTCTAAAGTTTGTCGAGCCCAAGTAGGTCTTTTATGTCCAACTGTGATGTCTCTGGGTGTGTTTCTTGGGGAAACTGAGTCTGCTAGAGCAACTGGAGTTGTTGGCTCATCTAGAATAATATCTGTCTCCCTTTGAACTGTTGAAGGAGGAGGAGGTATTGTTTCACTATCAATTTCCATCTGAGCTTCTCTGGATTTATGGAAGACAACTTCTTCTTCAAAAGTAACATATTTGCTTCAATTTGTCTCTGACCTGGGATGTAGATTCAATATGTTTTTGAGGATTCACTGTATCCTACAAATGTACCCTTTCTTCCTGAAGGTTCTAGTTTGGATCTCTTTTCTTTGGGTACATGAAGGTACACTGGACATCCAAATATTCTGAAGTGTCCAATCTCAGGCTTCACTTTGGTGAATGCTTCTTTTGGAGTAATGTTCTTCAGGATCTGATGAGGACTACAGTTTTGAACATATATTGCTGTCATACATGCTTCTTCCCATAGAGTCATAGGTAGACTTTGATCATGTATCATTGCTTTAGTTGCCTCAATGATAGTTCTGTTTTTCCTTTCAACAACCCCATTTTGTTGAGGGTTGTAAGGAATCGTGAACTCCATCTTGATTCCTGCTTCAATACAAAAACTGTTAAATTATTTTGAGGTGTATTCTCCTCCATTGTCTAATCTTAATACTTTGATTTTTCTTCCAGTCAGGTTTTCCACCTGAGCTTTGAATTCTTGAAATTTGGCAAGGACTCTATCCTTGTTCTTCAGAAAGTAAATCCAAGTTTTCCCGGAGTGATCATTTATGAAGAGTACATAGTATAAGTACTCATTTAAGGATGCAACAATCATTGGCCCACATACATCTGAATGTATCAAGTCCAAGATTTCCTTGGATTTGTTGTCACTACTAGGAAATGATCCTTTAACATTTTTTCCAAGGGCACAACCTTTGCAAACACCTTTACGATGGATTTGGATCTCTGGTAGACCTCTTACCATTTTCCCTAGAGCTAGAAGAGCTCTATAATGAATGTGAGCAAGTATTCTATGCCATAACTCACTCAAGCTGATAGTGTCATGTAATAAGGCTTGAACTAGTTTGATGGTCAACTTGTACAAGTTGTTTTCTCTGACACCAATTACTTTGGAAGAGCTTATATGAGAGTCTTTGTTCCATGCAAGAACTCTTCCTTATGAGAAAGTAATTTTGTAACCTTAGTCTTCCAAGGCCGAAATAGAGACAAGGTTTCTCTTCATTCCAAGTACATATAGAACTTCCTTTAGTTTAAGCTGCATATCTGAGTCTAGTTAGAGGGTAGAAGTTCCAACTCCTCTCACATTATATATGGAATCATCTCCAAGAACAACATGTAGATGTATCTCTATCTCAACGAAGTGTGTTAGATGATTTCTAATACCGATCATGTGCCTAGAGGTACCATTGTCAATTAGCCAAGTATTATCATTGATAGGAACCATACTTGAGAGTGTTGAGATGTTGATGTCTTCATTACTTTGGAGTCTTTTACTGAGCTTGCTTCCCATCATGATTTTGCTCATCTTCACAAACCCTTGTCAACTAAGCTAGAAAACCTAACGGCTAGGCTAGGCTAGCACTTTTAGGTTTTGTTGGGCTTATGAATGCCAACAATAATCCTTGATAAATATGATAGCCCTGGTAAGATGAGGAGCTTCTTCAAGAAGTTTGTAGAAATGCACTTCAAAATTTTCTGTAGAATTTTGGCGAAACCCTAGAAACCCTTAGGGCCAAAAATTCAAAATGCCCAGAATTTTGATCTGAGACTTGCTGGATGTTCTCTGAAGGAGGTCATACCCTTCTATGTCCTTTTCAGCCCAAGCATCCAAGTTTTGAGTGGTGAAATATCTTAGAAGAGGAGTCCACACAAAATTTCTGGAAACCCTAGGAGGGCCATACGGTTTCTGCAAATGAGTGAGAGAAGGGGTTGGAAAATGCTTGTGCAATGGGATCTTCAAGACCTATGCTCTGATACCATGTTGATATTTCAATATGACAGGTTAAGAATGTAGTTCATTTCAATTTGCATCTATCTTAACCATAAACAAGAATGTTGCAGCAACCAAGATCACAAGAAGAAACACCATGCACAAGAACAAAAGAAGTATCCTAGGAAACCCTTCTCAACAAGGGAAGAAAACCCAGCCAAATCCTTTGCTATATTCTTCAAGAGAAATACCTTCACCACCAAGAAATACCTAGCACACAAGAGGGTTCTTAAACCCTAGAAGACTAGCACCCAAGAGAGGTGCACACTTCTCCCAAGTAAATGTACTTGCTGAAATTTCCAAACTCACTTGAATGATATGATTCCACAATGGGGAATTCCCTTTACTTATATTAGACTTATCCTATCAACTGAAGTGTCTATTGGCTCAACAGGGCCGACCTCTATAAGTCATATTATAATAATAACAATTATTATTATTATAATTAATATTATCCAAATTAATTATCTTTTACATTTATTATTAATCACATTAAGGTGGGGCCGACCTGTACCCTTTACATAACAATTAGGGTTACAGGCGGGTCTGACTCTTGAACACTATATAGCAAAGGATCTGATACACCCACTAGTGCTCATGCATTAGGGGCACATCCATAGGGATGCCATATCTCTGGTTCACTGCATTACACAGAAGAACCAAATCTTCGCACATTCACCCATGCTCATCCACAGGCACGTCCACTCTACAAATATTCTTTCCCACTACCTCACACATGAGAATCATCTAGAGTCTTCTCATCAAATCTACTGCTCAGAGGAGGCTAATACATCATCTTCATTTCTGTTCACATGATGATGCACCCAACACTTTGGGATTTCACACGTTCACCTTGTGCTCAGCCATAGGCACGTCCAACTCAACATATCACCTTTCCTACTGGATAATCATCTGGAGTTCTTCTCAACTCTCTAAATGGAGGAGGTCATATCTACGTTCCTAGCTTTGTCTTAGGCATGAACCACGTACCCTTCTTAGGGGATTTTTGTCAGGTTTGTAAGGTGAGAGAAAGACTTACATAGATGCAATGATTCACACCTCACAGATTTGTAAGATGGAGAATGTATCACATGGATGCAATCATCAACAATAATCACAGTTGAAGGGGTCGTCCAACTCCACTGGAATGCAACCAACTCCCTTGGTTAACCAATTGTCAGGAAGAGAGACTCCAACAATAATACCCCACCCTTTGTTAGTCTTCACCATTCACACCCTTGGAAGTAGGTGAGACAGACACAATATGAGAAGCACACACGAGCCAAAGAAACCATCCTTTGCATCTAACTGAGCTTGAATGAAGCAAGACTCTCCCCTTGTCAAGTCAAATTGCCTCTATTTCATGGAAATCACTCAAGACCCCTTCCATTGCCATGATGGCCAGAGGGCTCATCAAACCCAATGCATTGCCTGAATTGAACTTCTCCTGGTGCTCCATAAACTTCACACCTGTACCATCGTCCTCCCACCAATTGACATTTTTCCTCCACACTAGGCACAATGAAACCCCACAATTCCCTTGTCCTACAACCATCATGTCAACCATTTGCATGGAGAGGTTGGGATCCCATGTGTCACTGCATCCGAGGAACTTGTTATGAGGTTTTAAATGTTTCATAATATCAATAAAATTAGCATGTTTTTTGATTTATTTCCAAAGCATAAGAAATATGAATTTAAAATTTTAAAATGCCATAAAGGTATATGCAATCTACAAAATATTAGGCATTGGTATCATAAAAATAGAAGATCATGCTATGCAGGGACCATGAAAGTAGTTGGAGAATCATCATCATCATTATTGCATGGTGCACCCCTACCATCCATATGAGATTGACAATTTGGTACCTTGATCCCCCACTTGTCATTCTCATGTTGTAGTTGCCTTTAAAATTGCCAAAGGCCAAAGTATGGAACTTATCATTAGGTGACAAATCTAGTGAATGCGAGGCCAACTGGGGCGATGCTCCTATGACTCCATCATCACTTGATCATCACTGTCTTTGTGCTAGCTACTATTCCAATGTGAATATGGAGAACATAGTGAAGTATATGATGATGGAGTAGGAGGGTCTGGACTCATGGTGTGGACCTAACCCTAACAATTCAAAATATCTTGTAGGTCAATGATATCAACTCAAAATTGAATTGTAATCTGTAAATAAATATTGACACACTTATCCACCTTGTTATCCCAAGAAAAATATTGAAGAGAGGTGGTTCATTAAAATAATAGTTATCATTTTTCAAATTATGACCCCTATCACTAATGATGTAATGAGGGAATCCATGTGTTAAGAATCAAATATCAATATAGCATAGAAAAACATCAAAATAAGTATTCAACGCCTTGAAAAAGAGATAATTTCAAATAATAAGCCTCTTCGAGGGGGCAACCTCCTTTTAACCCACATAAATGTTCAAGTACAAGATGATTCTAAATGCAAATGTCTCCTTGGTATATATAGGAGACTAGGAGGTATAATTACAACTAATGGAATAAAGCCGACATAAATAAAATAACATTACTAATGTAATATTCCCCAATTAAGGGGTAATGAGACAATATTAGGGCTTAACATGCCCCTCCACTTGAGACAAGTATTGTCCGCAACACTTGGAGTAATTCTGGATGCTTCTATATAAAAGACTCATCTTCCCAAGTGGAATCTTCCGCCGGTAGTTTCCTCCATTTAATGAGATACTCTGAAATGGATCTATTCCTCAACTGATGAATTCTTGTGTCAGTGATGGCTTCAGGATCCAATCTGATTTTTCCTTCCTCGTCAAGTTTCGACAA
Organism: Picea engelmannii; assembly: GCA_009831015.1. Classification (NCBI taxonomy): domain Eukaryota; kingdom Viridiplantae; phylum Streptophyta; class Pinopsida; order Pinales; family Pinaceae; genus Picea; species Picea engelmannii. Next base: position 259,636 of record ML787987.1, read on the forward strand.
TATAGTTTGAACTGGGATCTTGACACCTATAACCTTCTTTAAGCATGAAACATGGAAAACTGGGTGTACTTGTGAAGATGCAGGCAACTCCAATTTGTATGCCATATTACCAATCTTTTGCAACACCTTATAAGGGCCATAGTAATTTGGTGATAATTTATTATCCTTCTTGGCTTGCTTGAGGGACATTTGTTTGTATGGTTGTAGTTTTAAAAACATCCAATCCCCTACTTCAAAACTTCTTTCACTACGATGTTGATCTGCTTGTTGTTTCATGCGATTTTGTGCCATGGTCAGGTTGTCCTTTAAGATTTGAAGAACTTGTTGTTGATGCTCGATGTGATCTTCCACCGCTTGAACCTTAGATTTTTCTTTTAGAGAAGAAGTGATGGAAGGAGGGTGGTATCCACAGAGTGCCATAAAGGGTGTCTTTTTTGTTGCAGTATGAAAGGAAGTGTCATACCACCATTCTGCCAAGGGTAACCATTTGAACCATTATGTTTGTTTATCAGAGACAAAGCAACGAAGGTAGCCTTCCAGACATTTGTTCACTATCTCGGTTTGCCATCAGATTGAGGATGATAGGATGAGCTATGAGCCAATTGAGTACCCAAACAAGAAAATAATTCTGTCTAAAAATGTCCAGTGAAGATGGGATCTCTGTCACTTACAATAATCTTTGGGTTTCCATGTAGTGTTTGAACTGCCTCCATGAATGCGGTGGCAACTGTACTAGCTTTGAAGGGATGAGAGAGTGCACAAAAGTGTGCGTACTTGGTCAGTCTATCAACAATCACCATGATGACACTCTTTCCTTTAGACTTTGGTAACCCTGTGATGAAATCCATGGAAACCTCCTCCCAACGCTGACTTGGGATGGATAATGGTTGTAAAAGACCTGAGGTCTTAATTGTTTCCACCTTATTTTGTTGGCAAACCAAAAATTTTGCCAAAAACCTTTGAACAT
>ML787987.1:260702-295015 GCA_009831015.1 Picea engelmannii
TCTGGTGCAGATTCCACTTCATATTAGCTACAAGAGCTATTATGGTTCTGATCGAAGTGTATATGGTCACAGGAGCGAATGTCTCTTCATAGTCAATTCCTTCCTTATGGGAAAAGCCACAAGTGACAAATCTTTCTTTATACTTCTCAATACTTCCATCAGTAACATGTTTTATTTTGAAGAGCCATCTGGAGGATACCACATATTTATTCTTCGGTCTGGGAACTATTTCCCATACTTCGTTCTTCATTATGGATTGGTATTCCTCTGTCATGTCATCTACCCATTCTTTCCTCTGAATGGCTTCTTCAAAGCAGGTAGGCTCCTCTTCTAGGAGATCACACATCAAATATGTATAACTAGAGAATGGCTTTGGTCTTTTCACCTGTCTCGTAGTTCCTTGGGGAACACCATACTTCTCTCCATCTTGAATAAGCTCTCTAGCCCAAGATGGATTTCTTTTATGGAGATCGTCATATGAGGAGGTTCTTGCACTTCTACTATATCATGGTCTTCTAGAAGTTCCTCATCAGGGGAAGTTACGACTTACCTAACTGGTTCTGCAGCTCTGGGAACCTCCCTCATTGCAGTACTGGGGATTACGGGTTTCTCTTCATATAATTCTTCAAGCTGGCATAGTTTAGATTTCTTGAGCGCTGCATCTTCATCAAAGGTCACATCCCTGCTGATCTCAATGTGATGTTGACCTGGTATATAGATTCTGAAGGTATTGGAGACCTCACAGTATCCCACAAATATTCCCTTCTTTCTTGAAGGGTCCAACTTGTTTTTCTTTTCTTTAGGTATATGAATAAACACTGGACAACCAAATATTTTGAGATGGCTTACCTTTGGCTTCTTTCCGGTGAACATCTCTTCCAGTGTCTTGAGCCCAAGTGCACTATGGGACAATCGGTTCTGCACATATACAGCTTCCATGGCTGCTTCCGACCATAAACACATAGGAAGATTTTGATCATGGATCATAGTCTTCACAACTTCCAGTATGGTTCTGTTCTTTCATTCAGCTACACCGTTTTGTTGGGGATTATAGGGAGTAGTGAGTTCCCTCTTGATCCCAACATCTTTGCAGAATTTCACAAAATCTTTTGAGGTATATTCTCCTCCATTATCTGACCTGAGTATCTTAATCTTCCTTTCAGAAAGGTTCTCTATCAAGGCTTTGAATTCCTTGAACTTGCTGAACACTTCATCTTTAGATGTCAAGAAATATATTCAGGTTTTACGTGAGTAATCATCAATGAATGATACATAATATACATACCCGCTAATGGAGGATGATGGCATTGGGCCACATACATCTGAATGAATGAGTTCTGGGACTCCTTCTGTCTTGCTGTCCCTCTTCGGAAACAGGTTCTTGATGTTCTTCCCTTGTGCACATCCATTGCATATGCCTTTATGGTCACCTTTGAGTTCTGGTAAACCTGTGACTGCTTTGCATATGTATGGTAGTGACTTGTAGTTGATGTGGGATAACCTTCTATGCCAAAGTTCACATGAGTTTTCAATGGCGTGGGTCATGGYAGCCTCTGAGCGACCCTTTAGTTTATACAAGTCATTTTCTTCACTTCCAATGATGATTGCTTCATTTAAGGTTTCTCCTTTAGCCCACATAAGAAATTCTCCATCTATAAAGGAAACTCTGAAGCCTTTCTTTTATAAAGATGAAATGGAGAGTAGGTTCTTCTTCAAGCCTGGTACATATAGTATGTCCTTCATTTTTAGTGAATTCCCTGAATTCAGTTTATGGTTTGATTCTCCCACTCCCTTGATGGGATATTGGTAATCATCTCCAAGCGTCACTTTCTGAGAAAACTTCTTTTCTGAGATACAAGAGAGAATGTTTCTTTGTCCCGTCATGTGCTTGGATGCACCACTATCAATGAGCCAAGTGTCCTCTCCGGGTGTTACAGATCCTGAGAGGGCCGAGATCAATACATGGTCTTTGATCTACTCTCTTATCGTCTTTGTGGGTGGCTCTTCATCTTTGATTACATGGGCATGGAGCCTCTTATGTTTTCTCTTGTATTCTTCTCGTCTGGCTGGAAAAAACTTCACAATGTGTCCCATCTTGTCACAATGATAGCATTGTATAGACGAGTAGTCCCTTTCCTTTCGTTGTCCTTTCTTTTGAAATCTCCTTGGATGAGATTCTTTATGATTGAATTTGTTTGACTGTTGAGGCTCTTTATGAGTCTCCTTTTGGAATTAGGGTTTCTTCCTTCCTCCTTTGGTGTGAGTATATAGGGCTTGATCATCATATCTTGCTAGTAACGCTTCACGATTCGCTACTCTTGTTTATTCTTGGATGCATTCTTCCCATAGACTATCAAACTTCAGTTTCTCCGTTCTGGCACATATCGTTTGAATGAATGAATCCTAAGGTATTGTGAGACCATTTAGGGCCGTCATTATGAGTTCATCTCCGTCTATGGTATCTCCAATAGCTTCTAGCTGTTCTTTAAATTCTGAGATTCTGGAGAAGTATTCTTGAATCGTTTCTCCTTTGTGCATCCTTGTATTCTTCAGTTGAGTTCTTAGATTCATCTTCCGGTTTATGTTCTTTCCTTCATATAATCTGGTCAAGGCATCAAACATTTCTTTCAGAGTCTTCTTAGATGACACATAAGGAATCGGGTGGTCTTTGATTAAATCTGCAATGATTCTTTTGGCCATGATTGTGTCCTTTTGATGCTTTGCCTTTTCTGCAGCATTGACGGGTTCCGATACTTCTTCTTTGATGAATCTTGGTAGGTCATTCTCTTCAAGAATGAGGCCAATCCTATACTTCTAGGCACAAATTTTTTCCACTCCTTCTATCTTGTCAACAAGCTTAACGCTTGCAGACATCTTTACCTGGAGCTAGGAAAATGACCAAAAAATGAAAGTGTTCAAAATCAAAATATGAACTTACTAGGAGGTGCGCTTGGCTGAGGCGAGTAGCCTGGTGTGTTTGGATTTAAGAAAATCCAACTTTTTCTCCTCCAAATTTGCTCTGCAGATTTATGGACTGGTGCTTCTGGTACCTTTGGTACTCTGGTACTTTTGGTACACTGGTTTTCTGGTACTTCTGGTACTTTGTGAAACTAGGGTTTCACTTTCCGGGAGATCCAGCCACTGAAAAGGTGCGCTGAGAGTGTCAAAGTGATCCTTAGGGGAGGGTGCACTTTTCTAGATGGTTTTGGGGCTGAAAAGCTTCACCATCAAAAAGCCCTAATTTTCGTGTACGACAACAATGACGTTTTTCACTCTTGTGAAAGATGCTTCTTCCAGCTTGGCTCTGATACCATGTTAATGTTTAAGCCATTATTATAGTTCTTTGCATTTCATTAGATAACAATAGCATAATCCAAGATCACTGATAAATACACAATCACAAGAGACACAACATTTATCCTGGGAAACCCTCTAGGGGAAGAAAACCCAGCAAAAATTCCTTAATATAGATAGCCAATACAATGCCAAGAGATCTCCTGAAATAATGCAGAATATCCTCTCCCAGATATGTGCCACTCTCTCTCCTTCTTTTCTAACAACAGATTCAAAACTTGTCTCACGAAATGAGCAAGTGAGGCGCTAGCCTCCTTATTTATATTAGACTGGCACGTGTGAAGTGTCTCTTCACTGGCAGGGCCAACTTCTCCAACTGGGTGCTTATAACCACCTTTAATATATTCTGGGGCCTCTTTAATATCTGCTGGGGCCGACTTCTTATTCTGCCTATTATAATTATCATTTGACAAATCCGCAAAAGGGGATTTGGTCCTATTACAATAGCCGACATGATCAATCCAAAGTGGGGATTGATCCAATGAATAATATATCAAATAATAATAAGAATACTCTTTGCAGTTACATTATTTCAACACTTAACACCATGGAGCTTATAAACAAGCTTAAAAAAAAACCATTAATTTCAAACACTATAAACTTGGTAGTCATGGGGATGAAATGAGCATATTTGGTTAAGCAACAAACTACGATAACAATAATTATGGTGATTCTAGGATAGAATCAAAGGACAACTTAATAATGTGGGATTAATTAAGTTTTGAGGAATAGAATAATGAATTAAACTGAAGAAAAATGCACACATAGAATAGATAAAACAATGTTTATATTACTATGTAAGAGATTTGTATATCTCTCTATGAAAGAGAGAACATGAAAATGAAATGAACTCTATTGTTATGTCCATCATACTATATAGATAATTATATAATATTTATATAATTCCCACATGGCTTCCAAAGGAGGTTCATTTATGTAATTGTTAGCAACTATTTTTTTATCCTGATGAATGTGTTGTGTGCTGCTCTTGGTTTCTAGGGGTAATGTTTTTTATGATTGTTAGAATTCTTGGCATACACAAGCTATTAAAGTGTGTATGCATAATGGAAAATTGATGTGATAAAGGATGTAGAGGCTATAAATGACAATGGGAGAATGCTAGAGGTGTTGCCCCTTGGACCTCTTGGGGGTTTTGTGTTCCCCACTCTTGGGCAAGTGCACATAGTTATGGGGCATTGAAATACTCTGATCAAGTAAGGACAATGGAGCAAGGTTGTCGATTGGAGTACCACCAATGTTGATGTAGTAATATTGTTGACCTAAGGACTATTGATAATTGATTCATCGATAAGCACTTTCACCTCAAGGTAGGTGTCAATAAGAGAGCCATTGGCAAGAGGTATGTTGATGAGCGGTTTGTCTACAAGTGGGTCATCAAAAAATGGGTTTTTGACAAGAGGGTTATCAATTTCGATGAAACAAACATCTACAATTATTGTTGATATCAATGAAAGCTGAGTTGATGAAGTTTTTGAAAAAGAGGAAGTGTTTGGATCAAATTGCGTCATTACCTTCAGAGAGGACATGCCTATATTGATGAAGACCATAGATATTTCTTCTCATCTTGTGGTCGAGGATGGCATAAGGATGGAGAAGACAAGGATAAGGAACAATTTTTATCTCATTTCATTGGCAAGTGCCACATTCTATGATATAGACTGTTCAATATCAAACTTCATTTTTTGCCAATAAAAGTTTGTGGAGACATTCTTATAAATTTTGGGGAAGCCTAGTGCCCACATGACCAAAAAATGGATAGGCATGCCCATGTTGAAGATTTTGTCGTATAGATAAGATTCATGTTGTAAATAAGTTCATTTTGTTTAAAGGATGAACTTGATCTTAATAGTCCAAGGTCAGCCTTTGTTGCCATCCATATGTCTTCTTGATGTTGAACTATAGTAGGATCCACTATGTGGCTTGTGAGGATCTCTTATACCCTAGTAAACTAGTTGATTAAAATGGAGTTGAAGGTAGGTGTGGTTGTCTCATTAAGATAATGCATCTACAACATTATACTCTTTACCCTTATAAATGATCTCAAAGCCAAAGTCTTGAAGATTGTCATCCACTTCTATTTCTCCTTTGTTAGACTACTTTGCATCAATAAATTCTTTAGGTCGAGGTGACTAATTTAATAAAGAACTTATTGCTAAGGAGGAATTTATGCCCCTTTTCCTTTGCATGAAGTATGACCAACATTTCTTTTTTGTATGTGGACATGCGTCGTTTTACATCATTCGACTTTGATATTAAAGGTAATGGGTCTATCATCTTGTAAGAAATCTACACCAAGTCTAAAACCAAAAGAATCACACCCAATGATGAAGGGTCAAGGGAAATCAGATATGACAAGCATTGGAGTCAAAGAAATGGATTCTTTTATACTCTCAAAAGCTTCTTGTGCTTTAGATGACTATTGAAAGCATCATTATTTGCTAAGTCAATAAGAGGATGATCAATAATAGAGAAAGTTTGTATGAAATGATGGTAGAAGTTTTCTAAGACTAAGAGTCCTCAAATATGTTTAAGATTCAGAGGTATCAACAACTATTGATTGGATTGAATATTTGCAAGATCAATATGAACACCCTCTACATAGATAATACGACCAAGATATTCCAAAGAAGTTTTAGAAAATTCACATTTGGATTCCTTTTCATTGACCTTATGTTGTGCCAAAGTAGATAATACAAGATCTAGATGCTTTGTGAAAGTTCTATTATATATGGTGATATCCACACAAATATTAAAACAAACATATCAAGACACATACCAAACAACTTCTTCATTAAGGCTTGAAATGTTGTAGGAGAATTACAAAGGTTGAATGGATATCACCCATAATTGGTAGTACTATTGGGAAACATGTTTTTAGGAAACTCTTTTGTGAATGTAATTTTGAAAGAGCCACATTTTTGGAGGTTTCTAGTGGAGGATTTTTGTAGAGGTGCTAGGAAGAGGTTTTTGTAGAAATTAAGCTACAATGTGTTTTCTTGCCTTAGGTGCACCAATGATCTTAATATAAAGGCTCATTGGTGTTCCATGATCAATGCACACCAAAGGGGAAATAACATGAAAAAACCTTATTGAATGATGATGTGTCAATGGTCCACATAACACCACCAAAAAATGTTTGTTTTCAAAAAAATCGTTAGCTTGATCCAATATAGAGGGTATGCAATTTTATTGGACACATTGTACTCAATGCTTTACATATTTAAAACACACTGGGTCCAATATGCATAATTTTCATTTAATACTAAATGTATGTTGATGTGTCATATGATGTATCTATTATCGCATAATGGACTATGGAAAAATGTGATTCCCTAATTGATGTGCCTATGTATCCTAAGTGCATTAGAGAATTATAGATGGGGGCTTAGAGAATTATAGATGGGGGCAGATAGGTGCGTCAATGGAAGGGGTGCACCGCGGCTAGGGTAAAAGTAAAAAAATAGGTTACAGTTTCATTTTAACATTCATTTCAATTCCTTTAGTGTTGCATTCACTACAAAGCATTGATTCTCCATGAGAGCTTCAGTCTGCTCCACTTCTCCTCATAATTGTATTCCTATTTATTTGATCCCGGTAGAGATGAGTTTTTGAAATCTATCCTCAAAAACTCAATATTTTTAATTCTTTAGGTTTAGTGCCATGGAACCTGCATGTACTAGACTAAGTAATTTAGTTTGTTTTCTTTATTTACATATGTTTAGTACTTTTTTATCATTTTAGTTTAATTTCTTTTGTTTTCACATATATTATTTGCAATGCATAGAATTTGTATATGGAATGCTATGTAGAAAAAATATATGTTCTTTAAGTGAACCATTCTACAATGGCGCGTTTATGGAACTCCAATGCATCACATAAAATATATGAAAAATGTATAATGAAATCACTGTTTTTTGATAATACATTTTTAGTAATTGTGCACACTATGTAGTGTGCTACTACCATTTGACAACATGATACAATATCGATGATGGTTTCATGTCAACATGCCTTCGCACAAATACATTGCATCATTGTTAGTTGCACACACTACAAATGTGACACATGTTAATGTGACTATACCACATCATTGATGCATGTTTCTACTACTAGGAAATTGCAAAGGTAGATGCACATGCCTTGACACATAACATTTTACCCAATTCTAACATGTATCCTATTTCATTAAGAGTATTAATCAAGGAATGTCAAAATATGTTTTTATTTGTCAAAATATACTTTTTCTAATTGGTTAGAATTGGCCATATGGTTTTGGAAATATTAATTTTTATTGTAGAGAAGGTGGGTGGGTTAGCTAACTGAAAATAATTTATTAGAGATTTAAAATTAAGACAATTTGTTGATTAACTCAAGTTGAACCTACTTGAGTTATCTAATCAGTTTTTTTTTAACTCAAGTAGGTTCAACTTGAGCTAATCAACACAAATTTCTAACCAAACCATCTTACTGGTGGGTTTAAAATAGGTTAAACATCTTGAGATTTTAAATTTCATTAAATAACCACTGTTTGAAACATTCTTTGAAGAGTGAAGCCTGCTATGAAATTTATTTCTAGTGTCTACATGGTTAGGATAAGGGTGGTTTAGTTATGATAACCATGGCATTAGATCTATGTGGATGATTGAAACTGATTGAGCATCCAAGCCTAATCACTAATATGGTGGGTAGTTATGATAATCGTGGCATTAGACCTACATGGAAGAAAGAAATCGATCAAGCAATTGAAGGGAGAATGCATTTTGAAAATGTTTTTTTCTTTTTCTTTGGACAAGCTATAACCTTTGGCAGTGTCATCGTTAGGGACCTAATCTCTTACATAGGTAGAACAATGTATTCCGATGTAATAAAGGTCAATATTAATAAGGCCTTGCAATAAGGTAGAATAAATCGAATGTAAGAAGATCTGATAGAATCTTCCGCTTCTAGAAGGATCTTCCTCTAGATGGTTCTCTTGATAGACATATTTAGTATAAATAAGAGTTGAGGGTATGTGAACCCTAGCTTGGATATTATTGTAATAGAGCTCTGATCGACTAGAGGTTGCCTCCTCGAAGAGGCCAGTGAACATTGTTCTCAGTAATCAGAGTGCTCTTTCTGGTGTTATTCTGTTATCATTTCAATATTATTGTGGTGTTATTCTGGTTATATTGTTGTTCATCTTCCATTTCTAGCATTTTATTTATGTTCTGCATAATTTTTATATCTGGAATAGTACAAGTGGTATCATAGCACTTTCCTTGGCAGAAAATTGTGGGTTAATTTTTTTTTTCAGGGTAGAGACGTATTCCAATGTATTTAAACCACAAAGATCTGTCGTTACGTGCATAAACCCACGGTTGAGGGATTCATACCCGCAGGAAATACAAGTGGTTTTTAAGCGCACATCTGTTGGCCACCCTTGTAACCCCTGTTGGTACCCCTTCGAGTGGTAGCGCATCAGACAACACTTGTGTACAGATCGACTTAGATTTCCTGAAGCCCTATGTAGATAAACCGATCGGCTGCCTGACTGCTATAGTGCCACCAAGAAAAACACTCGGGAAGATACTCTCTAGTACCTGGGTAGTCAGGTAGTACGACTAAGTGCATAGTTTAGCCTCCTTAGTTAGTGCTCCGAGATATTGGGCCGAGTACTACTGTTGGACCCCGCACGTATATCAGAGATATATAGCATAGGGAAAACCCTTGTCTGTAGAACCCTTGAATACCTAACCCTTGGGGATGGAAACAAAACAAAAATAAAATAAACAAGATCTATTGTCGCACAACTGTGTTCGGGTTGCCAAATCACTACACATTTTTTCCTGGTTAAGCATTTGGGCATTTCATCACTGCAGTATTTTTTAGACTGGAGTATAACTCCGTAGGTGTAAAAAATTTTGCACCATTATTTGAGACCTATTCCATTGGATTTATCTCTTCTCCCTTATCACATTCATACATATCATTTTTCAGCAAAAAATTTTGACCCCACCCGCCCCGTTTCGGTTCCCTTGTCATCATGGCCCATACTCGTAGCCAAGACTTGGAAGCTCACTTCAATACCTTGCAATCTAATTTCACAAAGACCCAACAAGAAGTGAAACAACTCAGTGCCAATGTTGTTGCCATCAATACAACCATGCAGTCCTCCATCACCGCCTCAATCGAGGAACTCAAACAAGACATGACTACCCATCTTAAATCTGTCGTTTCAATTATCTACACGAAGCTGCATATCCCTGCAGATAACCCTTTATCTGACCCAACCCCACATACCAAAGTTGAAACTTCCTCTCATTCCCATAATTTTTAGCACCATCACTTTCAACATGACCTACGCCTTCCATGGGTGGATGTGACCAAATTTGATGGCTCAGATCCCACTAGTTGGGTAACCCAAATGGATCATTATTTCTTTTTATATGACATTATAGATGACTTGACCAAACTCCGGTATGGTGTTCTCCATCTAGATCAAGAACGTTGGAAATGGTGGCAATAGAGAAAAACTTCTCGTCAAGGGTATATTGCTTGGGCACACTTTGTGGCAGAGATTTATGAACGCTTTGACACTGACACCAACCATTTAGGAAGTTTAACAAAGTTGAAACAATCAGGAACAATGGAAGAATTTATAGCTGCTTTTGAGCGCCTAGATTTTCGAACAAAGGGCATATCTAATGCCTTTTTCCGAGAATGTTTTATTAGTGGCCTCAAGGATGAGATTCGTGCCCATGTCCTCATGGCTCGTCCTTAGAGTTGGGTGGAGTCTACTAAAAGAGCTAAATAAGCACAACAGGTTGTATCTTCTCAAAACTGGAAACCCCCCTTTATTTCTCGCACTAAACTAGTAAATCCCACTACTCCCTCTGCTCCACTAAAGATCCAAAAATTGACCAGAGATGAAATGGTTGTTCCTGAGTTTATGTTTTAAGGCTATAAAACATACCGTCAAGGCATCCGTAAATGATTTAAAGAAAATATTTGGAATTAAGGAATTAAAGAAAGATTAGAACAGATTCAGTTTCCCAACTGTCTCTGTCTTGCTTCTTGTTGCTCTTGGATGCTACTGTCTCGCTCAATAGCAACCCATGATCATTCTAACTCATCCCTATTAGTCGCTGTTTGTAAAATAATATTAAATAAACTTAGGGCAATGCTGGTTTGATCCTGAAGGCTCGGTTCTACGTTAGGTTGTCTGCTACTAGGGACAGTCATGGATGATCAAGTTTAAAAGGTTTATAAATGGATTTTTAATCAATTGGTTACTTCAGATTTCCAGAGATGAGATCAATGAAAACAATTTTAAAATCTAAAACAGTAATGTAAAACACATTCAAGGTCGTTTCCTGGTTTTATAACAATTTCTAGAATTATAAACAACAAATAAACCATGTAGAGAAATATAAGGCTTTAATCAGGAAAGAATCTTATATTTCAAATAGACATCGATGAAAGAAAAAAGGACATTTCTAACAAGAATTAAAAATTAAGGAATAAAAGCCTTACAGGTCTTAAAATTGCTAAAGCAATTTCAGAGGAAAAACTGTAAAACCTTTAACATCCAAACCAACTTGAAAATATAAATCAATGATGTATATAAATCCAAATTGATTACTTGTTAGAAAAACATTTAAAGGAAAATTTAACAAAGCATGGTAAACAGGGGAAGACACATAGTTACAAAGTTGCAGGATCCAGAATCTCGTTTGCGATTTATATTCTGATGAACTTCAAAATTGAAATTACAAAAAAGGCTATCTCCAAAATTTCTGAAGCCCCTTTTTCAGCCTTTTGAAATTATATTTATACATTTTATTCAAAGTTTCACGTTGGTAACTAACCAACTCCCTAATATTACGGTTATATAAAATAATGTCAATCGTTTACAATTTTCTTTTAAAATTATAAATAAAACATTTTAAAAAAATAAATTTAAGTTTGTGTTGACGCACTTCCTTTTTCTGTTTCAACGCACTGAACACATTTTCCCAAAAAATTTACTAAGATCCTGGGAGCCTCGGGTATCTCATTTGCTTTAAATGAGAAAAATCTGCTCTGTAATTCGGGCAACCGACTTTCTATCATACTTTCTGTGAACTTAACTATTTTCAACTTTAAACTCGAAGTCACCATCCACTTGTTAATCTCTGTGATGTTGATCAATTTGATGTTCGAAATTTCTTCTTTATTTTCCCCAAGCTCTTCTCTAAACCTCAGTTGATGCTTGGCCATATTGACTTCACCTAACAACCCAGAACAACCATGTTTTCCGATATTCAATGAATCTTTTTCAACGAGATCGAAGATTCCTTGGCAATCTTCGTTAACTTCTTTTGTGATTCTTTTATATTTAGCCAATTTTGATTCCCAGACTTTTATCATTATATCCCCTTTCACCTGTTCAGAAATAGATAATTTTTTATTTTTTCCAGTTTCTTCTTTTAATGAGGAAGCCACTGCTTTCTGAAAAGTAGTCCTTGCTGCTTTTTCTTTTCTTTCTTTCTGGAACACATTTTCCATGGACTTATTTGATTCCTGAAAATAATTCTGAATTATTTCCAGATTCCATAATAATTTTTGTCGTTTCTCCTCTATCCTTGCATATATTTCCGATGCTTGTGTCCTGAAATGTCTAAGTTCAACTACCTGGTTAGTAATAAAATTAATCTTATCATGCAACTATTTATTTTTTTCTCCTAGCTTTTGAACTTGTTCCTGTGTGACTTGTATTAGATGTTTTGCCTCATCTAAATCTTTAATTAATTTTTGGATTTCTTGCATATCTTTGAGTCTAGCTTGTTCTAGACCCTTCTGTATTCCCCAACCAATATTTCTTTCATTTTCCTTCAGTCTGTCTTGCAACTGGTTTATTTCTTGATCCTTCTGTTCAAGCATAGTTGTTAGGTTTCCTACAGAATATATATTAGCTGATGCTATAACACCCATTGTTCCTGCTAACTCTGTAGCGAACTCTCCTTCCTTGAGTTTCTTCCCATCTATGATAACTCTATGCTTCTTAATCGATCTTTCTCCTAGAGGATGAATTTCCTGTTTCAAGACAACTCTTCTCTTTTTGCTGAAAAAATAATCTGACGAGGGGATTTAATCTCTTGAAATCGGCTCTAGGTCATTGACATACAAACATCCTTCATGAGGAGTTTCGAAAGTAGACTGTAGTGGAGTTAAATATGTAATGGAGATACCAAGTTCTTTTGAAGCAGTTCCTCCAATCTTTTCTGGAATATCATCAAGAATTATTGGACTTGTTTCCAATCCTTTTCCTTTCTTTGTCTCTGGTTCTTTTGTCTGAGAACCCTCTGTGTTTTGAGGAGGTATTTCAGAATCCTTCAACTTATCTTTGTCATTTGATTTATCCTGAGTATCAGTTTCAAACCCTTGAGGGGTTTCTTTCTGTTTTGGCAATGATGTCGATATTTCACCTTGTAAAATCTTTGGCAGACAACTTCTCCTATGTCTTTGAAAAGATGCAAACCCAGCCTGTGACTCAGGTGACAAGGCTTGTACCCTGTTCTGCACTTCCTCATAAGATTTAACATCTTTGAAAATGTCATCATAAACTGAAACTTCATGTTCATATGCTTTTAAATTACAATGTATGTAATGCCGACTAATTATTTGGTAAGGGTCATGTTTTCTATGCTCGATGTTTACTAACTTCACTTCCTCCAATGACTCGGCCTCCACCTTAGAATGTCCTAAGTTTAATAAAGTCAATTTCCCGACATGAACATGGAAATATGGCCATGCTTTTTTCTGAAGGGCTTTTAATTCTAGCTCAATACCACCCTTGGCTAATTGATGAGCTACTTCTCTGCATAATAATCTGTCTGGTAAGAATTCGGGAGCGCGTGAGGCGGAATGGAACAGCCATAAACCCTAACATAGGAAAAATTTTCTTCAATAAACCAGTCGGCAACCGATTTGAGGTTTTCTATGACTTAATCGAAAATGCGAGGGGGTTTGCATCCAAAAAATATTTTGTGCAGATGAATGATGACATAATGACAAACATCATAAAAAACATCTTTAGCATTTTCTTCCCAGAGAGATGAGTGGTATTTATGAACAGGCTTTGAGCAGGAAACATTCCAACTCCAATTCATTAATGGAAAAGGAGTCATAAAACAAATGGCATCCATAATATATGTAGACATATAAAAAGACACTGGTTGTCCTTTTGACTTGGCTGCTTTATAATTTACAACCTCTTATGTTAGGTTATCTGACAAAATTTTATGCCAGTTAAAACTACGTCCTTCTGAAACTTCCTCTAACAAGGGTACCCAGTCTGCATGAAAGTGACATGGATCTTTTCTCCCGAAAAGTCTGCATAACATCATGGCTATGTAAACCATATATTCATTTAAGGAGGATGAAGCATAAATCCCATGAACATCAGCCCTAAAATTTGCTTCGGACCTTGCCCATCCTCTAATCATGTCAAGATATGTCTGGCCTGCTTCAACACATTCCTTTCTTTGAAACTCAACTAAAAATTCAGCATTAAAAGTGTGTCTATAATTCAACGAGAGTTTATACATTACTTGAATGTGCTCAGGCCTGAATGAGCTGACGACAGCTCCTTGCTCGTTCATAATGCTTCTTGTTGGGATATCTACCCTATCCAGAGTCCAGCCGATCATATTGGTATACGTCACCAACCTCGGACGCACAACAACCTTATGAAGCTCAGTCTCAACAATGTCTCGGAGGTGATTTTCCGAATCAGGGTCTGCATGTTTAAGCTCATCCTCTAGCAATTCGGAAATTCCAGTGCACAATTTGACGAAGTGTACGCCGAGTGGAGTAGTATCAGAGATAATATCGCCTTCTTGTTGGTCTTCATTTTTCTTCTGTGCTTTTTTGGGTGCCATAGCTTTGCGTTTAACTTGAAAACCTGTCACAGAGAGTGGATGAAAAGACTTAGTTTTGAAATGAAAATACAAACGTTCGATCTTTTAATTTGAATATATCTTACACATAGTGAGAATCGTATATCTGTCACAAAATAAAAGCTCATAATGCAGAAAAGATTTTCGGAGATATGCATTTAATGTGCGTACTTAGGTTTTCTCGTCATTTTCAAATAAAAGAGAAATATACTTAATCGGACCACGATGCATTAATGAACACTTAAAAAAAGGATTAACTTTAAAACTRTTTAGAAAGTGGATTATTAGTGTTAATTTTGAGTTAAATTTGAAAACCTGATTTTCGGGGTTTCGTCAGTCTTGATGTCGAAAAAATATGTCATYGAAGAAACCCGATTGCCGAAATTGCGATGTATTGATTTAAATTAAAACATTTTTAGTATGTTAATTAATTGAGATTTGATATTTTCGGGATTTTCGTTAATCGAAAAATCGAAAATCGAGATTTTGGGAAATATGATGACAAGAAACATGCTTCTCATAGAACCGCGAATCCCGAAATTGCGATGTAATTATTTAACTCTTAATCATTCTTAGAAGAGATTAGATTAATTCGTATCTTCACTTAAGGATCAAATGTATCACGAAATCGGGTATTGGGGTTTCGTAAATCGGGAATTCGGGAAACACAATGACAATGATATATGATCGTATTGAACCGCGAATCCCGATATCGCGATGTGATTAACTTAATTTTTAAATGCTCTTAAATGAAAATTAAGTAATTTGTGTTTTAATTAAGTCTTAAAATATCGGGAGATCGAGGATCGGGGTTTCGCAATTTGATTTGCATTTAAATTTGTTTACAGAAAACCCCGAATCTCGATTTCTTTAACATTTGAGTGAAAAACTCGCAAATTTAAAATTATACTCCTTTTAAATAATTTTTCGAAAGTGTTGGAAAATTTATATGTTTGTAAACCTTTATCCGTTCTTTATTCAAAAATAAATAAAAAGGTATCATGAATTTCAGAAATGATGAAATTTTTCTTTGAGGAAAGCTGAAACCTTAAAAATAAAAATCTAGACCTTAGGGATGAGAAATTTAATCTTTGTTTCAATAGCCAACTCAAAGGCATTTGTTATAATTGTCATGACAAATATTTTCTGGGCCACAAGTGTAAGAAACAAAATCTTTTTATGTCCATCTTAGAGGATGCTTCAGAAGAGTATGTTGAAACTCCCCTTGTGTCTAAGTCACCTGAAACCATGAACATAACCCCTCCCTCAGACCCTCCCGAAGTAGAACCGGTCATTTCCCTAAATGCTCTCACTGGTTTCTCTGCTCCCCAAACCCTCAAGCTAATTGGTTACATCAAGCATAGGAAGGTCATCATTCTGTTTGATAGTGGCAACACCCATAATTTTGTTCATTGCCGCATTGCCCAAGAAACTCATTGTTATATCCATGCAGTCAATAATTTCCAAATCATGATTACCAATGGAAACTCCATGAAATGTGGAGGGAATTGTGAAAATGTGTGTCTCCAAATTGGTGATTACCACCTGAAATATCATATGTTTTCTATCGACATGGGTGGTTGTGACATTGTGTTGGGTGCAGACTGGCTAAGGACTTTGGGTCCCATTCTCATGGATTTCAAGGAATTAACCATGCAATTTGACCAGGAGGGCCAAAAATATAAGTTCCAAGGCATCACCACCAGTTCACCAGAGATCATTAGTTCCCATCGCATGGAAAAGATGCTAAAAAAAGGTCATTCTGGTGTTATTTCCCAACTCCATTCCATATAGGCAACTAAGACACCCTCTGTGCCACAAGGCCTCCAATCCATCCTCTCTAAACATCAAGTGGTATTTTCCACTCCCCAAGGACTCTCGCCTTTTCGTGATGTTCATGATCATTCCATTCCCCTTATACCAAGAAGTCTCCCTCCCAATATCTGTCCATATCGTCACCCCTTTTCCCAAAAAAATGAAATTGAGAAAATGGTTCAAGAACTATTCAACACAGGCATTATCCGCCTTAGTACGAGCCCTTACTCTTCTCCTGTGGTCATGGTCCTAAATAAAGAAGGTTCTTGGTGCATGTGTCCTAACTTTCGCGCCCTCAAAAAACTCACCATTAAAGACAATTTTCCCATTCCTGTCATTGATGACCTCTTGGATGAATTGAGTGGCGCCCAATTCTTTACTAAACTTGATCTTCGTTCTGGCTACCACCATATTCGTATGAAAGAGGCAGACATTCCTAAGACTACCTTTAGAACTCATGAGGGCCACTATGAGTTTTTGGTCATGCCCTTTGGCTTGTGTAATGCCCCCTCCACCTTCCAAAGCCTCATGAATCATGTCTTTCGCCCGTTTCTTCGTCATTTTGTCGTAGTTTTCTTTGATGATATCCTCATCTATAGAAAAACCTGGAAAAACCACCTTGCTCATGTGGACCAATTTCTCCATCTACTCTCTCAGCACCAACTTTTCCTAAAACAATCTAAATGTGCTTTTGGTGCCTCAGAAGTTGAGTACTTGGGCCATCTTGTTGGCAAGAACGACGTCTGGGTGGATCCTAAAAAGATTGAATCTATGCAAGATTGGCCTCACCTAAAGACTCTCAAAAGCTTGCGAGGATTTTTGTGCCTAACAGGTTATTATCGCAAGTTTGTTAAGAATTATGCAAAGATTGCGACACCTCTCATGACACTCCTTAAAAATAATTCTTTCACTTGGACCCCAGCAACTGCTCAGGCTTTTCAAACCTTGAATATGGCCATGTGCACCACTCAAGTCTCGATCCTTCCTGATTTCAAAAATACCTTTGCCTCAGAATGTGATGCTTCAGGGAAAGGTATTGGCATCCTTATGCAAGAGGGTAGGCCTTTGGCCTTTACCAACAAACCACTGTCTGAACGAAATTTCAGCAAATCAATCTATGAAAAGGAAATGTTGGCTATTCTGCATGCAATTGATTTGTGGCACCCTTATCTATTGGGGAAACGCTTCCAAATTAAGACAGACCATCAAAGCCTCAATTATTTTCTGGAACAACACATTTCCTCCCCAGAGCAACAAAAATGGGCGACTAATCTATTTGGATATGAATATGAGATCATTTTCAAGAAAGGAAAAGACAATGTGGTGACTGATACACTTTCCCGAAAATATGAAGATGAAGGCTCCCTTTTTTCTCTCTCCTTCATTGTACCAAATTGGCTCCAAGCCGTTCGCCAGGAATGGCTACATGATCCCAAAAGTTCGCATTTGACACAACAATTGCAGTCCAATTCTTCAGTTTCCCCAGGGTACTCATGGCTCCATGATGAGCTTCAATACAAAGGTCATTTGTATTTAAGTAAACAATCAAAACTAAAATCCACGGTGGTTTTTGAACTTCATGCTACACCCATAGTTGGGCACTCCGGGTTTATCAAAACCTATGATAGGGTCAAACGTTCTTTTTTTTAGGATGGTATGAAACAAGACGTTCGTAATTTTGTGGCCAAATGTGATGTGTGTCAACGCAACAAGGGAGAAACAATCAAATCTACGGGCACACTGCAACTGCTTTCGATTCCACCTTCTATTTGGAGAGATATCTGTATGGATTTTATTACAGGCTTACCTAAATCGGGTAATAAATCAGTCATCATGGTGGTAGTTGATCGCCTTTCCAAGTATGCTCATTTATGTGCTCTTGAACACTCATATACAACATCCATAGTGGCTCAAATTTTCATGGATCAGGTCTTCAAGCTTCATGGAATGCTGCATTCTATTGTTTCTGATCGCAACCCAACTTTCACCAGCAATTTTTGGCAAGAACTATTCAAGCTACAAGGCACCCAATTGCATCTTAGCACAACTTATCATCCCCAGACAGATGGTCAAACTGGAGTTGTCAACAAGTGTTTGGAAACATATCTGAGGTGTTTTTCATCGGAAAAGAAAAATCAGTGGGCTTAATGGTTACCCCTAGCTGAATGGTGGTACAACAATTCATACCATACAACTACACGCATGACTCCTTTTGAAGCGGTCTATGGACAAAATCCACCTTCATTCCTCTCATATTTACTAGGTGTCTTGAAGGTCCAGGCGGTTGACCAAACACTTATAGTTCGAGTGGCTATTCTCTATACCCTCAAATAGAATTTGGTCATGGCTCAGAATCACATGAAGCAACAAGCAGATCTAGGTCGCTCTGAACGTCAATTTGCAGAAGGGGATTAGGTGTTTCTTTGACTGCAACCTTACAAGCAAAATTCCCTCAAGGTCGACCATTGTCAGAAGTTGGCGCCCAAATTTTATGGTCCTTATACAATTCTCAAGCGTGTGGGACAGGTGGCCTATCAATTAGCTTTGCCCAGTCATTCTAAGCTACATCTTGTTTTTCATGTTTCATGCTTGAAGAAGGTGATTGGAACTAAGTGCCAAACTCAAACCAACCTTCCCAAGTTGGATGAAGACGGATCCATTTGGCTACAACCAGAAGCAGTTTTGGACCAGCGTGAGCGTTTCTTGCATCAACGAACCATCAAGGAAGTATTAGTCCAGTGGAAAGATACAACTCCAGCAGATGCCACTTGGGAACCAACTACCATTCTGCAACAATTTCCACATCTCAAGCCTCGAGGACAAGGCTTTTTTTAAGGGGGTGAACATGTTAGGGACCTAACCCCTTACATAGGTAGAAAAGTGTATTTCGATGTAATAAAGGTCAATATTAATAAGGCCTTGCAATAAGGTAGAATAAATCGAATGCAAGAAGACCTAATAGAATCTTCCGCTTCTAGAAGGATCTTCCTTTAGATGGTTCTTTTGATAGACATATTTAGTATAAATAGGGGTCGAGGGTATGTGAACCCTAGCTTGGATATTATTGTAATAGAGCTCTACTCGACTAGAGGTTTCCCCCTCGAAGAGGCCCGTGAACATTGCTCTCAGTAATCGAAGTGCTCTTTCTGGTGTTATTCTGTTATCATTTTAGTATTATCGTGGTGTTATTCTGGTTATATTGTTGTTCATCTTCCATTTCTAGCATTTTATTTCTGTTTTGCATACTTTTTATATCTGGAATATTACAACCATGACATCCCACACCAACCATTGTTTTCTCTTACTAGTACTAACTACTAAAACCATCTCTCGATGAATCTATGTTGATGCTAAGTCCATTGAACGAATACAATTGCAATTATATTGATGTGTTGAAGGTATGTCCTGATATGTTTTGTATGTCAATGTACTTTATCAAGTCCCATTGTTATACGATGAAATAAGATTTGATTTATTTGTTATTGTTGAAGGATAAACGAAATAAACTGAACAATAATGAGCATATATGTGATGATATTATTTAAGTGACATTGTTTCTATGTGTATCCACTATGCAAGATATTTTGACCAGACAACCATTATATTTTTGGGAATGTTATAGAGATTAACATGATTTATTTGACTTGATATAGTAAAAAATATATGTTCACTCAAAGTTTAGAACATATATTTATAGTGAATTTGAGAAACATGATTCATAGCAGTGGTCGTGCATTCCTTTTTATTCCCATTTTAGGAAAATATTTAATTTTCATCTAGCTTTAATTTTGTTTCTAGTTGGTCACTGCAAGTTTTTTTTTTTTTTTTTTCATTTATTTATTTATTTATTTTTAATTTTTAATTTTAATTTTGTTTTTATTTTTATTTTTATTTTTCACAAGTGTTTTTCATCATTGTTATTTATAGTTTAACATTTTATGATAGAATGAACTATTTTTTTGATGTGTTAATATGTTTTTTATCATTATTAGTACTTACATGACTATGTCATGCAAGAAAGTTTCCTCCAAAGAGGAGGACAAATGATAGAAGAATCCTCTAGAGAGGAGGAGGTAGAAGAAGAAGAAAACTCTAAAGTCACTACCTCAAAAGACAATACACCTTATTCTCCCAATTCATGCTCTTTTGAATATTTGTCTCCTAATGAAATTGAAAAAAATGAGGTAATTAGTCTAGACAATGATAGAGATGACTCTTCTTCAAGTAAAAATGAAGAGGATAAGGATGAGAAAGAGGAAGAGAATGAACATGAGGATGCGGGTGATTAAGCCTCTCCTCATTTGTTCATAGTATATATTACTTATTATAGTGTGCTTGCTTTCTACCTAGACAATTATTACAACCTCATTTGAAAATATGGTTTTTGTAAAATGTTTATTAACATTAATGTTCATAACCTTTAATAGAAACTTGTTTAGAGTACTATCTATTTTTTTGTATAATATTTTTATAAATTAATATAATTTTGCTTAAAGAAAGAGTTTGTTTTGTATATTATTGTTATAAAATAATAGATATTGTCTCATTGACTCCACACTAGTTTAAAACTCATGGATATCTTCAATAAAAAACTCAAGTCAAAATTCAATTAAGTCTTCATGATCTGTCCTGACAAATAGGCACACCCACTCTAGCTCATGGAGAATTTTGACATTTCTTTAACCTTGATTTTTATCCAATGAAAAAATACAAATTCAGAGTATTTTGCACAACATAAATTTTTATGTTTCAAGTTAAAAATATGGAATTGTTGTAAGGTTTGTAATGAGTAAACACACATTCCCCAAGTTGAATAATTCAATTTGGTCTTGTAAAGAAGGTTAGTGAATCTAACCAAAATAGCATTGCTTCACTAAAATGCATGCCCATGATTTATTTCTTGGTCAATTTGAGTTATTGAAATTGAATAATGTGTATTTTATAATTCTTCACATTTATACAATTTCACATTTTTAATTTGAGCTTTGAAAGTTTTTGCGTCAGATTTCCTTCAACATGCAAAATTCCTCTTTGGTGTGCATTTTGTCAAAGTTGTGTGTAAGTGGAAAAAATAGATATGTAGGGATTTTGGTAGACCTAATGTAATAGTACATAGTCTTCGTATTGTGTAATGATGTCTTAATCCAAATTTCATACCCAAGGTGTACTTGGTTTGGCTCTAAAGTGCATTTTTGCATTGATTATAAAAATTGACAAATATTATCAATTGTTATTTTGATAGACATGGATTTCACTGTAAAAGTGTTAGGGACCTAACCTCCCTAACCCATGTTGGTGCGCGGTTATAAGGCCCTAGGTTCACTTTACTTAACCAACAAAACGATTCAGATACCGACCCTTTCGACATCACCTGTATGCAAGTGAAGTCTCACCCGAGGTGTCTATTGGGACCGCAGGAACCAAGTTTCTGCAGGGATGATGGGATGTGAGGCTATCATCATATCCATTACTATTTATCCACCCTGTGCACAATATGTTTATTCATATCTTTTGATTAGTTAACAAAATCTATTGTGCAGAACCCTTATAACATAACTTGCAACATAAATAACCCACTGTAACATTCATTGTTATTGCACATCAATCATATAGTAAACCGAGCTATACTAATCATGCATAAAAAAACATTCATGAATAACCACATCAACACAACACATAGAGACACAAATTTTAACATGGTTCACCCAATCCTTGGGCTACATCCACAATGAATGGATTCTATATTTATCTTCATGCAGTGATCACCTCAGGCCTGCACACTGCGCTTACAATAGATATAACATATCATACTATCCATATCTCCTAGCTGCTCTGCAACGCAAGCCTCTCTCTCTCTAAAAAATCTCTCCACAACCCTAAACATAGATTCTCAATCATAAGCATGCTAAACTCTTACTCTTAGGAGCCTAATATCTCTTTTTGAACAACCTATTCTTCCCAATCCATTACAAATTTATACATAGAGTTAGGGCTTAAAACTCTAATAGTTTATCCCAAAACCCTAACATGTTCTAACTATTTTCCTTCTTTTTTGCCAGCATGTTAGGGATTTTCCTTCCTTTGTGCCTACATGCTTCTTTTCCTGCTTTATCACTGAATTGTTGCTTTCTTACTTTTATTATGAACTGTTGATTTCTTTCCTTCTTTTGAGCTTGCTTTGACTTCTATTTTGACCCCGCAAAATTCTCCCTTTTCTTCTTTTGCACGCGCTCTTCAAAACTTAATTATTCAAACTTCCTATCCAACAGGCCCCCAAAACTCACCCGTGTCTCGTCTCGAGCCACTTAATCCTATTGTGTTGCGTCCTTCCATGCCTCCATGAACTTTTGGGGTCTTTCTCGTGCTATAGAGACTTCCTTCTTTACCTTGACTTCTTTCTCCAAAATCTTCTCTACTACTTGTGTAGTCAAGGTCGTGAGATTTTCCTCACCGTCTTGTGGTACTTTATTCACTGCGCCTTGCGTAGCTGCCAATGCCCCCATGATTGTGACTGCTTCATCTTACAGGGTACCAATCACTATATGAGAATCTTATGTTGTTCCCTTAGTTGTTCTATCTCATTGTATGATTGCCTATTTTCCAGAATGGTTATGCGCTCATATGGTGGCAGTGTGCTTATATTCCCCGTGGCCTTCTGTGCATTCCTTAATCTCTCCTCGACGACCTTCATCTCCGAATCCTCCATCTACTTTGTCCAAATATGTATGCTTTATTCACATAACTTCGCACACTCCTCCTCCAAACTCTTAATGCTTGCCACTGTGCTTATGGTTGTCCTTTCTCTTTGTTCCTTCTCCTCAGGTGGTGTCCCTGGTGTATTGTGCAATTCCAACTCTCTGATTTTGGTGTAGAAGCTTGGAATGACTTCATTGATTTTGGATACTTGTTCTTCTAGCGTGGCTTCTATCACGATCGACACTTCTGGAATCTCCTTGTATAATTTATGGACATCCCGTTGTATCCTTTATGCCTGTTTCTCGACCTGGTCCTTCTCCTTCGATATCCTTTCTTCCTTTTGCTTGGCCTCATCCTTCTCTTACACAACTTCCGTATAATCCTTCTGCAGTTATTCCTTATCAACGGTTTCCTTATCCAACTCCTTTGATGTTGACTCTGCGTGGAACTATATTTCCTGCACAATACCTGTCTGTTAGCCTTGAAGTGCTTCTATGGGCATCTGTGAAATGACTAAGTCTAGGTGACTTCGTACTCATGCATGCTCCTGCATTTCTAGCGTGGGGAACTCAATTTCATCTGGAAAGATCTTCAAAAATCTATGTGTTGCTTCTATCTCTATTTAGTAAGAAGTGGTGGCCCCTGTTTCCCCAGTCACACCTATTGTTGGTCCTTCACTAGGTCTCTATTTTGGCGCTATTGTTACTACCTCTACTAGCTGATGCAATGTCCTTAACTGTTCTTTCACCTTCTGGTGCAGTTCTTCTTATTTTTGTGACGATTTATGAACTTCCTCTTCTCTGACATCACTCACTTGGAAGTTGATCCTATCGATATCATCGTCCGTCAACGTGTAGATAACTGGTTCTTTATGGGTTTTCATAATTTTTTTTCGCATAGATATTGTTGTCCTTTGACCCTTGTATTTCCTCTTTTCCCCTACGTTTGGTACTATCTCTTGCGTGTCCCCTATGCCATTGCCTTGTCCATTTCCTTGGTCTTCTTCTTCATTGTCAGGGTGCTCCGTCTCTATTTTGTTCCCAGGAACCTTCTAGTCTAGTTCCCAATCTCGTATAATCAGTTGGATGTCTTCCTTTGTGATCTTGTACTTTGTCTGGACCCATTCCTCTCTCGGGTATTTCTTTGCTTGTACGTAGATGTGATGTCAGTTTTCTCGAAATCATGCAATCGGTGCATATGCCTCTACTAGGTGTGACAAAATGTGTGGTGTATCCTAGATACACCTCCTAATCCTTTCGTTGTAAAAAATGAACTCAATGTTGGTGTCTATTTGTCTTCTCTTTTTTGTCATGTACCAGAAGTTTTGATACTTAGTGGCTAAGTAGGGGTTACCTCTTAGACCCATAAACTATGCATCTTTTGGTTCATTCCATGAGGTGAATACAATCAGGATTAACAACCAGGAATAATGAAATTCCATGTCTCTATCTTGGGATTCCATGCAATTGATGAGGAATTGGGTAAGTAGAAACAATGCCTAGCTCATATATACCCCTTCGACACACTTCTCAGCAATAACTATCACACTTGTGAGCACTTGGTATTTCCTGCATTTCCTCAACAACTTGCATGCCAAGGCTTGCGTCAAAATTCTTATTGTTGGGTCACAGATACTTGGTATGTCCAACTCGCACACCCCTCTGAATATATGCAATTTATACCTCATAGACTCTGATAGAGTCCTGTCACTCTTCTTTTCTGCAAACAATAAGGTTGGATCTTCCCCCTATGTCAGTAAGTCTGTGATTCAGGAAATGAGATCTGTATCTATATAAATTGTCTTGTCCAGCCATAAGTAGCCACCATGCACACAGGTTAAAAACATCTTGACACATGCATTCATCTCGTGGCTCCTGTCGAAGTGTGGAATGTCAAACATATTAAGTATTCCAACTCATTCCAACCCCCTGGCCCATATCTTTGGCACAAGTATAGCCTGGTTCGTCACTGGGTCTATTCTCAGTTCTGAGTATTTGCCTGGCGCAAGTTCAAGGAACTTCGATGTGTCTATTATATCATGGTCTGCATATTTTAGCTTTGGAACCCTACCTAACATATCCTTATCTATGATGACCTCATCTGGGATGTTGAGTGTCACCAATAGATACTTGGTGTCCTTCTTCAATGTCACTGGTTCTGCATCCTCGATGGAATATAATCCCTAGTAAACCTTGGCTCCGTTGATAATGCTCCGAGAGTCTCCTCAACCTCTAGTGCTACTATTTCTTCTCTCATTTAGGCTTCTTTGATACGGATTTGATTGCCTTTAGTGGTGTCATCTTTGTAATCCAATTACTAGCGACAACTGCTTCGACTCTGTGTTTTTTCTCAGACTTTGCAACATGGCTCTCGACTCTCTCTTACTTGCATGCAACTCCAAAAAAAAATAATCAATGTTTGTCGAACCTCTGCAAATTTTGTGCCCCTTTTCCAGTTATCCATTCACCTTGATGCTTGAATTAACTATCAAATCCCTTAGTATTGTTCATTCAATACTTGCTTTAAAGCTGCATTAATTCCAAATCCTTCACTAGAATTTTTCCTTGATTTTCCAGGATGTCATGATCTCCATTGACTTTTTCCATTTGTGACGACGCGTCTCCGTGTTGTGCTATCATTACGACTTTTAGTCGTCATTTCCTCCCTTTAATGTTATTTAGCGGTCTTTATCCATATGCATCCTCACAATTTCTTTGTCTTTCTCGTTCATTTACTCCACAACTTTCACTTTTGCGTGTAATCTACTTGCTTGACACAGTTTCATCCATTTGCATGACACTTACATCTTCTGCGCATTTACTCTCATTGTAACTTAGTTTTTTCCTATATTTCCTCTGTTTTTTTTTATACTTTTTTCTTTCTCCTACTATAATACACTACTATAATACAAAGGTTCTTGTGTAGGTCATACTAGTGCGCGGATAGTCGGTCGTCCCTAGAGATTTTCAGCCAACTTCCATCCATCAATCCTCCAAAGACTTCACCATTCAACATTTCTAGATGCACATCACATACTTCTATCACATACTTGATCAAATATGGACCTAACCAATGCATTCTAAACTTCCTGAGGTGCTGCATGAACTTGCTGTCTTAGAGAAACACTGAGTCTCCCACTTGAAACCTTTTTTGTTTAATATGCCTATAATGCCATGATTTTTCTCTTTCCTTCTATACTTTCTGATGGAATTATGTGACAAATCGGTCTTCCTCGAGCTATAATAACCGTGACAATCTTTCCTCTACTGCGCCAGAATTTGATAGATTAGTAATCGCTGAAACAAGCAAACACGACACAATAAATTCCAACGACATTACTACTTGTTTCCCATATACCAACTTGAAATGTGTTTGTCCTGACAACTTTTTGCTTGTATTCCTATATTCCCATGATACTACATGGATCCTTAAGTCCCAATCAGCCCTTCCTATGTTGAATATCTTGGTCAGAGCATTCTCTAAAATTTTATTGAAGTTTTCAACTGTCCCATTTTCTCGTGAGTGATATGGCGTGCTCTTCTGATGGTGAATTTGAAACTCCTTAGTTAATGTTGCAATCATTTTATTCAAGAATTGTGTCCCTTGATCACTCAGTAAAATGCGTGGACACCCAAATCTTATCACTATATTATCAAACAAAAATCGTGCAATAGTTTTCATGCCGCAGTTTGTGACTTTTGCCGCTTCATCCCATTTGGTCAAATATTCTGTCGCAGTGATTATATACCTAGCTCCTGATCTCCTGGATGATGGATTGATCGGTCCAACAAAGTCTATTTCCCATTTCTCAAAAGCCTGTAGTGTAACATGTGGATGCAATGGCATCCCATCCCTTCTGGATGGCTTTACAACCCTTTGAAAAACATCACATGCCTAAAAATATTCCTTAACATCCTTGTGAAGTGTAGGCCACGAGACCCTTGTGCACACAATATTTTTCCTAGTCTCTTTACCTGCGTAGTGTCCCCCTGCAATATCTTCATGCGCTTCTTCTAGTATCATTGGCCTTTCATTCTCTAACAAACATCATCTTAATATCCCATTTGCACCTAACTTGTTTAAGTTTCCTGCAATTAGTTGATAGTCCGTTGCCTTAACCACTAACTGTTTCTTTTGTGAAACTGTCATGTCTGATGGAGCCATTCTTGTACTTAATAATTTCACAATGTATGCGAAGTAGTCATCCACCATTCAAACTGCAAATAAATGCGCATCCGATAAACTATCATATAGGTTCCATACATCCTCGCCTGATAAAATAAATGATAAGTGGTTCAGTCTTGCATTCAATTTTCTTGGCTTAACGATGAATTCAAAGTCATATTCTTGGAACAAAATTACCCATCTGCAAATTCCCCCCCTAACACTAGCTTATTCACTAAGCATATTAGTGCAGAATGGTCTGTATACATCTTGAAACGAGAACCCAACAAATAGTGTCTGAACTTATGCAATGCACACACCATTTCCAACCCTTCTCGTTCTGTTGTAGTGTAGTTATTTTCTACTATGGACAATTTCCTTCTTGCAAATGAAATTGGATGGTCTAACTCTCCTTCTCCAGGCTGGGATAATACTGCTCCCAAAGCTATGGACGATGCATCCACATGAACATGAACTTCCTTCTTCTAATCTGGGAATATCAAAATTGGCACAGTCACTAACTTCTACTTTAATGTGTCCAAAACTTTCTAGTAGTCCTCATTCCATTGTAATTTAACTTCTTTCTTCAACAACTTCTCCATTGGTGCTGTAATCTGTGCATATCCCTTAATGAACATCTTGTATTATCCTGTATGGCCCAAGGTTTCTCTTAACTGTCTTACTGATGTAGGTCGTTGTATGTCCAAAATCACTGCAATCTTGGGAGGATCCACTAGTAAGCCTTGTTTACATACCACATGCCCCAACAAAATTCCAAAATGTGTACAAAAAATACATTTTTCAAGTTCAACACAATATGACATTGTTTACACCTATCCAACACTAATCTTAGTACTTTTATATGATTCTTTAAGAGACTAAAGACAACCCATTCATATAAATAAACTTCAAGGAACTTATGAATAAATTCTTTAAAGGCTGCGACCACTACTCTTGAGAGAATTGCAGGTGCATTCTTTAGCCCAAAAGGCATCACTATGTATTGGTAGCTTCCCCATTCTGTTACAAAGGTAGTCTTATTTTTGTCTTCCTGCACAATATTTATCTGGTGATATCTTGAGAATCCATCTGTGAAGGAATAAGCCTCCTTCCCCCCTACATTCTCTAGCACTTCATCTTTAAAAGGTGTCGGAAATGGATCATGAAGACATGCATCATTTAACTTTCTTAGGTCTACACAAATTCTGATTCCCCCTATTTTCTTATCTTGTACTACAATTGGACTTATCCATTTTTATTCCACCACAGGTTCAATAATTCCCACTTCTAACATTCTATCTATCTCTGCCTTTACCTTCTCTTTATACTCCGGATTCAGTCTATAGGGTCTCTGTCTTACTTTCTTAGCATTTAGTTTCAAAGGGATATTCATTTCTCCTAGCTCACCAACTATCCCTTTCATTTCATAAAACGTGGTTGGGAATAGATCCTGATACTCGGGCATTAATTATGCAATTTTTTCCATAGTTTCATCATTCTAGTAGTCTCATATCTGTGCAAACTTTGGATTCTCTTTTGTCTCAATATTTACCTTACACCTCCTTAGTGGTTGTGCAAACACAAAAAATTCAAGATCTAGACCTTCCACTGCGTGTTTCCCCTCAGTTTCAGGTATTTGTATATTTCTTGGATCCTCCTTGTATTGATATTCTTGAGACACATTATAACATTCTAGTAGTTCATGAACTACCATAGAATTTCTATGCGCACTACACATAGGTACTACCTCCATCATCTCTCTATGGTATGCAAAGATGCATCTATCAATGGAGATTCATCTTCAAAAGTAAATGTTATCTTAAACCTTTGAATTAGCTTGTCCCAGTTCGTTGTTTCTCTATTCATTTATAGTTCCAAGTACTTGTTCTTAGGTTTCATTTCCAATGTATGTATGAACCTATGCGTTCATTGCTTCGGTATTGAACTCCATATGTTTATGCACTACGCAATATGATCTACATGGTTACTTACTCTTGCATATTTATACACAATATACTCAACCTTGGTACCAAATCTTTTACACTCGTGCTAGTCTTCTATTCCATATTTATGCGCAACCCATCATCTGGCTGGAGTGGTTTTCAGGACAACATCTAATGCCAACAATCTTTGTTGTTCGAGTATTTGTAATTTAAACGCCCTTACAAAATAACTTATATTAGTCAAACCATCATACTTGGGTGGGTCACAAAACTTTGTTCCAATCTAGCGCAATGATAGAGTAATGCGGGAACATCGTCTGGTTGATACTATTGACAAAGTGTCCTTATACACATAATTTTATTAACAAGGAAAAAGTGATTACAATCTGAAGTGAGGAATCATAATCAAATTGTTAGCCTCACTTGAAGAAGAAGCTTGTTTATATAGCTCAACTAAAAACTAAAAACTAGGAGAACAACCAATCACATAATCAAATGAGTATGATAGGTGTCCTTTACATAGAAGCTAGGTGTCCTTATCCTAACAAACTAGAATAAATTAATTTCTAAAAAAATTTATACTAGAAAATACTTAGACTATAGAACTTTAGGACTATGAGGCTAACAATCCCCCCTTTAATCTGAAAGTTCATTTTTACAAATACCAAGTTCATCTATGATCTTAGTGAACTTTATTTTACCAATAGGTTTGGTAAACATATCTGAAGTTTGATCTTTAGACGGACATAATTGAGGCTTGATGATGTCTTTGATGATGAGCGATCTCATGAAATGGTACTTGGTGTCGACATGTTTAGTATTTGAATGAAATACTGGATTCTTGGCCATCTTTATTGTTGATTGATTGTCGATCAATAAAGTAGTTGGTGATTTCTAAGTTTCACCAAGATCCTGTAAAATTCTGCGTAGCCATACATTCTCACAAGCTGCTTCCCAAGCTGATATGAACTCTGCCTCTGCTGAAGAATTGACAATTGTTGTCTTCTTTTTGCAATTCCAAGATACTATTGCTGAATCCATATTCATTAAATAACCTGAAGTGGATGTTCTATCATCAATGTCACCTACAAAATCAACATCTGAAGTTCCTTTTGTAGAGAAGACCAAAATATTTTGTACCTTGAATGTATCTTAGTACCATTTTTGCTGAATTCCAGTGACTTTCCCTTGGTTCCTACATAAAACTAGAAATTATAGTGACTGAATATGAAAAATATGGCCGAGTATTTGTCAAATAAATTGGACTTCCAACCAATTTCCTGTACTTTGTACTGTTTACCAATTCTCCCCCTTCAAATTTTGAAAGTTTCAATTTCTGCTGCATGGGGATAAGATAAGGTTTACAATATTCCATGCCAAATTTATTTAACAATTCAGTGGCATACTTGTTTTGACTAAGGAATATTTGGTTATGATGTTGAGATACTTCAACTCCAAGATAATAATGAAGTGTCCCTAAATCAATCATTTTGAACCCTGCTTTAAGTTCTTCCGTAACTTGTTTGATGTGAGCTTCATTATTTCCTATTATGATTAAGTCATCAACATAGAGTACAAGTATCACCATGTGCTTAGATTTCATTCGAAAATATAATGTATCATCTGATTCACTTCACTGAAAACCCACCTTTCGTAGGTACTCATCCACTTTTGCATACCAAGCTCGAGGAGCTTGTTTCAAGCCATATAAAGCCTTCACAAGTTTGCAAACTTTATGTTCTTGTTCTTTAGCTTCAAACCCTTGTGGTTGATTCATGAAAATATCTTCCTTTAGATCATCATTCATGAAGGCACTTTTGACATCCATTTGATGTAATTTCCAACCATTATGTGCAACCAAATTGATAACCATTCTGATAGCATTCCATTTAGTTGTGGGTGCAAAAGTTTTTTCATAATCAATTCCTTCCTGTTGAGCAAAACCTTTAGCAACAAGTCTTTCTTTGTACTTGTCAATTTTACCATTGGGCTTGTACTTTACTCGATAAACCCATTTACGACCGATGGGCTTAACATCATGTGGACAATCAACTAAGTTCCAAGTCCCATTTGCAAGTATTGAATCATATTCATTAATCATTGCTTCCTTCCATTCTTTATGTTCAATTACTTCAACAAAAGAAGTAGGTTCAATGGAAGCATGAGAAAAAATTGCTTCTTCTCTTGAAGATCCCCTAGTTTTTGTTTTGTTAATTTTATCTGAATGGACATCTTTGAGAAGTTGTTCGGCCCACTTTGGCTTCTTATGTTGAGAGGATTGTGGATCTGAATCACCATTATTATTGAAAATATGATTTTCAAAAAATGAGGCTCTTCTTTCTTCTGAAATATCTGAGGTTGGAAAAGATTATTTTGAAGATTCAGTATCAAAAGAGTCTTTTGTAGTTTCATTATCAGATGAATCAAAAGAACTTTTTGATAAAGAGAAGTCTTCTGGAGAAACAAAGTCTTTTTCAAACCAAAATGTTTGCTTTGACTTTTTCAACTTACCCTTAATGTTTTTCTTCTCTAAACAACTAAGGAGATGATTAATCTCATCTAAACTGTTACTTTCAGTTTCATAAAAGATTACATCTCTACTGACAATGAATTTTCCATCTGAAAGCAACCTCTACCCTTTCTTTTCATGAGAGTATTCAATGAAGGTACACTTCATACTTCGATTTTCTAATTTAGTCCTCTTTTCCTTGGGAACTAAAGCATAACATGTTAAGCCAAAAACCCTAAGATGATTTACCTTGGGTTTAAAACCGTACCAAGCTTCACAAGGTTTTTTTCCATCTAAAGTTGATGCAGGTGATCGATTTATGAGATAAACTGTAGTATGGAATGCTTCAACCCAATATTTTGTGCTCAACCCTTTAAACTGCATCATAGATCTTTCCATGCCCATGAGAGTTATGTTCATCCTTTCAGTAAATCCATTTTGCTGTGGAGTATAGGAATTCTTTAGTTGCCTCTTGATTCCATTGTCTCGACAATAATCATTGAATTCAGTTGAAGTGAATTCACCTCCATTATCTATTCTCAAAGGTGCAACCTTTTCTCTTGTTTCATTTTCAACCATGTGTTGAAAATTTTTAAACTTTTCAAAAGCTTCAGACTATGCCTTTAAAAGTTATACCCATGTCATTCTAGTGTAGTCATCAATGAAAAATATAAAGTATCGACATCCACCGAAATAAGATTCCATTGGACCACATATATCACTGTGAATCAACTCCAAATACTTTGTTTCTTGCCATGAGATGGTTGGAAAATCTTTTCGCTTTTGCTTGCCAAAAATACAAGCTTCACACTTGGAATTTTCTTTCTTGAAAGTTGGAAAACCCTTTACCAAATCTTGGGACATAAGTTTCAATAGACTATCAAAGTTTAAGTGACCAAATCGAAAATGCCATAATCTAAATGAAGACATTTTAGAATTCACCGTTGCTTCAAACTCTTCCTTTCTTTGGATAACTTTCCCATTCATTCTTAGTAATTTCCCATCTTCATATCCTGTCATTATTCTTTTCAAGTTATCATTCTTTGACTTAATCTTCACCAAACCATATTGCATGACGATTTGATGTCCAACTTGTCTGATTGTGACTAAGGATAACAATTGTTTCTCAAAAGTTGGTACATACCAAACATTTAAAATCCATTTTCACTGAACTTTTTCCTTGAGGTATATGAGTTGTATCATCAACTAAATAAATAGGATTTAGTTGAACATCTTTATAATTCCAAAAATAATCTCCGCAATAAGTCATATGCTGAGTAGCCCTTGTGTCCAATATCCAATCATTTTCAAATAAATCTTCTTGCTAAACTGCTGTAAAAACATATTCATTTTGATCATCCTGTTAATATTGATCCTCTGCATATTGAGATGATTGTTGAGAATTTGAATTTGATGTCTGCTTAAACTTTGGAAATTGATCATTGCTTGTAAGACAATTTGATGCATAATGACCCATCTTTAAACATATTTTACATCTCACTTGACTGAAATTTCTGCCTCTTCTTGACTATGCTTTATTATTGGGAGGATTACTTTGAAAATTTGGTTGATTAAAATTTCTACGACCTCTACCTTAACCATGACCTCTACCATGACCTCTGCCATGACCTCGATTATAAGACTGATTCTGAAAATTTCCAAAATTTGATTTTCCTCTTCCTTTAGAACTTTTATCTTTAGTGAAAAGAAGATCTTCTCCTAATTGTTTTTGTTTTCCAAAAGATTTACTATGTCGAGCCAGTAATTCACTAAGTGAATCAAAAGTCACACTTGATAACGTATCAATTATTTTCAAAGTCTCAAGAAAATGCTTATAATATTGAGGCAAACCATTTATCACAATGGAGACTAGAAAACTACCTTCAAGTTTAGGAAAATCGCCTTTAATGATTTCCTGATGAATGTTCTTAATTCTTGAAATATATTCTAATACATCACCATTATCTGCTAATATTTTCTTAAGAAATTTCATTTGTAGATCAACTCTATGAGATGCAATAGGAGTATCAAAAATCTTTTTGAATAGATTCCAAGCAGACCATGCATCTTTGGAATTCTCAATATGAACAAACATGTGTTCAGTTACAGACGAGCGCAACAAAGCAAGTGATTTTTCATATTTTAAATGCCATTTTGTTAAATAAGTAGCGTCATTTGGCTTAGTTGGAGCAGTATCACCATCATAGATATCATGCCATAATTCATTATAAATCAAAGTGTTATGCACGTGCCGACTCCAAGATTTTTAATTCTTGGGTCCGTATAACTTATTTGATTCAGTGAATAGATTGATTAATTTAGACATGATGATAGATTGTTTTATTGCAAGATTGCATGTTTAATGATCAAACCACCAAACTGAATAATCCACAAAACACCAAAATAAGAGACACAAGGCACCAAAAGGAAAGAGTACACAATCCACGCAAAAAGATCACTTTTAAGGGCTTGGCCTTGACCCTTTAAAAGTCTCGTTGGAAAAAGAATTTGAGAGAGTATTTTACTGAACTCTTATCAACTTCTGAGCTTCAAGGTTACAATCAAATAGTTCAAAAAGTAAATTGATCCTTTTACAAGATATATAGCCTTTTACAAATAACTAAATGTGCCCCACCTTGAAATCAAATTCTCTCATCAATTTTTGTAAGTAAAAACATGAAAATATCATAAATATCAGTTTGCTTTAATTCCAGTCAAAGCCTCACGAATTTTTATTCGAGTTAACTACCATTGTTTTAGACGTGTATTGCATTGTGTATAACTTCAAAGTAAAAAAATAATTCTACAAATGCAAATCTTAGAAAGCCTGTTTTCACAAAGGTTGACCAACTGACACCTGGGTCATCTAGGAACAATTTGGTTGTGAAAGAG
>ML787988.1:0-20853 GCA_009831015.1 Picea engelmannii
TACATTTCTTGGGTCAAAAGGTTGAGGGGAATAAAGATTATGGTTGGAATAGTTGTTGGAGTTGTGAAATTACCGAATTTTATTTTTCTAAGTATTGTGATGTAAATTTTGTACATGCATATCAACATAGTGGTGTGCACCAAGGAGAGTGCACAATTTTAGGGGAGGGGGAATGCAAATTCCCCACTATAATCCCAATTTAATTAATGCATAATGTAGATATGATATGTGGTTGTGGCCAAGTAATGTAATATGTGAATTGCATTATCTAAATTTAATAAATAAAAAGTGATGCCAGTTGTTGGGGGAGATGGACAGAGATGGGGGCTGAGTAATCCACAAGAGAGGGGAGGGTTTAAGTAAATGTCTAAAATATGGGTCCAAGGTGGGAATTACCCATGTATATTGATTCAAACCCACTTCCTAAAATTATTGTTGGTGTATGAACCTTCTAATTTTTGATTGAGTGTTCCCAAAGCCAATCATTAAACACATGTAAGAGGGTTGTTGTGAAAAGTCACATCCCATAGTTATGAGAGCATAGGGGATAAGTACAATCATCATTGGGGAGTGTGAGAGTCAACTTGCATGGGGGGAAAATGAATTCATATGAAAAAGGAGAGCAGTTCTTACATGCATATTTTTGGGGACAACAAGGGAGAGAAAAGTGTTGGAACTTGGAGGCAACAATGGTGGACATGTTAGTAGTTGTTTGGAGTTGTTGAAGATTGAAGAAGGAATTTGTTAGTCTTTCAAAATAACTAGGTTTTCAAGCCCGAAGAGTGACCTCTTGTGCGTGAGTTGCACTGGAGCAACACACTTGTTGTTGTTTATTTCCTGGTAGTTTTCCTAGCAGTGAGTTCCCTCAAGTTTCCCAGTAATGAGATTTCTAGTTACTTGTTCCAGATAGACCCTGATAAATGAATGGAATATCTAATGGACTGAGAGTAGTGAAGGGGTACATTCCTTGGGTTGGGTAGGTCGAGATGAAGAGAGTTGGAGGAAATCCAGGACAACTATAGGAGAATGCCAATGGGTTGCAGGATTATCTGAGCTGTGAGGGGACAGTGAGAGACACCCTCTTTTGTGGATTCCTAGCCCCAACTCAGGGGTGGATTTATATTGAGATCTAGAACAACAAATCTATGGTTAGGTGGAATGTTTGTCCTAAGTAGCTGGTGGCACAATTGTTTTGAAAAGATAAGTGTTTTATCTGTTTTTTTAGTTATATTACGAGTTTAATTTATTGTGCATTAGCTCTGAGAATGAGACTGGTTTATATGTTGTTGTAATGAGTTATAAGTTGCACTCATGTGTTATTTAGACATGTTGTAGATGCATTTAGATAATGATTAACTATGTATGAATAAGTAGCTAGTAAGATACATGAATTTATTTAACATAAGTTTTTTATTTTTATGTGTATTTCGTTGGTAATGTTCCTCAACCAAGATAGGGAACATTACATTTTAACACTCCATTGACTTATCCTCAAGGTCAACTCATCATTCATGTAAACAAATCTTTGCCTAGAGATTCGTTTGAAATAGAAAATGTTTTTGGTTCATCAGGTTCAAGGCACACAAATCCTTCCAGTTCTAGTATAACCACTAGGGGCATTCGTATCCCGATGGTAACACTGACTAGCGTAGTTGGTCCTTCTGTGAATATTCCTTAGAGCGGGGGAAGCATCTCTCTAAGACCACCACCTCTTACAAGTCTATCACCAACCAACTTTCCTAGTTTTGGGATGCTAATCAGGGGCACCATTTCCCTATATATCAGATTTCCTTTCGAGGGTAGACACATCCTTGGATCCATACCTTCTATTAGGAATGGGTTCATTCCTTCTTTTAGAATCCGTGTTGTAAGTACTGTTCATCCTAACATGATATGTCCTTTTGGTGGGGAATTCACGATGAATTTTGGATATTAGTTGCATACAAGTTTCAACCCTTGTGGCAAAAACATCCCAGAGGGAAGTTATATAAGTGGCAATATGGCATATAATGGGATGCCAATTCCTTCCCAAAGTAACCATTAGACTATTGCCACAACCCAATTGTCATTTTTGGTGACTTTAAATTCACCCAACTTGTCTAGATTGACTAATGACCTAGTTCAACATAATCCAATCTGTCCTCCTATCATGGCCAATTTACCCTCAGATATTCCAAAATTCGATGGTAAATCTGGATAAAATTCATTGAATCACACCATGAAATTCCATCTATGGTGTTAATCAAAGTCATTGATGGATAATAGTGCTCATCTATGGCTTTTCCAACATACCTTGACAAGGGTTGTAGATAAGTGGTACTTCGAGTTACCATGTGCATACCACAATAATTTTCATCATTGGCACTTGCCTTCGTAACACACTTTCAATTGCCAATCCATTATGAGATGGGAACATAACTTTTACATCACTACGACATAATACCTCTACTCACATCTCATATCATAATTCATGAATGGAGGAAGAGACGTTAGATGATAAGAGATGAGATCCATGATCATCTATTAACAGACTGGTTTGTAAATTCCTATTCACCAAGTGCTACTAAATATGTAGCTCTATCAAGGGCAGTGAATGAGGAGGAAGTCATTTTGAAACCCCAACAACTAGACATGGTTTATTCCTAGTCTAGAATGTTGTATAACTAGTCACACATAGATCCTACGAAACTAATGCTCGTACATCATGTCAATAGTTTAATTAATTATGTTGGAAATGTTGAAATAAGTTAGGTGACACTCAGATCCATTCATATAGATTTCTATGAAAAATCTAAAGAAACTAATTGCAAATTTGAGTTTTTCTTGCAAAAACACCCAATTAAGAAGAATGAGAAGATAAATTAGCTAGAAAGTGAAGATATCACTACTAGACCATTGCCATTTGAGGAAGGATTTTTTTGGGGCTTTGTTTTAGTACATTATACAATATACTTCCAATCAATAATGTTTTCACTACAACCTTACAAATGTCCACCCCCACACCATAATAGGATCACATGTTGTAGCTGGTATGGAATACATTTTTTGTCGTAGTGAGGACTACATTTTCAATGCTAAGGATTTTATTCTACTATGGGAATGGAATTTAACTTGGATAAAAAATACTACGATGCAATCACTACCTGGA
The DNA here is from genome assembly GCA_009831015.1 of Picea engelmannii. Taxonomy (NCBI): domain Eukaryota; kingdom Viridiplantae; phylum Streptophyta; class Pinopsida; order Pinales; family Pinaceae; genus Picea; species Picea engelmannii. The sequence goes on from ML787988.1 coordinate 3,149, forward strand.
GTGATTTAGAAGGAATTTGCAAAGATTGGTATCTAGATAGTGTTCATTTATGGGACAAAAACTATTTCTACCTTCTCTTTGATGACTCTCCTCCACCATACAAATAGTACATCTTTGAGGGACAACATAAGTAGTTCGTGTCTGCCAATGTCTAGTATGCTTCTTTTTCAGTGGTACAGTTCCTTCTAAAGCCACCTTTTTATGGCTATCCGAAGGATCCTTTTTCTTTGGATGGTTCTATTTATTTGGATCCACCTAATTGTGGCGGGTATTTGGAGAAAAACACTCAGTGATTTGTCGAGCTCATGTGTCATCAGTTGGGAGCCAACATGAGCACTTGGACATGGGACATGGGTTTTTGGATGAGATTCTTGGATTACATCATCATTGTAGCCATCACTTGTCGATGGGACATTGGTTTCCTATTTTACCTCAATGTTGCAATCAACACCCATACATGGGACCCTAGTTTATGGTTGTATATCCTCACTACAAGCATTGGGTGAAATATTTTTCGAAGGCAGATGGGGTGTTGGGACCCTCCCTAGGGGTGTAATAGAGGGGGGGGGGAGTTCCCGTTAGAGTAATAATAGCGTAGTTATGGTGGCCATTAAATGTAAAGTGGACTAGGTCCACTATGTTTGTTATTATTAAATAAGGCCCAAAAAGTAGTCAGTATTAAATAAAAGTAATGTGGCCTCATTAAAGAAGGTTCAACGGGTAGTTAGGAGGTAGTTATGATAAGGGATCTCTAGCTCGCTATAAATAAGGATGAAGTCCTCACTATGGAGTATGTATTAGATTATATTATATTAGAGCTTAGCTCATCAAGAGGTTGCCCCCTCAAAGAGGCAACTGAACATGAGTGGATTCTTTCCATAAAAGGATTAATATATGGTGTTTCCCTACCTTAAGGGTCTTTTGATATATGAAGTAAGGAGCATTTCTAACATATTTTCTGTGATTCAAGTTTAAGGATTAAGGATCATACCAAGAAATAAGAGAGAAAGTTACATGCTTTATTTATCGATGTAATACATAATATTCATGTCCTTGTGTGACATTATTATTGAAGCAATGTGTGGGTCTGCAAAAGCCTCTATTGTGTAGCAATGTATGCTGAGTTATTCTTTGCTAGCATGCAATGCTAGATGTGTCATTTTGCAGAAAATATTAAATGTTTCATTGGGAAGTTCTAGGATGAAATATGATCCCATATTATTAGACAATCACTTTGAGTTGTTAGCACTTTCCAGTGTAATCTAAATTAGGTTTTAGGGATCATTGGTGGGTTTCATTTCTATAGTGTTTTCATTGAGGGGAAAAACAACAAAACAAACAATATAGCCACACAATCCATCTTGCTTAACACCACCAACTGATTGAATTATTGTAAGGAATCTAAGTGGAAGATATTGTGTTAACACATTTCTTGTTGATGCTCACTCTTTCTTATTAGCTGCACATTATTGACATAGTTCAAATTCCCATCTCTTTTATATATTGGATGTGATGACAATTATTTGATCTAAGAATAATAATGATAATGGAAGCTTTGGTTGGTCAATGTTGACATGACACTTATAAGTATTGTTGTCGATAACTTTTGGTACTTAAATTTTTGTCACTGACAATAAGTTTAATCTGGTTTTCAAGGCTAAAGAGTCCATGTTAAAGAAGCAAATACTTTATAGAACCACTATAAAGCTAGAGAAATAAACAACAAAATCAATACTAACACATAAACATCGAGTGAGATTATTTAGAACAACGTAAATTATATTAAATACAACAACAAATGATGACAATTTACAACAATATTAGGGTCCAAAAATCAATGTAGAAGGTTACATGTGGACTCCCACGACCTACATGTGACTACCATAACCCATAATCACTCATCTAGGCCTATTCCTAATGTGGTGACGATATTCATTTATAGAAGAGAAATATTGCACTCAACTAGACTTTCCTATTGCTTGACTTGGAGGTGAACTATAATATTTTGATAACCCATAACTAATATTATTCGCATTCCCACTTGTTTTATGCAATTCTTTTGAAGTCTTTGAGCTCAACGGAGAGTGATAGTTTGATGAAATTGGTAAATTATGGTACTTACTGAGAACATTCATATTGGGTTTTGGGATCTCAAGTTTTGTATTTGTTTTCTACCAGATTATAAAGAAGTTTGTAGACACAACCTCAAAATCTATCTGATTAAGGAAGTCAATTTTCTAACTAGATATAACTAGATATTTATGCATTGTATTAATGTGTTCTGCAATTCGTTCCTAAAGAAATTAACCATTCAAGAGAAGCCATTATTGAGGTTCATTGTGATGGGCCACAAGAGCCTTCCTTGAACCCCAAGCCTCCCATAACTAGGTATTCATCGAAATTGTTAGAACGAGCATTAAAGACATATGAAAAACCCTCTAGGAAAGTATAAATTTCAATTGAGCATATATATGTTTGATATACTTAATATCACAATGGTTTAATTCAATGTTTTTATGTTTTTCCATAGTTGAATTCTATTAAAATTGCCATAGACATATGTATTGCAATCTCCATTTTATTAAACATCTAAATGATAAATACAAGAAAACACACACACTCTCCCCAATGGGGTTGTAGAGAAGAATGATAATTATATGAATATGAATGTGTATATTAATACAAGATAGCTACCGGGGAATGAGATTGAGCTTTGTTGCAATCTTTTAACTGAAGGTGTGTACCAAATCCAGTGACACAACTTAGCTAATTCAAAGAAGCGAATGCATATCAATCTAGTTTACAAGTTGTAGCTCCTTTGTCTCAAAGGGAACCATTAGCCTCGAGGCTCATTGGTATGGCCATTGCTTTAAAACAAAGAAGAAGAAGAAAGAGGAGATGGAGTCAAGATATTAAAATGCCCTTAATTATTTTTCAAAATTTGGTCCATAAGTAGACAAGCTATCTATATCACTAAATGCATCTCCAAATTTACAAATGCAAGAATATTTGTTCTTATTTAAATGAAAATCATAATATGATCCGACCTTCTAAAGGTGAGCATCAAAATACCTATACCCAACATGTTCAATGGGACCTCCATCTTTAGTTAGTGATTAAGACACCACTAAAGGCCACCTTAGTTATGGCTAAAACAATGGTATATTTTGTCCCACTATCTTACTTTCTCGTTATGTTTCTTGAGGAAGTTTTTCTTTAGAGGCATTGATCAAGAGACAAAAGCCCTAGGCTAGGAGATGAACATTAGGAGAGGATTGAAAGAGACATTTTACTAGCATGGGACACTCACCCAATGTGTCAATGGTAATAGAAGATGATATCACTCTTTTTTAGTATTCCACGAGCTCCTATGAACATATCCTAGGTGAATTAGAAAATATTTTCATAATCATAAACAATACTCATTAATTTCTATATTTAGTGTTCTTCATGACTTGTCTACAATGAACAATAAAGATTTTAAACACCATTATCGAATGCCCTTTCTGCACACCCCCACATCTATAGCTTCACTGTTTATGCACACTCTTGTGGCTACGACTTCAGAGATCATGAATCTACACATGGTTGTTCTCCAAGAATAAAAAAAAATATATCTCGACTAAGGAAAGTTTTTGAATGATCTGCATCTAGAAAGCAGGGTAGAGAGAATGGAAGTAGTGATGTAATTGGAGTTAAAACCGTCTCATACATCTATTATGAGTAAATTAGAACACTTGGTAATGATTCATTTTTTTCAAAATATTATTTATTTCTATTTTATTTTTTAAACTTCTAAAATACCTCATATTCTCAATCTCACTCTACAATTAAAAGCAAGATAAATTCCAAATTTCAATTGGGATTTTTTTTTTTTTTTTTTAGTTTTTCCAAAAAATTAAATTTAATAAGCAAAATATAAAACTCAAGTTAAACTTAGGGTAAAACATTTGAAACTCTGAAAAAAACATTGATAGTCAAAGAGCTTTGACACCAAAGTGAAACACATAGATCCTTGATGTTGCGAGGAATATATATATATATATATATTAATTCAAAAGATTTTAAAATCTTTTGAATTAAAATAGATTTATGTTTTTTTTTTTAAATGGTGTCCTCTTATCACAATAAGACTGATACACTTACATTCAACATTACAAACCTAAATTCCATCTTATAATAAAAACCCGAGAATTGAATATTTCAAAGTCATTTAGATTTTCATAGGTAAAGATGTAAGGTAATATCTCCTTCTAAAGTTTACCATTCCATGAGTAAACAAGAGCGATAGTTGCAAAGCAGTTAGTCCTTACCTTCAAATTATGATATTTTAAATTGATTATTATAATAACAAAACCTAGAGAAATGATGATACAAAACATGTATAGATTAAGAAAATATATTGGAAGGTAACAATTCCACAATTATTTCTTAACAAATTGCATTAACGAATCAACCCAAATGTCTCAACAAGTTGCATTCCATGCCCAAGTAATCCATCATTTCACTATTATTTTTATATTAACAAGGTACCATACTTCAGGAAACTAAAGTTATGCAGATTGAACCATAAGGATTGTGTTAGAGAGGCACATTGACTTCATGCAAGAAATATAACATATGTAAGTGAGATCAAATTGAGGATATTGCATTGGAGAGGCTAACATAGTTCAACAAATAATACAACATAGGTAAGTGAAGACAAGACATTCAATAGATTACCCAAAACCAAATTCTACATTGTATTGCACTATATGCTTATGCTTCCTTTCAAGGAAAAAAATACAGTTGACATAAAATTAACTTGAATTTAATCTGGTTCAAAATGAATTTGTTGGCACTATCAGAGACATTTTCAACATTTGGATAATTTATATTTGATGAAGGTTCAAATTAATTATTTTCATTATTCACGCATGTGTAGTGCTGCAGGGAACAATGTCAAACAAGCAGTATTATTTTATGCTTGCCTATTTCCATTGGCCTCCATCCATTTTTCAAGTCAATCAAATCATTGTTCATCAACAAGTGATCATCATTTCTATTGCCATCAATAAGGAACTAAAACTTTATATATGAAAGATATACACAGGTCCTCCAATCATTCTATGCTCTTGCTAAAACTTTGTATGTGAAATATTTACAAAGGTCCTCCAATCATCCTATGCTTTTGCTATTGTAGAATATTGGATTAATTTGTGATATGTTTAGAAGGCAAGAGCCAAGTCAAAATCACTAAAATGGGCTACATTATTAGGAGGACCTATTAGCAATTAGAAACTCCTAAGCATATGCATTGTTTATTGAAAATACCATGAACAAATGTTGTCTGTATTTATAAGATAAAACCCTAAACTGATTTTAGTTTACACTAAGTAAGTATTTATTGGTTTGCATTAATTCATAGATTTAGACCATAGCACAACGTTTAAAATATCTTGAATGCGATTTTGCTAATTTGTCTCAATAATGTATTAGGCATCCTTATATGATAAATGTTGAAAGAGGATTAAATGTTAAAAGAGGAAACAACAAAGAGAAATACCTATAAGATTGTAATTATTCCCTCTTAACAAATTTCAAATTCATATTGAACCTTCAAATCTCATGTACATGTGATAAAATTTCAAATTCATATTGCACCTTCAAATCTCATGTACATGTGATAAAATTTCAAATTCATATTGCACCTTCAAATATCATGTACATATAATTGACTGATGGTTCACACCTTGTTATGTGTTTTCATGACACCCATCAACTAGGTGATTGGAGTGAATATTTGAACTTATGTCTTTTTCAAATGGGAACCGATTTTTTTTTTTCAAATTTGGAAAGTGCCAAATAACCCACCTGTTGATCATGAAGACCCAACAAGTTTTAAATCAACTTTAGTATTGTAGTTCTTCAACATGAAAGGCCAACATGGATGGTTTCTCTTTGAAACAAAAAGAGGAGAAAATAAAAAGATACTAAAATAAATAAATAACTCGTGTCCATCTTTTCACTGAATATCCCTATGTTTCAGCTTCGTCCAACATTTTACAGAATCTAAAACATAGGTCATATGCCCAAGATATGTCAATTTCCTCACTCATCTCTATAATACTACCCCATACTTATCCATTTTCCTTACTCTCCACACTTCATACTTAGTCATTTTCCTTCCTCCCCTTACTCCATACTTAGCCGTTTTCCCCATGTTCCCTTCTTTCCTCTCTATTTTCCTTCCTCTCTACTCTTCATACTTAGTCATTTTTCACTACTCTCCATATTCCTTTACACTACTCTCCATACTCCTATACTTAGTCATTTTCATGAATGCGGATGCAAGAGCCCTTGCTTCATCTTTACCTTCTACTCCTAACCCTGCAACCCCCATTTTAACAATATTCAATTTGCACTTCCCACTTCCACATTACCCAAATTGCACCCTTCACGACTTAGTCATTTTACTGAATTTAACACTTAGTTTTTATTGAGCACTATACTTAGTTTATTTTTGACTTTTGAATGTGGATGTTGGAGCCCATACCCTCATTTCCACCTTCCACTCCTAACATTGAAACCCACATGACTTAGTCATTTTACTGAGTTTTACACGACTGTCCCTCATCTTCACCTTATACTCCTAACCCTGCAACCCACATTTTAGCAATATTCATTTTGCACTTCCCACTTTTGCATTATCCAAATTGCACCCTTCATGACTTAGTTATTTTACTGAGTTTTACACTTAGTTTTTATTAAGTATTATACTTAGTTTATTTTTTACTTTTGAATGTAGATGCGGGAACCCATCTTATGATTTTTTTACATCACCCTTCCCTTGCAAGTCTCAACACTTAGTTATTTTTACTATGTCTTTTTACTAAGTTTTACCGACCTGTATTACCCTACCTCAACATTGCCCTATTTCTAGGTAATTCTATTTTCTGATTTTATTATTTCATGAAATTATTCATCATATTCCGAAGTTTTATCCCTTTCCCCTCCTTTGGCATATTGGGACACATGGCAATGAGGTGGACCTATCCCTGGGCGACACATGGCAATGAAGTGGAGCTATCAAATTAGGACATTGGGTAGTGAAGTGGACCTACCCCCGAGTGACACTTGGATGATATTTATTGGACACACAGATGACTAGGCAAGGGATTTGGCATGATGATTGGGTTCATTATATTCCTAAGTTTTATCCCTTTCCCCTCCTTTGGCATATTGGGACACATGACAATGAGGTGGACTTATCCCTGGGTGACATGTGGTAGTGAAGTGGAGCTATCAAATTAGGACACCTGGTAGTGAAGTGGACCTACCCCCGAGTGACACTTGGATGATATTTATTAGACACACAGATGACTAGGCAAGGGATTTGGCATGATGATTGGGTGATGATGTGGCAACCAAAAGTTACAGTGTGCACAAGCTATGAAGGGATCCATAGTTCTCTCTATTTCACACACAAATAATATGGGGATGCATTTTTCTTATAAACATGCATGAGAACTATTCCCTAATACGTGTGGGATAAATAGGGCGGATTTTTAATCAAGGGCTCATAATTCACATGCATATATCAATGATTGCTAAGTCTCCATCTTCTAGAGGCCATAACTTTTGATCTCGATGTCCAAATTGAGAAAATGATAGCTTGCTGGAAATCCAGAGATGAGAAGAACACTTTGGAATTAGTTTCCATGGCTGAAATAATGGCTATCATGCCTTAAAAATTAAATTATAGTTGGGAATATTTTCTATCTTGACGACAAGTTATTTTTTGAAAATTGTTTATTGAAAGAAATTCTTGAGCTTCTAAAGTGGGTCCTAGTTGATGGCACTGATATCTAAGTTTACATTTGCAAAGGGGAAAATAAAACCCTAACTTAAAAGTAGTTTCAAGAAGATGAAGAGAAGATATAAAAGAGGAAAATAAGCATATTCAAAGGGTTGGCAGTCAGGAGTTTTTGCACCAGTGGAGAGTTTGCATGAAACAAGTTTTGCCTTTCCAAGATTTTGTGAATGATCCTGCTTAAATTTCTTCCTCATATTTCTTTTTTTCTTGATTCTTTCCATCACATTTTCCATGTATGTCTGGAAATAGGAAGATCTGAGTCCAATCATCTCTTTCTTTAGATTCTCCCATTCATTTCTCATGATATTTCAGGTTCAGAGGAGCAAAATCTTAACTTGTAAAAAGATAAATGCATTTAATTTAGTTTATCTAATTCTCATTGAGATCTTGTTGAGGCTGTTTCAAACCTCATGTTTCATACATTGTTAAGCTGATTACATTTGAGATATTATTATTAATTTCTCCCACAAAGAACTATTCGAGACATTACATTAGTGATTTCTCAGACTTTGATTCTAAAGAACAAGATTTCAAATGTGAGCCTATCAAAATCGTTTTTGAGTTTAAATGAAATGATCATTTAAAGTTCTTTTATGACTTGTCAATTCTATTTTTCTTTCATCTAGGAAAGTCATAACTGATTTTGGGTTTACATTATTATTAAAGAAAGTCAGAATATATATTGAAAGAAGACTCCAAACCCTGTAGATACAAATCTCTACAGACATATTTATTTCTTCTTCTTGAATGAGATGATGTGCCTGACAAGTACATATGTATATAAGAGTTTGTATATTTGTATATAAGAGCTTGTATATTTGTATATAAGAGTTTTATTGGAAGATTTGTTAAGGTTTATTATTGCATGCATCTAAGTTCAGAAGAACAATCTTCCATATATCAAGAAAGATGAGTACCACCTCTATAAAAATGCATGAGGATTTATCCTCATGCTGTTGTCTTAAGGGCCTTAAAACAATATTTTAGATCAACACACCTATGTAGTGTCGTAGGAAGCAATGTAAAAAAGTTGTATTATTTTAAGCTTACCTTTGTCCACTCATCACCATCATTCTGCAAACCAATCCCATCATTATTCATAAGCAAGGGATCATTATTATTGCCATCAATAAGAAACTAAAACTTTATATGAAGAAGATTTACACAATTCCTCTGATCATTATATGCTATTTATATGTTATTTATATTATAAAATATTGGTGTAATTAACCAAGAAGGATAATTGATAACATGTTAAGAGTGTTCGATGATGTATGAGTACATGATGGCAAAGAATGAAAATCCATCCAAATGGTATGATTGACAAAGGCTCTAAAATTAACACTCATAAGCATTGTTTGCAAGTAACCTCCTCCTTTGGTGGATTTATCAGAAATGGAACCCACAACAAATACCTCAGTGATATTAAAGCAAACTGCCAAACTTCAAGGGAGTTTCAGGTGGAATATAAGAAACATTATTCATAGCACATCTCTACTTGTGATTGAAAACCAAGGATGAATTAGCAAGTACAACATTGGCGTAGTACTTATCATTCCATTCCATAACGGTAAGACCCTTGAGATTTGGATGAAGGTCACTTGCGGTGAGATTGCATGTGCACAACAATGACATGCATATTATATCCAAACTATGCATATTATATCCAAACTATGAATTACATAAAAACAAAAAACAAAACATATCTATTCAAATGTTCCTTGATCAACGGAGTACCAAAAAAGGTAAATGTGGGCAAGGATTCCGATAAAAATCATGGGGCCAATATCTTAAATATAAAAAATAACGCATCCACTTTAACTACATGTCAAAAATATGCATTAACCAAATCAAAAGCTAATGAAGGAAAGCACTTCATTGTTATTCTTCTAATGGTCAAATTAGATCGTACTATTGATTTGTTTGATGGATCGAGAGGTTAGTTAAGTGGAGCAAACAAATAGTTATACATGTAACTCATACGAAATTAAGCAACCACTGTCCATCTCAAGAAATATAACTAAATTATGTTGCTTGAACTTTTAGAGATAAATTGGGTATAATTTTTTTTGGCAACCTATAATCTTTGTCAAGTGATGGTGGAATGATGTTAGCAACCCTCAAACTGATGGTAGTTTTCTATTAACTGAACAACTTCAATCATCCTTGAATGTGATTACATTTTTTAGTCTTCCGCAATTTATATTCTTATCTATCGAGACTTTGGAGGTGTCTCATTTAAAATTTCAAAGTCAGCATTTCAAACCTCAAGCTAGGTTAATCATCAAATAAGTCGAAGAGGAAGATCATTAATCAAGGTAATAAATATGAGAAGGATAACATAGAGGAGAAGCGAAGAACTAAGGGTAAATCAATTCGACAAAACACAAGAGAAAAGAGAAAGAAAAATAAAAAGCAAAAACGATATTATAAAAACTTAAAAATTTCAAACAAAATAAGATAGAGATAATATTAAAATTAATAAAACTATAGAATTAATAGTAATTATTAATTGCAGTACAAAAAAAAGAGAATAGCTCGGGTTGAGATAGCCAAGCTACAAGGATCCAATTGAAAAGAGAGTATTTTCAAATATTCGTATCCCACCGATATGGGAGATTGATGTAATGAAATTGAATCGAGTTCTCTTCCATCTGGTTCAATCTCTTGTTTAAGTTAAGAGGGTCATGAAAAGAATAGGTTCAAAATCACGATCAATTCCTTTCTTAGATCCTGCTTCAGCTGCACGAGCCCTTCCCGCATGCCACAAATGACCTACGAAGAAGAAAAATCCTGAAACGAAATGGGAGGTGGCTAACCAACTTCAGGGAGAGACATAATTCACTGCATTGATTTCGGTAGCTACACCACCCACAAAATTTGAAGAACCTAAAGGAGAATGAGTCATATATTTTGCCGAACGTCATTCCTGCCAAGGCTGTATGTCTTTTCTCAACTTGCTTAGGTCCAAACCATTAGGGCCTCTTAGGGGTTCCAACCAGGGAGCACGGAGATCCCAAAAACGCATCGTTTCCCCTCCAAATATAATTTCTCCAGTCGGAGAACGCATAAGGTATTTACCTAACCTAGAAGGTCCTTGGGCAGACCCCACACTAGCTCCAAGACATTGGTCTCTAACTAGAAAAGTAAACGCTTGAGCTTGAGAAGCTTCTGGGCCGATGGGCCCATAAAATTCACTCGGATAAGTTGTATTGTTGAACCAAACGAAACAACAAGCAATAAAACCAAAGAGAGATAAAGCCGCTAAACTATAGGACAAATAAGAAATGTTGATGAGGATTGGATTGATGATCTATTTGATTGATGAGGATTGGTTAGTTCGTTCATAATGCTAGTAATTGAAACAATCCATAATGTCTCTCATGGATTGGCATAGTATCATAATGTAGCTCATGCCTTCTTGATAGAGCGTGGCACAGCCGACCAAAGAATATTAATGTACTTTCTTTTTCTCTTTTTCGAGAGCGACCAGTTGATAATAGGACAAGAATGAAAAGAGGGCCACGGTTTAGAATAAACACCTTGCTTCGAAAACTTCTTTGTAATGGTAGGAAGGAATATATTACACCTTAAATAGCCGTGGTAGCAAGGAACTATGTATGCAAGTCTAAATAAAGCTACATGCAATAAATAAGATAAGGTAAGTCCCATACATACCACTTTATGTTAAATCCTCATTAGTAAAACCCTCATCATTAGTTCAACCCTCATTAGTAAAAATAAGAATAGAGATGAAAGGCCGATGGAGAAAGCATGAGCTAGTTTCTATCTATAAAAACACTGAACATGGCTGTTGGTCGAGCCCAGAATTGAGGGTAAAGCACCCGAAGGGGTGAGAGTTGTAGGGGTGAGATCAGAGGATCCCGCGTAAGAGCCTTACTATATATGCGTTAAGCTAGGGATTTGAATTGAGGACAAGTGCTCATGCCTACTCATCAAGGCAAGAGCTCGGGTAAAGGAAGGAGCTCGGGTAGCACAACACTGAAAACAAGATCGACCTCTAGTTTGATAAGAACACCAATAGGTCATTATTGTAGATCTCGCTGTAAGGAATTCCTGTCCCGTAGTGCATGCAACCAAAGATAGAGATTGACTGGGCCCACGAGAACAGATCCATGGGTGAGTGAGTGAGGAGCTCTGAAAACATGGGTTGGGACCGCTGCAGGTATTTGCCAGGGAGAACCAACCATGAGATTGACCCCTGACCTTGCTTCTAATGCTAACAAATGGATAGCAAAATTATTATAAATATTAATATTTAAAGATGATATATTTATTAATATATGTTACAATGCAATATTTTTTTTTGTTTGTTAATTTGTGCGGAACCTGTTGGCTACGTGATTAACCTGTGGCTTGAGAAACCGAGACTCAGGGGCATCTAAGCCGTCAAAATCACCCGGGGATCGCACCCAGCCTGAGCCACACCAACCCTTAACATGGTTGGATTTTTTGTCCCCGCAGGTTTCGAACCGGTGACTTTAACATCACGGAGTGGCTTAACAACACACTCCATCACCGACTGTCCTACGCTTCGGGGACCATTACAATGCAATATTAAAACCAAGTTAAATATTAATAACAAAATATAAATAGGGTAAGAATAGCATTAAAAACAAGTTAAATATTAATAACAGAATAACATAAAGCAAATAAAACCAAAATAAAATAGAGTAAGAATAACAACCAAAAAAAACAAACTTAAATATTAATAACAGAATAACATAAAGTAACTATTAAAAGAATAAAACCAAAATAAAATAGTAAAAAGGACAAGAAAAAAGATCATAAGTATAATATAATGGAAAATAGAAGAGAAGAGAAGGGAAGGGAAAGGAAAGTATGAAAATTCAAATAAAAAGAAAAGGAAGTTAACAAAAGAAAATAATGGATAATATTAATAATATAACAAAAAAATTAAGATTTTTATATATTAAAGAATTAAATAAAGATTAATGAATAATAATAATAATAGAAGGGAAGGGAAAGAATGAAAATTCAAATAAACAGAAAAGGAAGTTAACAAAAAAATAAAATGGATAATATTAATAATATAACAAAAAAAAATTAAGATTTTTATATATTAAAAAATTAAATAAAGATTAATGGATAATAATAATAATTTAAAAATAAATAAATTAAGATATATATATTAAATAATTAAATAAAGATTAAGGTTAATAAAAAGATAGAAATAATTTTTTTTTTAGAAAATAAGAAAGGAGGGAGTAGAGGAGAAGACATAGAGATTTAAGGCATAATATACTAAAATCAAGAGGAAACTAATTATCATTAATGTCATTATCAACAATCATAAACAAGTTGTTGGTTTTATGAAGAATAGGGAACTAGCTTCTGCTAACATTCCAACCACTATCTTTGTTGAGATTAAGAGGATGTTTGAAGATTTTAATGGATTCTCTAAATTTACGCCTAAAATAATTATCCTCCTTAGCAAGCACTTTAGTATGCTCAAGGCATAAATGATGTTTAGTATTATGGGTGTGCTCAACTAGGGCAGAGGTGCAGAAATGGTCAAGCCTAATATTTGCTTCATATTTTTTTACCCTTAATTGGAAGGAATGACTGATTTCTCCAATGTAGGATTTACCAAAAGAATAGGGGATGTCATAGACCCCTTTGTAGAGACGAGGATTTATAGGGTCCTTGATAGACTTCATCATTCCCCTTATGGTGTTCGGGTTGGGATTGAAAAAAACAAAGATGTTTCTTTTCCTAAGAATTCTAGAAATCTTATCAGTCACACCTTGGATGAACGGAAGGACCAAATTCGAGGTTTCATCATGCTCCCTATTGGGAGTCCTATTACGAGTTTTATGAATAATGCTCTTAATTTGTGTTTCTTTATACCCATTCTTCTTGAACACTTGAATGAGATGATTGCACTCATGATCAAGATGCTCATTGCATAAAATTCTAAGGGCCTTAGTGGCTAGGCTACTAATGACACCGAGCTTCTGTGAAGGATGGTGATGCGAATCAACATGGAGCTGATATTGTTCAGTGTGGGTGAATTTTTTGAAGACTTGTTGGGATAGTGTCCCATTATTTTTTTTGGTAAACCTCACATCTAGAAAGGGGATACTCTCATTTTCTTCCATCTCCATGGTGAATTGGAAATGTTTCGATTGGTTGTTTAAATGAAGAACAAACTTAAACAATTTATCCCTACCATGGGACAAGATAATGTTGGTATCATCAACAAACCTCTTCCACATATTAGGTTTGAAATGGTAGGAGTTGATGGATTTGATGTCAAAGGCCTTCATGAAGATATTAGCCAGAACATAGTATGCAAAACATAAATATTTTAGCTAGAAATGGCAGAACAACAATGATATAACCAAAACAATACCAGAATAATACCAGAATAACACTAGAAAGAACACCTTGATTAATGATAGAAATGTTCACTTGCCTCTTCCAGGGTGAAACCTCCAGCAGAGCAGAGCTCTATTACAATAATATTCAAGACAAAACTTCTCATATCCTCTACTCCTATTTATACTAAATTTGTCTATTCAAAAGAACAATATAGAGGAAGATCCTTCTAGAAGCAGAAGATTCTATTAGGTATTCTTACATTTGATTTATTCTTCCTTATTGATAGGCCTTATTAATATTGGCCTTTATTACATGGAAATATATTATTCTACCTACGGGAGGGGTTAGGGAGGTTAGGTCCCTAACATCCCCCCCCCTCCCCTTAACAACAATCTTGTCCTCAAGGCTTGAGATGAGGAAACTACTGCATAATGGTAGCTGGGTCCCAAGTGGCATCTATTAGAGTTGTATCTTTCCACTGGACTAACACTTCCTTGATGGTGCGTGTTGAGAAAAATGTATGGGGAACCTTACTCAAGCATTTTCAGATCTTGTTGGGCTAAGGAAAGATAGTTGGGAATGTTACTCGAGGTTTATAGCCTTAAAATAAAATAAAAGACAATCACTTAATCCACAGATATTAAGTACAAGGGACCAAGGCTAGTTTTATATATTATATGTAATTGTGCAAAATAAAGAGGTTCCTTAAGGGGGGAGTATGTCATGCCTCATTTTATTATTTAATAATAATAATAATAATAATAATCATAAATGGATCATAATAAGTACTTAAAAATAAATATTTGGGTAATAAAGAAAATGGTAAAATAAGTAACGATAATTTATGCAAAAACCCTAAAATATAATAACGAATTACATAAGGACAAGTGGATCCTAGGGATTGACTTCTTTATCATGGACATATTTTGTATAAGGACAGAGAATAAGGAGAAAATGACAGAAGTAATTATTATAATTGTCCTAAATGGATCATAATAAGTACTTAAAAATAAATATTTGGGTAATAAAGAAAATGGTAAAATAAGTAACGGTAATTTATGGAAAAACCCTAAAATATAAAATAAAAATTACATAATGACAAGTGGATCCAAGGGATTGAGTTATTTATCATTGATGAATTCTATATAAGGATGGAGAAGAAATGGAAAAGGGCATATCATTTATATTGGGTCAATTTGAGGACAATGCTAAGAAGAACTGGTTTAGTAGTAGATTGAAGGATCGATGACTCTTAGTCATGATGATTGAGGGGTTGGTTGGGAGGAGAGTAATCCCCCACACTATAATGCAACATGCATGATCAAGATCAAATTTCCACAAGTAAGTTGATTCCTTCGACTTCCAAGTAAGTTACTCACCACATGCTCCTTATAAATTATGTAATCATAAATCATGTATATCTATTTTTACTAGACCTTGATTGCAAGTTGTGGTGTTTATATATGTATTTAAATGTTTATAATCAACTTTGGCCCTAACAAATTTCCACCTTGGTAGCCATTTCCTCATCCTTGATTTCCTTGTTCCACATTCTCGTCGGTTGCTTGTGTATGATATACTAAATCGTAATTTGACTTGTTCCAACCATTGAGTTGTCATTCTTGAGGTGAGTGGTTAGACTCCTCATACATAGCACACCACTTAGGAAATATGTAATTCCTTAGATTGTGAGGGAAATCTTTGGTATTGTGGTTTGTTATATATTGATATATTTCACAGTAAATTTTTTCTTGCACTCGACGAACATTAGGTTACCTTTCAGTTACATCATTGCATTTACAATAATCTTTTGTGTGACCTTCATTTAGACAAGTGGAACACCAAAGGTAATTTATTCGAATAATCAAATTCTTTAAGGATTTTTGGAGCATCTCAAGTTTTTCCTCCAATATTTTGTCCATCAATGTTGAAGTTGTTGGCTAGTTGTCGTCGATTTCTATGTGTTGGGCCTTTTTTAGTGCTCCCTCACATGCGTGGATTTTGTGCATACGAAATGGTCCTCTAGTTTTCTGCAATAATCCAGACACATACCTGTTGGGTCATAGTTTTGGTTCACTCTACACTACCAATTGGCCTCCCTTTTTCCCATTTTAACCTATCCTTACCTATCCCTTTGCTATATTTCCTTATGTTTTTAATTTAAAGCGACAATACAAGCTACATGGTATTTTATTGCTTAACTTGTCGATTTCTCGTACTCTTTAGTGAATTAGAGAAGTAAAGGAATGATTTTACTAATGATGGTTTATGTAATTTAATTCCGGTAGCAGGAATCTTCAAAAATCAGATAGCACAAATCTGCTACCGAAATTCCTGTAGCAACATGTTTCTAGAAGCAATTTTTCCACGATATTTCTGGACATATGAAGACGAATTTGGCAAATCCAAGACATGGGTTTTGTGAGAAGAATGATGACTTGGATATGATGAGGGCATATTCCTCAGAAAATGTATGACCAGGGAAATATGTGTTGGATTACTGAGAGGGGGGGTGAATCAGTAATAACGTAATTATAATCCTTTTTCTTCAAATGTTATATCAATGTATAATTATTATCCAATAATGAGCAGTAAGAAATAAACAATCACACACATACACAATACACCAGTGTTTTACGTGGAAACCCAAATCGGGAGAAGACCACAAAATGATTTTTCTTATATGTCTTGAATAATTACATTCATTGGAAGCACCAACTTCCTTTGTTTTCCAGCTGCAACTGGAAGGAGGCTCCAACCCCCTAGCTTCTCAGGCTACAACTTGAGGGAAGCTCCAACTCCCCAATTTTATGGCTACAACCAGAAGGAGGCTACAACCCCCAATGTTCTCTGGCTACAGCCGGAAGGTGGCTACAACCACCTGTCCTTGCCCCATCCTGCCACCCTGAAGTAGAAGTAGAATGATGGAACCAATGTCGCATTATAACTGTGAGATATACCGTTGTAAACCTGTACCAATAAATCTGAACCATGCATCAACCTATAATCAACCTGTACCATAAACAAGTGCATCAACCATGCACCAACCTGTAATCAACTTGTACCATAAACAAGTGCATCCAACCATGTACCAAGAATGTACCAATCATGTGTCAACTACTCATCAACTATGACTCATCAATATGTACCAACATCATCAACTATACACCTCATGTATGTGTGCCAACTCATCAACTGCTTGTCTCAACCATGTACTCAACATGTACCACAACCAAAAGCCCTCATCAATTTCATCATCCAAATATGATTTGTAGCTCTGTAATAAACCTGGTGTATATTATCACATTCCTGCAAACCTTCCTTGACTTTAAAAACAAGACACTAGCATTTTCATCAAACTTTTCTTTAGTCTCACATGCCTAGTTTTGGATTAGTCAACAACCCTAACTTGAAGTAATCATAACTTTGAACCTGTAATGTATAAAGATATGAAACTGATATACAATGTTATTTAGTGTGTTTT
>ML787988.1:21309-74686 GCA_009831015.1 Picea engelmannii
CCTTTTGGGGCTTCTAGATGACATATGAGGGTCCTCCAACTTCGTAAGGCCATAACTCTCAAACCGTGAGGAGTTATGTGACGTTATACATACCACCAGAAGTGGCATGACATGTACTATGCATATAGAATAGTATTATCTGAAAATATATCATAACTCATACCGTTACCCATCAAACAAACTTCGGTCCATTACCCAAACCCGGGGTCTCCAACTTCTCATGGCCATAACTCTCTAACCGTGAGGAATTATGTGGCGTTCCACATACCACCGGAAATGACATGAAAAGCACTATCCATATAGGATATTTTACCTGAAAAATTCACTTTCCTTCATCTCATTATTCCACAATTAATCATGGGTTCTCTTACTCCACAAAGTGTCTTCCCGTGAAAGCTTTCACCATAAGGGCACCACTTTGGAGTTCATCCATATTTACTTCTTATCAACCATGAAAAAACAATAATGAGTCATATTTACATCAAAAAATATTGGGTCCATTACCTAAACCTTTGTGCTATGGGGATTTCTTCAAGGGTTGACATCAATGAAAACCAACCTTAATCAACAATATGGACGGATATTCAAAACAAATTTTCTCAGAAATCCATGTTTTTGATAGGATCCTGTAAATGCCTCAACGATTATGATACTTGCCAAACTTTCCAGTCAATTTGAGGACGTGGGTTTTGTTGAAGAACATGTACACATGGATACATGTTTTCTAAATTATCCAAAACCCCAACAATGAAAATGTTGATCGTGGTAAAAAATTCCAACGACTGAATCCTTCAATATGCAGTGAGATGACCAAATATGTATTTATGTTATATTCCTTAAATTGTCCAAATCAAAGATTGTAACTTCTTGGTTATCTTTAGTGAACTTGGTACCAGATTGGATGTGCCTGAATACTTGCTCTATTGAATTGTAATTGTACAAGTGTTGAAGGAATTCATTTCTAGGGGATATAGATCGAAAATAAGCAATAGAAGGGAAAGGGACTCACAATCTGTTTTCAATTATGTACTATGTTTTTATAATGAAATATCAGACTGTTCTATGCATGTTCAGCTCTTGAATATTCTAAGTTCATAGGTATGCAATGGGAATACTTCTGAGGCGAGGCATGGCCCTATCCATCTTAGAAGTAGTGCCCTAGTTTAGTTTTATTTTTGTATTAGAATACGCGTAATTTCATTTGCTTATATAATTTTGCTGTTCAATTCCTGTAACAAGTGTGACATGAGTCTGTAGTAATTCTTAATTGGTTGATGTTACAATTTTATTCATGCTATGTGGTTCAACTAAATCTTTTTGGAACAAAATTCGATTGTTTGTCTATCGATGTGAATGGTGATCCTTTGAATAAGGAATGGTTAGAGATGCAATGTATGCACTTACTTGTCACTAATTATTCATTGGTTGGAAACTGCTCATGATAGAAACATTGCCTTCATTTATTAGTTCCTCATTTCAATTGTTTATATTTTTTGAAGGTTGTCAATATAACTTATGAAGTGAATCCAATGGAGTATTATTAAATATAAATGTATTCAACTTGCAATTCTACCTTGGAATATTCATTGTTAGCTGAGAAATCATTTCCAAAGAGTTATGATTTGATTTAATGTTGTTGTGAGTTTATTATATCCTAAGTGTAATTTCATTTGATGTTGTGTAGATTGAGAAACTAGTTTTTGCAAGATCACATCAACATGCTTTATTGTCATTCCTTGGTCAAGAACAAAGTACCATCTAAACAATAAATGGTTAAGAGTTGCATTTCTACACATACTTGTCATTTAATTCCTCGTCGACTGGAAAATTTCTCATGTAAATAATATTGTTTGCAATAATTAGTTCTAGTTGTTTTCATTAGCACACAGATCTTATATTAGGCTTTGATCTTGCATATACTTTGCTTGCATCTCACAAGCTTACGAGTCCTCGAATTGATGATTTAATGTATGAAATTTATACATATAAATATCCCCACATTTTTGATGGCATTGTTAGGGATATGCTAAATGGATTAGGGCATTCATAGTTCATTTCTTTAGTTTTTATTTTATGTAAGTTTTTTTTATATTATTCATGGAAATACTAACTCGTGTGAACATATGTCTTGATGATAACAAGGTCTTAATCACATGAGGATTTCAAGTACATAAAGTATTTTTGTAGTTAATATCATTTCATTTCTTTAATAGATTATGTTTCAATGTTTTTAGGTGCAGTAAGAACCCATGTATGCTAATATATTTATGAGGAGGACCTTCAAACCAACAGGAAGAAATTAAGAATGCTCAAGAATGTTTTGAGCAAGGGAGGGCATGCTACCACAAGAATATTCTCAAATCCTTGTCCACACTCCAGAATTTCCACCAAGGATAAGTCTGCATTTCAGAAAGTAGTGGAGGAATAGAGGATCCATGAATATATTCTACAAGTAGAAGGTCTGGAATTTTCTTCTAGTATACCGTGTGAGTAGATAAAAGAGATTGAAAAGCCATGGACCACATCAAATGAAGATCATATACTGGAGCCAAATATCGAATAATTTTTGGCATGTTTATCACCAAATCCTTTGTGCATTATGGAGTGTGATGACTAGATTTCAAAAGGACCTCATGGCATGACAACCAAGGGAAGCCAAGGAGACAAAGGCTATATTGAAACTTGGTTCCAAACAATCGTCAAACCATGATACCACTCCATATTTTAACAATTCTTGGAATTAACTCTACAAGAGTAGTTGGCCTCTCATCTCCTGGTACTTATCAAGGTATACTTGTTACACACTTGTTTGTCGCAACTTAAGTGTCACACTTTCTTCACCATGTAAGAATATTTTTCATAATCCCTAGACAATTTGGAAGGGAAACATATCATTTGGAGGTCAAAATACTACCTTTTTCCTTGCATTTTTGTCCTTGTTTGAGCTTCATCACTCACTGCCCACGATCAGAGAGGGATAAACCATGATCGTCACTCCTTTATCAGTTATAAGGGAGCGATAATATCACCTTGTGCTTAGTTATGGGGGGCGATGAAGTAGTTGCAAGCAACACACTGCATTTGAAGATGTTGTTTTCAAGAGATTTTAGTTGGTTAAGAGATTGGTTCAAGCTACCCTCTATTCAAGGAAAGGTCAATATTGTTTGTTCAACAAAATCCTCATTTGATCACATCCTCTCCTCAAAATTATCCTATGGTTGTGATGCCTCAATTCCTATATAATGGAGGCCATTCTTGAGTGAAGAGGGGAAGAACTTCAAAATATCATATTGTTGATCTTGTGACATTCAAGAGGATGGAAATGAGAGATTATAGGAGTTGTTGCAACATCGACATTAAGGTTGCAAATGTTTTTCTATTTATTTATTTCCATAATATAACTTGGTCTATTTCCCTCATGCTTATATTGTTAACTATATGCATGTCTATTTTTGTCTAATTCAATATAGATAGATGTATTATGCTTAACAATATACCGTAGAAGAAGGAGGTATTTATTTGTTCCTTGCAGGACTTCTCTTGCACCAAGAGCTTGGGCATCAAGATCAAGGGCTGGAGCAACGAGGATAATTGACGGAAAAGAGGTAAGTCATCTATCCTTCTCTTCTCATTCTAATTGTTGACATATAGAGTAGATCCAGGGGGGAAGTAGAAAACCATTTGTTTCTTTATTTCTTGGATCAAATGAGTCTTTATCCAAGGGGGGTTTCACATGTCCACAGGGGAAACATTTTCACAACATAAATTTGTTACTCCACTAAGGAGCGATCATTTTGATCTTTCCTTAGTGTTTTCTAGCCCTTGAATTCTTGTTTGTTGCTTAATATTTTTGAGTGTGTGTTTTTATTTTGAATTCTCCCCTTCGCTCATCATAATTGGGAAGCTCTCTCAGCCAAGAACCTGACCCTTTCTCGGATATGGGAAAGGTTTGTGTTTTTTTCATCACCTTCTAGATTTCATCCCCCCTCTATAAGGGAGTATAGGACGATAACATCTTGATTATCACTCCCTCTCAGTATCTTGTGGAGCGATGAAACCCTGATTTTTCTCCCTCTTAGTGTCTTGGGGAGAAATGAAACCTCGATCATCACTCTATCTGCAGTGTTACAGGGGTGATGCTCTCTCTTTGAGTGGATTTTTACCTTTCCTTTCTTGGTTTCTGTCATATTTTTGTCTCAGAACCTTATATCATATTCCTTCATACACTATTATGTCTTTTATTGATTAAAGTTTAGTGATTATCATGTTTTTGTTGCCTCTTTCGAGTTTCCATATCCTATCAAATTGTGAAGTGTATATGATTGTCCTTGGTTAACTCAATCTTTTGGCCAAGTCCATGTCATCAGTAGTTTGATCCTTATCATTTGTAGGAATTCAAACCTTGGTCACCTTGATTCCAAGACCTTGTATATGTTTTACTTGTTTACTTTGGAGTCCCTTTCATTGATTTGGAGATTGCATATGTTGCATTAAGCCTTGATGTTGAGTTTCTCACTCTTATCTTGTTGGGAAAACTTCTAATCCCTTGAGTGCACTCCTAAACTCTTTGGCCTTGCTGCAAATTTTCATTAATCTTTAATCTTTGCTACTTGAATTTTGAGGTTTCAAAAAGCGATTTTCCTTTACTTTACATTTTTATGTTCTTGTTTGAACATGTGTTGGAGGCGTTCTTGCATTTGAATTCTTAGAGTTCTTGTCAATTTTTTGAGTGCATGTTTTATTTGTGTCTTTTTGCTTTGTGATCCTTTACATCGTCAATGAATTATTTCATTTTGTTTGAAAGTAAGGAAACATAAAGAGTTTCATTTGAAGTTATTTCATTGCATTTGAAAAAAAAAACAAAATAAAATCTTGCATTCTAGAGGGGCATGATCAAGCTCGCACTTTAGAGAGAAATAAATTGCATTGGGCATATGCACCGGGGAAATCAAAATACCATCTTCTTTACCATATCCAACATTCATCGAAAAATAAATCTTTTGATGCAAGAGCATCTTACCTCCACCAAGTCATTATTTTGTCAAGACATAGGGTGTCTTCATTTTACTAAGGGAGTTGGTTCCCTAATGAGTGATCATTGTATTTTTCTATGTTTCTAGAAAATATCTAAATAATTTAATGAATTGATTTGTGTGAGCTTGATTTTGTTGTAATCATATATTCTTCTTAGAATAGATCTCAAGAGTTTTGTGAGAGTGTGAGGATTACTTGGGGATTATGTGGATTTTTTGCATTCTAAATTTAGAAGTGAATGAGAGGATTGTGGATCTGAGAGGATCCTTAGGAAACTGTTGAGAAATTAGTGGATCTTAACTTAAATTAGTTTAGGAAGTCTGTTGTATAATATTGTATCCTTAAATGCATTAGAGAGTTGGCTGTCATAAGAAAGAATCATGAAATAAAAGTGAGAGAGGCCATCTAGAGGAAAGATTAGGCCAAAAGTCATTCCATTACCTCATGTAAATCTGTGTACATTAAGAGTGCATTGAATTAATGAATATAAGAAAAAAAACACTATGTTTCGAGTGTTATCCCATATGACTATGTAATTTGAGATTTGAGTATGCTCTGGTCATTGTCATGAGTGTTTAAGTTCTGTAATCGATGTGAATTTATAGTTACAAGTTTAGGGTTCAATCAGATAATGATAAATACCTCTCAATATATTGTCAAAGGTTGAAAAAAGACCTATGTCCATGATTATGAGAATGTTACCTCTATATATTGTATGAAGTTGGTATGTTTGCAGGTTTCAAGTCAGATTGTAGATTCATTTATGGTTTTATGAATTAATGGAAGAGACTTTTAATTGGAGCCATCGTATTATTCAAAGGAATGGTGGAGATTTAGTAAGAAGACCAAGGTGTAGTCAAATGTGGCCAATGTGGAACAAAACCCATAAATCAATCATAAGTGTGGTCAAAGAGTGAAGAAAAATCATTATTTACTGCAGAGTAATCTAGTGAAGGAGGGCGTATGTACGCTTCGAATATCCTTTGTGCTGTATTGGAAGTGCGTGAAGATCATTTTGTTCTTTCAAAGCCAAGCATTGATGAGGAGCGTTAAGAAATATGGAGCAAGTGGGGGTAGACGTTCTTCATAACCATGAGGTTAAGATCAAACAAAGAGATCATTATATTGTTTAATACAGAGTATGATCAGGTAATACACCTTTTTTTACTATTATGTTTTTTAAAATCGAGTGGAGTGGATACTAGTGTGTTTCAAGGTGAGTGATTGGTGAGGAAATACGAATGTGACACTCCAAAAAAAAACAAGTCTAATGTATATAACAATATTCAAATCATTATTACAAAATTTCCTGTCATGTTTGTGGAATCCCTGCTATCGTAGTTGAGTTCCTGTCACGTTTGTGGAATTCCTGTTACAGAACATAGGTTTTAAACTGGTCATCAGAGGAAATACTCAAGTATTAATGACAAAAGTGCATTAAAACCATTCGACGAAGATGAGAAAATGAGATTTCATTCTTTATGGGAATGAATGTATCATGTAAGTGTTGTAGGCCTGAGGTATATGAGTCCATATTAATACTAGGTACTTAAAATTTCTGATAGAGCTGAAACCATCAAATCGATAGTGCGCATTTAGGAGAAAGAAAATAGGAGTTTAAAGCAGTGCTTGGGAGCTACTGCATCATGTTGTATTAGAGCCTACAAAGATATTTTTGATTGAGAAAAATTAAAGTAATTAAAATGCTCATTAAAGGTTGCATAAAGTTGTTATATAGTGACACTAGTGCATGAGGAACTGCAAAGAGGTTTCCCATTCAAGTGTAATAAATGTGGGAGGAAAGGCCATGAACAGGTCTTGATGGTGTTCATTTGTGTTTTACACTAACTCTAGTTTTAAAAGTAATTTTGTTTGCAGGTTGGAGAAAACAAGAAGAAATTGTAGTAGAAAGGGATGACTAATGGCAACCATTACAACAGTGAAGCCATGATATAGAAAGAAGAGCAAGAAAAACTCTTAGGTGAAGGAAATGTGTCAGAACCCATGAAAAAATAAGATTACTGAGAAATAAGAAGAGGACAATGAATTTATCAAGGAGGTGAGCAGTTGGGGAAGCAAAATCATGACAAATTTGGGAAGTTGAGGAGAAAGGAGTGCTCTAGAAGAGTTTCTACTGCAAAGAACTAGAAGAAGAAGAAGATACCAAGAGGAAAACTTGGTAGAGTGACAAGTAGCATACTTTTTACAAAAGATGGGGAAAGCTATTTGTATCTCACAAGTGGACAAGGAGATCCCACATAAGGAAGAGGTGAAGGTAACTATTGATGGTCATCTTAAGGGTTCAAGGAGGAGTCACAACTAGAAGAAGAATGCCAAATAAGATGGCATAAATATGATGAGTGATGAAAATTATGAGAGAGAAATAGTTGAGATAAAAGTAAATCTTAATGTACTAATGGAGTTGCTACAAGCATATGAGGAAGACCATAGGTATGGTTGGATAATGAAGCAGAAGAAAGTGAGATGGAATTCATTGCAGGTGAAGCTGAGATAGAGGATGTTTGTTAGATGGAAGGAAGAACTCAGAGCAACTGAGTATGATATGGATATTTACCTATATGATCCTGAACAAGAAATATTCTTTAGGAGAGATGAAGATGAGAGAATTATTGAGAATCACATGAACTACTTGAAGAGTTCAAATCAGGACGAGGATATGCTGATGAAGGAGTCAAATGGGGCTATAAAGTCTTATGATTTTAACATTGATAATTTGTGTGTGGTTGCAGGAAATGAACAATTATCTAATATTTTTATGAAGATGGTAAAATATGAAGGAAGAAAGAATTTAACTTATGTTCCAAGAGAACATGAAGAGAAATTGAATGATATGCTCATACACCTTGACGAGGAGATGAAACTTCTGGAAGAGGAGGTTGAAACTTTTTATTCATGGAATAGATGCCTGGCATAGAGAATTTTCTATTTCAAGAAGAGGAACTTGAATATGAGGTATGTTTGACAGAGTATGAGTATACTTACAGTGAAGAAGAAGGAGCTACCACACTGAAGGAAACATACGAAGATCTGATGAATAAATTGAAGAGTCAAGTATTGCATGGAGAAGAGATGTGGAAGACATCTGAAGAGACTCAGAGGTATCATCTTTTTGAAACTAATGAAAGGGTTATTTCTGTAGGTATTGAGAAATGTAGAGATAGACAGAGTCATAACTCTGTCATATCAACATAGGAGACAATATCGTATCATCTAGTCAATGAAAGGAGAAGGTATGAAGTTCAAAAAATGAAGTTGTTGAAGATGAAGCAATGATTTGGTTTGAAATTGTTTCAACGGAAGAAACCTTGGAGGAGGTTATGTATAATTACAAAGATGCAAGCATGGAACTTACTAAAGAGGGAATGATAGAAGATAAGGATGGTACTGCAGAAGAATGGAGCAAAAATATGAAGGATAACATATATGAAGGTATAAATTGTTTAAATAAAATGTGTCACTTAAACCAAATCCAAGAACAAATCTTATTTGATTAGTTATGTATACTGAAATTGCAGCATAAGGATATGGAGAATTGGATGCTTAATTTTTTTGAGGATGAGCAGAAGAAAGAATACCTAGGAGTCGTAGTGGCCATACATTTTTTATTATTATGAAAAATTGAAATAGGAACCTAATGAATGTGGTGTCTACCGACAAAGCATGGAGCTCGAAGGAATTGATGAAGTAAGGAGGTTGATGATGTTGCCATGAAATTAAAGGAGTAATTAGTCACATGTTATTGTGGACTGAAAAGGATTTCATCAACAAGATTGTGATCCAAAAGCAAAATAAAATATGGGATCCAGGAAGGATGCAAAAAGCAAATGTGCAATAGCAAGGTAGCAAGACAAGAAACTAACATGAAGAAACAAGAGGACAACAACAAAACAAGGTTTGGGATCCAGGATGACATAGGCAAAGGAGCTCATGATCAGGAGATCATGAATCATTTAACCTTGGGAGTTTGATGCATGAGCATCATACCTCCACCAAGTCATTATTTTGTCAAGACCTAGGGTGTCTTCATTTTACTAAGGGAGTTGGTTCCCTAATGAGTGATCATTGTATTTTTCTATGTTTCTAGAAAATATCTAAATAATTTAATGAGTTTATTTGTGTGAGATTGATTTGTAATCATATATTATTCTTAGAAGAGATATCAAGATTTTTGTGAGAGTGTGAGGATTACTTGGGGATTATGTGGATTTTGTGCATTCTAAAGTTAGAAGTGAATGAGAGGATTGTGGATATGAGAGGATCCTTAGGAAACTATTGAGAAATTAGTGGATCTAAACTTAAATTAGTTCAAGAATTTTGTTGTACAATAATCAGGCCAGAAAAGTGAGAGAGGCCATCTAGAGGAAGGATCATGCCAAAAGGCATTCCATTACCTCATGTAAATCTATGTACATCAAGATTTCATTGAATTAATGAATAGAAGAAAAGAAACACTATGTTTCGAGTGTTATCCCATCTGACTATTTAATTTGCGATTTGAGTATCCTTTGGTCATTGTCACGAGTGTTTAAGTTCTGTAATCGATGTGAAGTTATAGTTACAGGTTTAGGGTTGAATCAGATAATGATAAATACCTCTTAATATATTGTCATAGGTTGAAAAAGGAACTCTATCCATGATTATGAGAATGTTACCTTTGCATATTGTATGAAGTTGGAATGTTTGCAGGTTTCAAGTCGGATCGTAGATTCAATTATGGTTTTATAAAATAATGGAAGAGACTTTTAATTGGATCCATCAGATTATTCAAAGGAATAGTGGAGATCTAGTTGGAAGACCAAGGCGCAGCCAAATGTGAACAATGTGGAACAAAACCCATAAATCGATCATAAGTGTGGTCAAAGAGTGAAGAAAAATTGTTATTTACTACAGAGTAAGCTAGTGAAGGAGGGAATATGTACACTTTGAATCTCCTCTGTGTTGCATTGGAAGTGCATGAAGATCATTTTGTTATTTCCAAAGAAAATGCCCAGATCAAAGCCAGGTGTTAATGAGGAGCGTTAAGAAATCTGGAGCAAGTGGGGGTCAAGGTTCTTCATAACCAGGAGGTCAAGATCCAACAAAGAGATTGTTCTATCATTTAATACAGAGTATGCTCAGGTAATACACCTTTTCTTTTATTGTTATGTTGTTTAAAATCGAGTGGAGTGGATACCAATGTGTATCAAGGTGAGTGATTGGTGAGGAAAGACAAATGTGACACTCCAAAAAAAAAAGCGAGTTTGATGTATCAAACAATCTTCAAATCATTATTACAGAAGTTCCTGTCACATTTGTGGAATCCCTGCTATCGTAGTTGAGTTCTTGTCACGTCTGTGGAACTCTTGGTTTAGAACAGAGTGTTTTAAACTGGTCATCAGAGGAGAGACTCAAGTATTAATGGTAGAAGTGAATTAAAAAAATTGGATGGAGCTGAGAAAATGAGATTTCATTCTTCATGGGAATGAATTTATCCTGTAAGTGTTGTAGGTCATAGGTATATGAGTCCATATTAATACTACGTACTGTTGAGGGGTCCAAGATCCTTTGACTCAACAATAGGAACCAAACCCACCTTAAAGGCCCAATTAGACTCTCTAACATTTGATGAGTGGAATGGTTCTCCAGATCTTTCGATCAGGCCAATTTACCGATGGGCTTTACTAGTGATTGTCAGGGTATCTTTGTGTGCAAGTTCCTCCTTCAGGTTAAACGATTCTCTTTTTGTCTTTTATTTATTATTAGATGAGTCCGATAAAATAAGGGGGCGATGGTATAAAGAAACTGATAGAGGAAAATATGAACTACTGAAGAATGCTGAGCTTGGGATAACCCTCGTGCTCTAGCGTGCAAACAACGATATTCACACCTATTACAAGTCTAGTAATAATACGTTAACTTGATGGTATTTCAACACTGACCGAGATAAAAATTATGGAAAGAAAATATGCATGCAATAAAGATAAGTGCAAGAAAAATAATTTCCTTAGCTCTACCATCAATCACATATTAACACAATGATTCGCTTTTCATCATTTAGAACAAAAGAACCGTTTAAAGTATTGAAAAGATAGCTTATCAATAGATTCATAAACTCTTACTCGTTACAACATCAACTACTGAATTCAAATACATAAGTAGTTCCTCCTCAATCCAATCACATAACACCTTCAATGAAATTAAAATTTGTCTTTGGTTCTAAACATAACTTCTTAATTAAAGTTGCTTAGAAATAATTCTTTACAATTCTAAAAAAAGAGGGTCTTTCCCAAAACCATCGACACTTCCCAAAAGGTCGATCCTCATATTTATAAAGAATCACTAACTTAAAATAGCTACTAAAAGTTTGTGTTAATTAAAACACAAGAATGACACGTGGCGCTTGATCTCTTTGTTCTCTTGAGATCATCTAGTGGTTCTACTAGAGTGGATGATTCTTCTCGTACTTTGACCACTTGATGAAGAGATCCTCACATGTGATAACATACATGAATATGTGCTGGTCCATCGAGGTTGAAAGGGTTTCCTTTATCTCTATTGCCCATTCTTTATATTTGATCATCTTGGCACTTAAACGCTGCAGTACTGCCCGAGCCTTGATCGAGTGTTCCATAAAATTCTTTACCTGACCTGGTGTCATGATCACCACCTGCATGATCTTCGCTTCCCATGTTGAGTCTTGTTCTACATGTCGTTTGACTATATCATGCAAATCAACAAAGTCTTCAGGTGAGATGAACTCTGGAAGGCCAATGTCTTTCATCTCCTGATTTATCTTCTCCCAACTTTTCTCACACTCGACCCACCTTTCTTGTATCTTTTTCTGAGGTTCCTGGGTCATACTTACCTAGTATTCGGTTGCCTTCTTGATTCAGGAGATGCTGCTATCCATCATCACTCGGATGCCATGCTCCTCCGTGTCTCGGCCCTTCTATACTACACTGATATAATCGATTCATTCCACATCATGGTATGATTTTTCATACCATCTCTCCACGTCTTTACAGGTTTCTAGTTCCATGAGAGTGTCTTCTTGAAAATCGGCTACAGATACAATGAAGAGATGTCTTTCGCTCATGAATTGTGCATATGCTTCTCGAAATTCACTCTTCAAGAAAACTGATGCTTGCGTTGAGTCTTGGTAATATTTCACAAGATGGCGCAGATGGTCTAACTCCTTATTTGCGGCGTCTAGTTCCTTTTCGTTCTGTTTTGCTCGATCTAGTGTGGCACCAATTATAGACATCGCCGTGCCAATTAGCTCAGTTGTCTTCACATTTTCTATGCTGAGTAGGTTTTCTTTTATGGTGATGAGAAGCGTGCTATCCAGTGTGAGCCTCCTTTTCTTGGTTGTCCTTCTCATTACAAATTTCCTCTTTCTGTCGTAAGTAATCGCCTATATATCAGTGACCTCATCCATGGGCTCAGGGATATGTTGGTCTCCCCAGATCAGAGTGTTGCCTAGGCTTCCTGCCGTGTATATTTGTTCTAGGACTAGCTCTTGTACTTCTTTGACAGGGGAAACTTATGTATGTTCTAGTGACTTGACCTCCTGTTGGTGTTCGTCGGTTGGTGGAGTATTGAATTTAAATGGGGAGACGGTCACAAGCTCAACACTAACTTGGTGATCAGCTATTGAGGTGCCAATTTCTAGCTGTTGCAATTCCTCTTCTTGTTCACTAGAGCCTAGCTCAGCCTTGGAGCTGTCTTTTTGGGTCCTCGATAGGTCAAGAAATTCAGTGTCTAGGATACTCTCGGCCTCATGTTCGCCTTACAGAGGGTTTGGAATTGAAGCATCAGGGATTGCCGCATACGTTCCCCCTGTTTATTTCTCCTCTATGATTGGTATTGGAGTTATAAGCGAGACCTTCGAGCTCTCTTCATCATCATAGATGGTAATTAGATCAAAGAGGATGTTAGGTACACCCACTTCACCTGATGTTCTTGGAATCTCCCACTAGGCTGGAACAGTCACCCATGATCTGGTCCGTGGTGATGGAACTCTGGAGTTTTCTGGATCGACGGTTTCCTCCAGTGGGGTTGATTCTGAGCCATTTATCTCCTCTTCGATTTTGATTGGGTCGGTCGAGGTGATCCTTATAGGTTATAATAGTTGGGGATCATTTTCTAACCTTTGGATGACTCTTTGGGATTCTTCTAACAACAACATCCCCCTCCTCTGTGCCTTTGTGGCTTCTACTTCTCTATTCTCTTCCCTAACCTTGAGGGATTATTGAGCCAATTGTTCTATCGTTTTGACTTTCTCATCCATACTCATAGATTTAAACCTAGCCATATTTGGGTTAACTTTTCTCTGTAGCACCTCCTCCCTGTCCTGAGAACATTCTGCAAAGATATCATCTTCAAACTTATCACGTGCATATGGTCAACAGAAGGAGACTTGTGATGCATGCTGAAGTACTAGGCCTCTAGGGTCATGTTTGAGAATTTGACATGTTGGGAATCTATATTCTAGCTGGCTCAAACCCTCTTGTTTATCTTGCACAATATCCTTCACCATGTAAAACCCTATATGGAAACCATAGGGTATGAATGCTTGCTTCTTGAATTTAACCAGAGTGGAATTATAGCCTTGCAGGATGGTTTGGTAATGGATTTCTACCACGACGAGTCAATTTGGGATGTGAGCGAGGAGTAGATGCGGTGCACCGGTAGCCCCAACACCCTGATATAAGTATTGGTTTCTTCTAGGTACCAGTGGCCTACCTTTGAGATCATTTTCTTGGCCATTGTCGAAAGTCTTGGGCATTATTTCTTAAAAATAATAAAATAAACCCGCGCTATAAATTCATCGCAAATGAGAGCATAGGATTTTTTGTACCTGTTTTCCCACAAAATGCCAAAGTAGACATGTATAGGTAGCTCAACGACATGTCAACTCATATTCATGCCTACAAAGATGTTCCTTGGGCAGATTATGTCTAGTAGGTACGATGCCGTGTGAAAATCAGGCGTTTCTCCATCCTTTGGTGTCTGGGCCTTTAATATATTTGTTCTCAATTGTTTTGAAATGATTGCTCCCCAGTTGAAGCTTCTCCCAGAGATGCCCACAGTGTATGCTAGGGGCATCCATGCCTCTGAAAAATTGGCACAATCCTTCTCCCTATACAATTGGCATATTAGAGCCATTAATTAAATGTGTGACTCCCTTAGGTTTGTTTTTCCATACCAGCGGTTGCTCCGGTTTGTGAGTTTTTATTCTTCCTTCGACAAGGAGGCCATCAATCTGCTGGTGTCATGGAACTCATAGAATTTTACAACGAAATCAGTGTTTAACTGCTCCTCCGGGTCCCTGATCTTTTAGTATTTCTAGACCTACGTTGGGAGAAAAACATCGATGCATCTGACATTCTCATCATTGACCAAGAACTTCATTGCATTCGTATGGTCGATTATCCACCCCAGGGTATTAATATAAGGCAAGACTGGGGTTCGACAAGCTACCATATGTAGGCATGACTGTCATATGTTCGGAAAAACCTGGTCATCGACTGTCCTTACATCTGCATCGTTGTGGGGTATAAATTCCAGGTAATCTTCCCAGTTAATCCTGTTGAACAAATCTCCCCATTGTGGGAGCATTATCTTTGACCCAATGCTCACCTCTATGTCGCCAAATGCAGGGGGCTGGGCGAATGCCTTCTTAGTATGCATTTTGATGATCAGCTCCACTTTAGTAGCAAAATCCAATTGCCTCACAACGCCGGGAGAAGATCCTTCACCAACCTTTGCTTCCTTCAACTTTGGTGCCCTTGGAAAGCGTCTGGTCGTTGACTTCCTTGGAGGCATTTTCCTGCAGAGAGAGCAGAGTTAGAAACAATATTGTAGAGATTATACTGATATATAAATAAAATGAAACTGCCAAAATGATAAAATCAATACATACCTCTTCTTTGTACTAGCTTAACTTGGTTTTGAAATTTTGAGAATTGAGTGCAACTCTTGAGATGCTCTTTTTGATCCTTTGGCTTCTCTAAGAATGAGAAAATTTGTGTGCAGAATGTTGGGGTTCGAAATTGTATTAGTAATTTAAACATAGAGAATACTTACCTTGTCACATCAGTTCTTCAATTTGGGGCGTAAATGCAGTTTTACACAATCTGTCACCAAGATCTGCATTATGCTAGGGATTAAATTCGATCCTAGGCTGGCATGGCAGGAGCGGGCTACATTTTGGTTCATTAGCAATTTAAAATTCCCGTTATTTGGTTGGCACGTGGGAAAACAATGTATGCAGAGAGAGACATTAATTGGCCTATTAAATGACATAATCCAATCTTATTTTGTGTTGAAAATGTCCCATCATTCTGCTAATTTAAACAAGTGGATCAGGGGTCGGCATTTTTCTTAGAGAGTGTTTGTTGATATGTTGTGGAAAAAGTTCCGATGCCGATCCATCTTGTCATACGACGCTGATGTGGAAATGCTAACATGGAAGTGCGATTAGGACATGGAGAAACCTAAGGTAGTTCAGGATGAAACTTGGCCGTATGAATTTCCTACGTGCCAAAGACACGTGGCGTTTGAGTTTGGCTCCTTCATCTAAGAGTTTATTCGAAATCGAGGACTTTGATTAGATATTCTCTTTGACAAACAGGTCCCACCCAATTGATTTCGAAGAAGTATCGAGGATCGACGATCGACGAGATGTTGAAACAAGTGTTCTCGTATTACCCTCCTTGAAACTCGTCGATGTCGAAAATGCATCAGTGATCGGTGCTTGATGATGTGTCAATGCAAAAATTTCCACAATTTAAATCTTTGGGATTTCATCGTCTCCGAACAATGCATCAGTAATCGGTGATCGAAGGTTTGTTATGGCCCACACTTGTGTTTTTCCCTTTATATTTCACCGACATCGAAAATAAGTGCGTGGGTCATAATTTTAGCTGTGAATTCTTAGTTAAAATGCCAAGTTCTTTTTTAGAGAAAAAGTTTCAATTCAATAGGTCCATGGAAACAAAAATTAAGGACCCCTACACAACAAACTCAATTCAAAAAGAAGAAAGAAGAAAACAAGTGGTACCCAAAAGAGAAAAAATTTCAAAATCTTTTAGGGTGTGTTAAGCGCTCAACAAATGGAGATTCTCTAGGCGAAACCAAAATCTCTACTCCTTCCTTCAGGCTTAGCTTGTGCATAAACTAGTTGAGTAACTAATTGGCTTCGCTTCTATCAGAGTATTTCCTATCCATGCGTGTACAACTTCCGGGGTTCGTGAATCAGGGTCCACCTATGGAGTTCGACCCTTTTCCCACCTTCATTCCTCTTGACCATGATCCACGCCCCTCTTTGACAATAGTTGGGTAAGGCATTCATTGGATCGAGGCTGTTCTAGTTATCATTATTCCCTTTCTATGGCATTGTTCCACTGCCAACGAGCGTCCATAGTCCCGACGGAGTCACCCCAACGCCATAGACCTTGCTCCGCTGCTAGCGAGCATCCATAATCCCCATGGAGTTATCTGCATACCCTCTCTGAATTTGCACTCATTTTAATATAATTGATTTACTTCTGGCATAAATTCCACGAGTAAGTTGGAGAGGAGGACATATATTATCTGCAAGGTGAAATTGTTAAGGTGAAATTCTTCCTAGCTCTGTCTAGAGGTACATGTGATCCTTTCCAACTAGCCATATTTCCCTTGGGATTTACCAGACCACCAGACAGATGTTTCATCACTTACCAAGGTTGTGTGTTTTGCAAAGACAAGATATAGATCTCCTTTAAGAATTTTGTATTTGCCCAACGTTTCTTATGTTGCACGTAAGCGTAAGTTAGGAGAAAAGTTTGTTGCACCTTATTTATTAAAGTCGACCACTGCTTTACGGAACAAAAATTAATTACAGGAAAATACCAAGAAAAAGAAAAGACACAAATAAAGAGGAATTTGCAATCAGCCTACCCTAAACCTACACATTTATCCTGATTAGAATATATGCTAAAAGAAACATGCAAAATACATTTTTTTTAACAGAAGTATTGCTTTAGGGTTTGACCATTCACTGGGAGGGTGTCGGGTTCCCCCCTCATATTTTACAACGGATACGTGCTTGCCCCAATTTTCTTGGACACCTGGAAAGGCCTGAGCCATAGATTTTGAAATTTCAAATGTTTTCCCTTAGGTTCGTTTGCTCTATCCCATTTCAGGACTAAGTCTCCTACTTCAAAACTCTTCTCTTTGGCCTTATGCTTGTTAAACCATATTTTAACTATCTAATGATGAGTGATGAAATTATATTTATCTTTCTCCCTTTCCTCTTCAAGCATGAGGAGGGTATCAAATCTTTGTTGAATAATTGATGATGTTTGTCCTCTTGAAGCCCGAGCAAGCTGCACTAATGGAAGATACAACCCATTTGGGAGAATGGATTCTTTTTTGTATATCAGAAAGTATGGAGAGTTTCTTATATCTTCCTTGGGTGTTAATCCATCTGCCCATAAGGCATTATGAAGCAAGCTATGCCAATTCCTCTGATTGTCTGCGACCGTTTTCTTCAAGATCCTCACTAGGTTTTTATTAGTTGATTATGCCATCCCATTTCCTTATGGGTAGTAGTTTGCAGAGTATATTATTATGATTCCTTTGTCCAGAGTGAACTTTGTTAATAGAGTAGAAGAAAAGTAGGCAACATTTTTAAAAATGAGAATGGAAGGCATTCCAAACCTTGTGATCAGTTGTTGTTCTATGAATTGAATTACAACCTTTTCATTCACATGAGTCAGAGGGATGGCCTCTGCCCATTTTGTGAAATAATCTGTAGCAGTCAATATATATTTATGTTGTTTTGAAGAATTCAGAGTAATCTCCCCTCTGACGTCTAACCCCCATTGCTCGAACGGTTTGGATATGGTCACTAGTTGGAGTGGGACAACAACCCTCTTCTCTTTACCATCGCTCATTTGCCAAGATTTACAGTTTCTAGTGTATGTATGAACGTCCCTAAATAGAGTAGGCCAGTAATAACCGACTCTTAATATTTTGTGAGCTATGGTATCTCCTGCAAAGAGTCCAACTGCAGGACCATCATGGAGCTCCCTCAGAACATTTTCTGTATCTTCACGTTCGAGACATATTAAGAGTACTCCATCATAATTTACACATAAAAGTATTGAATTTATGAGGCGATGTTGCACAGATTTTATCCCGAGAGCTCTCCTTTCCTTATGTCTTAGGTTTTTTGTGCAAATCTCATGATGTAGGAGGTAAATCAATTTTCCATACCAAGATTCTTGCCCCAGGGGAATGTATAAATCTTCACTTCACCATAATGCTAATTCATTCTCCCACCTGGGGTCTTCATTTATTAGATCTTGGGATTCTGTGACTAGTTTACACAATCTTTGTCCCTTAATTAATTTGGCAGGTTTTATATCTAGATCAAATTCTTGGAAAACTACCATCCAATTTTCCCTTCTCTCTCCCATCTCCTATTGAGTGAACATGGATCGGACTGCGGGATGAGGCACGATGACTTTGGTGTGATTTTTCAGGATTTAAGATCTTATTTTTTTTATTGCTTTGTATACCGCATAAGTCTATTTGTCTATAGCAGGGTAGTTCAATTTGGCTCCTTGGATATTAGTGCTCATAAATGATACCGATGCCTCATTGTTGTCATCATCGTTTTGGGTCAATACTGCAACTAAGGACTGGTCAGAGGCAAAAGTATAGAGGAAAAAATATTTACTAAAGTCAGAACTTCACAACACCAGAGCTTGAGAGATTGCAATCTTGATATTGTTGAAGGCATCTTTTTGCTCGTCATCCCACTTAAACTTTGCATGCTTGCGAATCATTTTTTGTAAGGGTTTGACAGTTTCAACGAAATCGGGTGTGAACTTCCTCACAAAGTTAATTTTCCCAAAGAATGATTGCATAGTCTTTTTGTTATGGGGCAAGGGAAGATGAGATATCTCCTTTATTTGTTTGAGGTCTATACGAATTCCTGATTGAGATATAATATGACCTAGTAGTTTCCCTTCCTCTACACCAAAGATAGTTTTCTTAGGGTTTAAAGATATTCCATATTTCCTACACCTTTCAAAAATCTGGGTTATATGTTGGATGTGGTATTCTCTGCTCTTTGAATACACAGTCACATCGTCCAAATATACTACTACACACTTGTTAATCAATTCCTGAAAAGCTACGTCCATGGCCCTTTGGAAGGTTTCCCCTGCATTAATCAACCCAAAGGGCATGCATGTATAAGACAAATTTCCCCACTTGGTTCAAAAGGTAGTCTCCCTCTGAAACTATGACTTGGTTATAACCTAAGAAAACATCTAGAAGGGAAAATATTTCAGATCCAGACATGGTCTGCAAGAGATGTTCCATGGGTAGGACTGGGTAGTTATCCTTTTCTGATGCTTTGTTAAGGTTTCTGAAATCTACACACAGGCGGATCTCCCCAAACTTTTTCCCGACAAGAACCAAATTGGCTACCCAGGCAGAGTGTCTAACCTGAAAGATAATATTAGCATCTAACAATTTCTTTAGATCTTCATACATCAGGGGTTCTAGAGATGGATGGTACTTCTTGAGCTTTTGTTGGAAGGGTTTTACTCCATATTTTAATGGGGTTGTGTGTTTGATAATGCAAGTGTCATAAGTTTTCAATTCTCGATAGGACCATGCAAGGACATCTTGATATTCTCTAAAAAGTTTGAGATAAGACACTATTTTACCTAGATTTACATTCTTAGGGTTTTCTGGGGTTCCTAGGTTTATAGTCTCGTATATAGGACATGAACTTCTTGTTTTTGTACTCTTTTACCCTTTAAATCTTTCCCTCAGGTTGAAAATGTTCTCCAAATTGGATACCCTTTTCGATATTGCGTGAAACCTTGGTGTATTATAAAAGTGATATGTTCCCTTCTTTTGTTTGTGGAAATCGGTTTCTGCCAGTTTCTCTTGGAATACCTCATCATCAATAGCCAAATCTTTAAAATTCTCTTGATTAGTTAGAAAATATACAATCTATTCATCTCCTTCAAAAACCTTCCAATTAGAAATATTATTGGGTACTGATGGTTTGTAGAATAGTTTTGCAGTGAACCTGGAGGATTCATAGTATTCTAAAGGGGATAACCTTGAGGCTGCAGTGGCTAGGGAATTAACAAGAGTATTCTTTGTTCTAGGAACAACAGTAATATTGAAGGCCTCAAAATGTTCTATTAGTCTATGCACCTATTGTTGGTAATTTCGCAAGTGGGGTGAATTGCAATGGATAGTATTCTTCACTTGCCTAACGATGATTTCAGAGTCCCCATAAATTCTCAGTTCTTTAATGTTTAAGTCTATGGCTTTCTTCAATCCTTGAACTAGAGATTCATACTCATTAGTGTTATTGGTGCATTCAAATTCTAGTTTGCAAGATAGTAAATTCCACATCCCCTTTGGGTCAATGAGAATACATCTTTCTCCCGACCCTTCTTGTGATTTAGACCCATCAAAATATAACGTCCAAACTTGTGAGCAAAATTTAGTAACTTCTTCATGCCTAGTTATTTTCTCACCTCTGCATTCCTTGTCTGTTGTTCCCAATAGAGTCTCCTGACATAATATGCTTTATTCTGTGGCTGCTAGTAGATTCACTTGAAAAGTCATTTCAGAGTTTTGAGTGAGAGGTACATCAGACGAGAGAGGGAAGAAATTGTTGAAATCATAATCGTAGAAGTAGTTTCCTAGCACGGGGAAATCTATCGACGAGGGTTCGTTAAAATATTCTAAATCGGTGACAATATGTTTGAGATATCTTTCCATATTGATCCTAATCATGTTTGTATGCCCCTTTAATGGAAACCAGAGGCGAGCCCAATCCGTACTAAAGTATCCATTCAATTTCTCAGATCAATCTCGACTAAGTAGCAGTCCATAAGCCTCTGGGATATCTACTACGATTATGTCAATTACTTGAACACATTTTGGGTGTGTATCCATTTTGATCATGAAATATTTAAGTTCCCAATAACTTTTACCCAAGTTTTGTCTAGTTGTATAACATGTTTATCACTTTTGAGCGGGGTTGTGTTCAATTTCTTGAATATTGAAAAAGGCATGACATTGGAGGATGCCCCTGAATCGACTAAGAAATTATGTAGGTTTCTGTTGAAAACTTCAAACGTTAAAAGGAAAGGTGGGACAAAAGGCTTTCCTCTTTTGTCTAAAGAGAAAGCATTCACACTTGGTTTATTCTTTAAATCTGTGGGAGATGGGACCTCACCTAGGTTAGTGCTCATTATAGGGGCTTCTATTGACTTTAAGGTCCGTAACAAAAAATCCTTTTGTTGGGGAATCCTGCACATGTCCATGATCGACACATTGACCTTCAACTTCTTTAAGTATTCTACTATGTTGTAGTCCAAATTAGGTGTTTCCCGTGTGTGTATGTTTATAGGATTTCTTTGGGAGACAAACGGTGATTTCGAGTGATTGGCTATTTGTTTCCATCTTGAGGATTGAACATTCGTGGGATCATTTTGGACTGGTTGACCCTTACTTCACGTTTGTTCAACCCAAACCTCAGCGGGTGGTTCCTGTACCTAAAATACATATTTTAGAGGCATCGACAAGTTAGGATCCCACAACAACATGGTTGCTTCTTTTGGTGTCTCAATTTCTTCATGATCGATGATATTTACCGTTGAGCCACTTCATTGTTCGGTAAGAGAAACTTCATCTAGGAACCAATTGGCCATTAAATTTATAACATGCACCCATTGGTGATAGTCTCTTTCAAAATGTTTCTCTTGATGATACATACAAAAAGAGTCAGATGCTACATTACCCAGGTCGATGTTTAAGTTGGTTGGGGGAGGTTCGATTGCTTTGAAATGCTGGTTTCTTTTAAAAAAGGGTTTTTAATGCCTTTAACCTTAGTTTCCTTCCCCGACACTTCTTTTCATGTCTAAGATTTCATTATAAAGTTTACTTATCATCCATTGTAGGTATTCTATGTCCCCACCTCCTTTTTTGGGACCTTGTTCTGTTTGTTTTCCCGGGGGTCTAGTCAACAAAAGTCCTCTCCTAGGTGGAGGTTGAGATTCCTTCTTAACTAGTGAGACTTGACCCTCTTTGCATCCCTTCATTTGGAATTCGATCGTTTTGGCTTCCTCAAAATTTTTAGCTAGGGTGTATTTGGTAGCCCTTTTCACAAACATGGAAATGGAAGCATGGAGAGCATTAGCATATACATCAATCTGCAACTCTTGAGTAGGTTTAGCTTCGAGTTGAAATTTGTTCAGGATAGTGGTAAACCGTTGATTGAAATCTTTAACCTTCTCTTTTGAACTCATGGTGGTGGCAAACATTTCATCCATTAAATCTTCTGTGGTGGTTTCTTCTTCAAATGTTTCTAAGAAATCTTTTTGAAACTTCTTCCAACTAGTTATGGGTCCAATAGGAAATTTAAAATACCAAGTCGAGGCTGAATTCTCAAAGGTATAGGGAAAAATCCTACACACTACATCCTCATGTTGTATATTCATCAATCTTATAGCTAGTATGAACTTTTTGATATGGTCTTCAGGC
This sequence comes from Picea engelmannii, assembly GCA_009831015.1. Classification (NCBI taxonomy): domain Eukaryota; kingdom Viridiplantae; phylum Streptophyta; class Pinopsida; order Pinales; family Pinaceae; genus Picea; species Picea engelmannii. The sequence goes on from ML787988.1 coordinate 43,918, forward strand.
AATCCAGAGGTTTCAGGGTCAAATTTGGGAAGTAATTTTTTCGGATGTCGGTATAGGTTATGTACCCGTCCTGGGATTGCCAGAGCATCTCTGGCCAACCATGGTTGATTATTTTGAGGTTGATTTCCCCTTTATTCATTGTTATCATTATTATCCTCCATGGCATTTGATTCAAAAGCTGAGCAATCCGAGTTAGACCCTTCCTCATCATATTCAAAGTTGTTAGGTTCAGAGTAGTTACCAACTGGTGTTTCAGAGATAAGATTAAGGGGTTGTTCAATCTCTATGAGGGAAAAATATACCATGTCTTCTACTGTGTGAACAAAAAACTAGTCAGGGGTGTCAACAATTGGTTTGCTTACTTTTTTTATATGAGGAAGTAATAGAGCTAAGGGTAATGATCCAATTTGTAGAGCGTAAGCTCTTGTGATTCTTTTGAACTGGTCCAACTCCTCGTGGGGGAGAGCGTAAGGTATTTCAAGGAATAAGTGTTATACTTCCTCATGCTGAGGTGAGTTACTCGTTTCAGGAGTACTCTCTGTATGTGGGTTGTCTTGAGAATTACTAGCCATGCATGTGGGCTATTTTGAATCTACAGGCTATGCGAAATGTATTATCATAAATGTCGTTAGCCATTCATTCTTCGCCTCTCCTTCTAGCGCCAATTATATTGAGGGGTCCAAGATCCTTTGACTCAATAGTAGGAACCAAACCCACCTTAGAGGCCCAATTAGACTCTGCAGCGTTTGATGAGTGGAATGGTTCTCCAGATCTTTCGATCTGCCAATTTACCGATGAGATTTACTAGTGATTGACATGGTATCTTTCTGTGCAAGTTCCTTCGCCAGGTTAAACAATTCTCTTTTTGTCTTTATTTATTTATTATTAGATGAGTCTAATAAAATAAGGGGGTGATGGTATAAACCAAATGATAGAGGAAAATATTAACTATTGAAGAATGCTGAGCTTGGGATAACCCTCGTGCTCTAGCCTGCAAACAACGATATTCACACCTATTACATGTATAATAATAATATGTTAACTTGCTAGTATTTCAACACTGATCGAGATAACAATTATGGAAAGAAAATACACATGCAATAAAGATAAGTGCAAGAAAAATAGTTTCCTTAGCTCTACCATCAATCACATATTAACACAACGATTCACTTTTCATCATTTAGAACAAAGAACTGTTTAAAGTATTGAAAATATATCTTATCAATAGATTCACAAAATCTTACTTGTTACAACATCAACTACTGAATTCAAATATGGAAGCGGTTCCTCCTCAATACAATCACATAACGCCTTTGATGAAAATAAAATTTGTCTCTATTTCTAAACATAACTTCTTAATTAAAGTTGCTCAAAAATAATTCTTTACAATTCTCAAAAAAGAGGGTCTTTCCCAAAACCATCGATCCTTCCCAAAAGGTAGATCCTCATATTTATAAAGAATCACTAACTTAAAATAGCTACTAAAAGTTTTTGTTAAGTAAAACAAAAGAATGACATGTGGCACTTGATCTCTTTGTTCTCTTGAGATTCTCTAGTGGTTCTACTAGAGTGGATGATTCTTCTAGTACTATGACCACTTGACGAAGAGATCCTTGCATGTGTTAGCTTATGAGAATATGTGCTGGTCCATCGTGTTGATATTATGGTAGCTGCGGGAGGTATTTACCTCCACATGTAACCCTGACGAGAATATAATATTCCAGGAAGCAAGAAGAAACCCTAAAGCATTAAATTTAACACTAGAAGACAAGTCGGCTCAAGGAAATATTTAATATTAATTATTTAGCCTCCAGAATGAGAAGTCGGCCCAGACAGCTCAGGAAAACAGTATAAATACAAGTAGGTAGACCTCATTTTGTACACAACAACTTGAAATTTCAGTAATGAAGAAGTGTGCACTACAGAAACTGGGAAAGTGCGCAAGTATGGGGAGCAGTTGTAGCCGACAACTGCTGCAATCTGTATTCCTGGTTTAGGTTCAGACTTTCTATTGGTTATGGTTGGACTTTCTGATTAGTCTTGGTTATATTTGCTTGATGCATTAACCTTGGTTGGCTATTGGTTTGCTTCCAGAATCATTCTCTGTCAAGGTTAAGGTGCTCGGGGGTGGCTTCGGCCTATGGTTGGGTGAAAATATTGTTATATTGTCTATGGTTAAATGAGCACATCTATTACTTTCTAACAGGTTATGGGTCCACACTATCTTCGGACGGTCTAACCACTGGAAGATAGATTGGGAGGATTTTCTTAGTTATAGTTGCAGTTGCAGGCAGTTTTTGCTATAGAACCCTAACCCTCTCGTTGAGGCACCTTAAGTGAAGATATTGACCTAATTTTTGGATAGCCTAGTGCACCCTAGCCTATCACATCTCTTGGTACTCTCAACAAGCTAAGATGTCAAGTTAAAGTTTTTGGTCAAAATCAAGGGTTGACCAAGTCAAAGCATTATGACTTACTCTATCAAGTCAAAAAACAAGTTAGAAGGGGCTTCTAACTTCATAACATGGAAGACAAGGATTTGCCTCATCCTTGCCAAGAATAAAGTGTTGGATATCGTGAAAGGAAAGATCGTGGAACCATAGTTCGAAGAAGGAAAAGAGAAGAAACCTCAGAACGTTAAAATTATGGAGAAGTTCAAAGATAGTGGCATCAATGCCATGAGTGTTGGGTATATGTTATATTATTTTCACGAGTAGTAGTGTATGAGTGTATGCACCAGGCGCGCAGGGGTTCGGGGGCAACACCCCCCAATTTTTTTTTTCTGCATCGGGACCACATTATATTTAGGTGGTTTTTCGACACATGGTTTCTTTGCCGATGGTTTTCTATTTTCGGTTAAGGAATTAGGGTTTTGGACTAATCCAAGTCATAAGGTTAGGGTTTTGGATGCCGCTGGCTCCTATATGTATTTTTTATTGTAAACATTGTAACATGATGAATAATATAGAATATGCTAGTTTTCCTGGTTTGGGTTTCCAGGGGAAAAATCTCTGTGTAATGTTTGTATTTTCCATTGTATCTTTTCTGTTCCTTTACTGAATATCTATTTGTAATAGATATTGTACAAGGTTAGAATTTACATCTGGTATCAGAGCTTTATTGGCTTCAGGGGGACGCCTTTGTGGTCAAGGGTTTGGCTTGGGACTGTGATAAGCCTTGTTACAGTGGGAGATCTGCGGTATTGTTTTTTTTCCAGGTGAAAATAAATGGCAAGCAATTCGAAGATGGAGATCGAGAAGTTTAATGGGAAAAGTTTTGAGCTGTGGAATATCTGTTGGTGAACAAAGATCAGTGGATCGCGGTAGATCCAGGTACTGTACCTACAAGAACTTCTGCAGATGACTAGAAAAATTTGGATCGGAAGGCAAAGAGCACAATCTGACTGTGTCTCTCCGATTCAGAATTACTGAATGTGTCAGAGGAAGCTACAACCAAGGATTTATGGGAAAAGTTGGGAAGTTGTATCAGTCTAAGTCCCTGGTAAATAAACTATTCCTGAGAAAGAAGATGTATAACCTGAGGATGAGAGATGGAGACTCGGTGGCAGAGCATTTGAACGCCTTCAATACCGTGGTAAGTCAGTTAGTATCTATTGAGATTAAAATTTCCGATGAAGATAAATGTATCAGTTTGTTGTGTTCTTTACCAGACTCGTGGGATAGTCTGGTTGTGGCCATAGGTAGTAATACAACTTCCTTGAAGTTTGAAGAAGTGGTCTCATCCTTGTTTTCGGAGGAGATGAGATGGAAGAATATGGAAGGACATAGCACAGACGCATTATTTGCAAGAGGGCGTTCCCAAGAAAGAAATAGATCTAATTTCTCAAGTGGGAGATCTAAGTCTAAGGGTAGATCTAAATCTCTCGAAAAGTTTGTAAGGGTATGTTGGAGATGTGGAAAAGAAGGGCACTATAAGAAGCACTATAGATCCAAAGTTGAGAAAAATAAGGGATTTGAAGAATCTTCTTCTACAGAAGAAAAGACCTCCAAGGAAGAAGGAGGGGATGTGTACTTGGCCTCTTCAAACACACATGCAGATTATGAGTCATGGTTGGTTGACTCTGGTGCATCCTTTCATATGACTCCCCGCAGGGAGTGGTTCTGCGAATATGAAAGGTATGATGGAGGTAATGTTTTCTTAGGTAATGATTCGACAACTAGAATCATAGGAAGAGGAAGGGTCAAGTTGAGGCTCATAGATGGAAGGATTATAACATTGCCTGGTGTTCCTCACATCCCAGGGTTGGCCAAAAAATTGATTTCTGTAAGCATAATGGACGATGCAGCGGTAAAAAATATATTTGAAAAGGAAACCTGTAGGATGGTTCAAGGAGCAATGGTGTTGCTCAAGGGAGTTCAGTTTGGAACTCTGTATAAGCTACAAGGAAGAACTATTAGTGATGGGTGTAATATTTCCATTGTTCCTGATATTGGAGTTGAAGAATAAAGAACTTCTACAGTCTCTGGAGAAAAGGTTATGCTGTGGCATCAAAGACTGGGGCATATCAGAGAGATGGGTCTTCGACTACGACACAATAAAGGTATGGTTGAAGGTATGTCTAACTGCTCTCTGGATTTTGATTTATGTGAACATTGTCTATATGGGAAGCAGAATCGGGTAAGATTCCCCTCTAGTGCAATGAGGGCAGAAGGAATTTTACAGCTGGTTCACAGTGATGTTTTTGGACCTGTGTCGGTCCCATCATTGGGAAAATCTGTGTACTATGTCTCATTTATAGATGAATTCTCGAGGAAGACTTGGATATATTTCCTTAGAAAGAAATCTGAAGTCTTTGACATGTTTAAAGAGTTTAAGGCTCTTGTTGAGAATCAAACAGAGAAAATAATTAAGATGTTGAGGACAGATAATGGCGGAGAGTTCTGCGGAAATGAATTTGTAGAATTCTGTAAGAAGTGCGGTATAGCAAGGAAGAAGACTACTCCATATACACCTCAACAAAATGGAGTTGCAGAAAGGATGAACAAGACGCTGATGGAAAAATCAAGGTGCATGCTCAGTGGTGCTAGGTTAGGGAAAGAATTTTGGGCAGAGGTAGTGGGTACTGCATGTTACCTGGTCAAGAGATCACCCTCATCAGTGTTGGACGACAAGACTCCACAAGAGGTATGGACTGGTAAGGAACCTTCTCTCACATATATCAAGTTTTTTGGCTGTGATGTATATGTTCATGTTCCAAAGGAAAACAAGAGCAAGCTGGATAAGAAGGCTGGAAAGTGTATCTTTATTGGATATAAAGATGGTCTCAAAGGTTATAAGCTTTGGAACCTAGAAACTAAGAAGGTAGTGTATAACTGAGATGTGGTATTTATAGAAATGAAGGATGTTGTTAAACAAGAAGCCCTACCAAGTAAGGAAGAACCAGAGAAGATAGAGTTTGATTTAAAGGATGATGAATCAGACTCTACATAAGAACATGAATAAGAAGAAGAAGATCCTCATACTCCAGTATTGAGGAGATCGGATCGAGAAAGAAGGCTACTGGAAAGGTATAGTCCATCTAATTTCCGTTGAAGTTTTGCTTTGTCTATTACTGATGATGATCCTAGAACTGTCAGGGAGGCAGTGGATTCAGAGGATGGAAATCTCTGGAAAAGGGCCATGGACGAAGAAATGACATCTTTGGATAAGAATGAGGCTTGGGATCTAGTGGATTTTCCAACTGGAAGAAATCCCATTGGCAGCAAATGGGTATTTAAAAAGAAGTTGAATGTAGAAGGAAAAGTGGAGAAATACAAATCTCGGTTAGCAGCAAAGGGTTATTCCCAGGTTGAGGGAATTGATTTTGGTGAGATTTTTTCTCCTGTTGCCAAGTTAACCTCCATACGATTTTTGTTATCTGTTGCTGCTGCATTTGATTTTGAAATAGAACAAATAGATGTGAAGACAACATTCCTACATGGGGATCTGGAAGAAGAAATCTATATGAAGCAACTAGAAAATTATGCTGTGAAGGGAAAGAAGGCGCTGGTATGCAAGCTGAAAAAATCCCTATATGGTTTAAAATAATCACCAAGGATGTGGTATCAAAAATTTGATACTTATATGTTGGGACTTGGCTTCACAAGAAGCAAAGAGGATCACTGTGTGTATTTCAAATTAATTGGTGATCATTTGACTTATTTGGTCTTGTATGTGGATGACATGTTGCTGATACGAAACAAGGAGATTATTCAGGATGTGAAAGATCAATTGTCCTCTAAATTTGACATGAAGGATATCTGTGCTTCAAATTTCATTTTGGGCATGGAAATTAAAAGAGATTGGAAAAGGAGGAAACTCTTGTTAAATCAGAGAAAATATGTCGAGACAATATTGTAGAGGTTTAATATGCAGGAATCTAAACCGGTCAAGGTTCCTATTCATGTTGGTGTAAAGTTATCTACGGATCAGTGTCCCAAGACACATGACGAGGAGGAGGACATGTCTCATGTTCCATATGCGAGTGCAGTTGGTAGTTTGATGTATGCAATGGTTTGTACTAGACCGGACATTTCACATGCAGTGGGAGTTTTGAGTAGGTATATGTCAAAATCAAGGAAGGAGCATTGGACAACAGTAAAAAGGGTTTTCAGGTATTTGGGTGGCACTGCTAGCTATGGATTGTGCTATGAAAGAAGACCAGGATTGGACAGAGTGGTGGATATACATGGCTTTGTGGATGTAGACTGGGCTGGATATTTGGATCGTAGGAGATCTACAAGTGGGTATGTGTTTAACCTGTTTGGAGGAGTAATAAGTTGGATGAGCAAAAGACAGGCTGTAGTGGCACTTTCAACTACAGAAGCTGAATAAATGGAAGCCACTCATGCAAGTAAGGAAGAATTATGGTTACAAATATTGTGTTCAGGTATTGGGTTGGTACAACAAGCTATAAGGATAGAGTGTTACAGTCAAAGTGCAATTTTTCTGGCGAAGAACCCTGCTTATCATTCAAAGACAAAGCACATTGATGTTCAATATCACTTTGTGAGAGACATGATTGAGGAAAAGAAAGTATCGCTGATGAAGGTGGACACTTTGAAGAATGTTGCAAACTCATTAACAAAATCTGTGAGCACTGAGAAGTTCTCTTGGTGTAGAGGATCCATGGGCATTGCTGCCCTAGATTGTTGACTATGTAACCCTGTAACCTCTTGTATGCAAAGAAAACAACAAGTGGGAGAATGTTGGGTATGTTTTATATTCTTTTCACGAGTAGTAGTGTCTAAGTGTATGCATCGGGCGCATAAGGGGGTTCGGGGGAAACGACCCTGATTTTTTTTTTTCTGCATCGGGACCACATTATATTTAGGTGGTTTTTCAGCAAATGGTTTCTTTGCTGATGGTTTTCTATTTCTGGTTAAGGAATTAGGGTTTTGGAATAATCCAAGTCATTGGGTTAGGGTTTTGGATGCTGCTGGCTCCTATATGTATTTTGTATTGTAAACATTGTAACATGATGAATAATATAGAATATGCTGGTTTTCCTGGTTTGGGTTTCCAGGGGAAAAATCTCTGTGTAATGTTTGTATTTTCCATTGTATATTTTCTGTTCCTTTATTGAATATCTGTTTGCAGTAGATATTGTACAAGGTTAGAATTTACAATGAGTATCATAGTGGACTCTAGAAAATACCAATTGATACCCTACATCTCCCATATTGACTCATCTACGAAGATGTATGATGCCCTAACTAACCTCTTCTCAGTCAAAAACATTGGACAAGTAATGAGTCTGAAGAATGAGTTTCGTGACATGAAAATGAATGATGATGACAACATAACATCATAATTTGTGAGAATCTCTCAGTTAAGAGATCAACTACACGCTATTGAAGAAATCATTTCAGAAAAGGAACTGGTAAATATAGTTCTCAATGGTATTCCCAAGACATGGGATGCATTTGCAGCAAGCATGAACACAAGAAAGGAGTATCCCACATCTGAAGAACTTTGGAATTGCTGTGCACAAGAAGAATCAAGGATTAGTGAAAAAGAGAAACCCCAAAAGAAATACGATGATCAAGCTTTCACAACAAGGTTCAAATATTTCAGGAATAAAAGGAAATTTGGCTCAAGGAAGAAATCAAATCAAGAGAAAGATATGTCAAAAATACAATGCTTCAACTGTCGAAAATATGGTCACTACAAGAATCATTGTCTCAAGTTAAGGAAAATGAAGGAAACACACGAAGCATAAGTTGTCGAAGAAAGGGAACCCTCAAAGAAGGCCAAGCAGGATAAAACATACTTCTTCACAATATTCTTCATAATTCTTGTACATACCATGTTTACATAAATTTCTGTACATATCTTGCATATCTATTTCTTAGAAGATAAGATGTTCAAAGATAAACAATACCTATGGAAGAATAACAAGATACATATTGCTATAACGATGACCACAAGTCAAGTAATACACATGAAAAGATGAAGTATATTGACAACCCTTGGTAACAATTCATGTGGAAGATATTAACATAAGTAACAACTACAAGATAAGCCGAAATCAGAATCAAACTTGAAGAAACCTGGAAGAAGTAAAAACATAAAGAAGTCATCAATCAAGAGGAAATTAGAAAAATACTTGTGACACTTTGCAAAAGGCAATAAGGATGCAAGCAAAAGCGTGGACTCTCTTAGTTGGAGGGAGTCGATTATATAATTCTAAAAGAAGAGCACGCATTCATGCATGAAGCTAGGATTAGGATGGATCTAATCCTAAATAATGTGATCCATAAAGGATTATGAAGTATCTATCCATGTTCCCATTGATGGTAGCAACCATGAAAAGCATCAAAAGTTCAGTTTGAATTTAGAAGAAGTCTTCTTTGAAAAGAAGCCTTAACGTATCTCTGGTTGTCCATCCACATCCATGATCCTATGATGAAAGGAAGAAGTTGGAATCTCCATGGAATGGAATCTATAGAAAACTCCATGGACCCAAGAGCTAAAGAGAAACATGAGGAAGAACATGAGGATTCCAAGAGAGAAAGAAAAGCCAGAACAACTAGTCATTATATGGAGAATCACAAGACTACCAGCTTGGTCTAAACCTACTAAAAGAAATCAAGCAGAGGAAATGAAAGTTGTGATGAAGAACAATGTATGAAAGACTTATGAATGGAAGCATTGCGAGATCAAGAACTAAAGGTTCTCCCAGATGGAGGGAGATGACTATGATGATAGCTTGTTCCAGTAACCAGACATACCTATACCTAAGACATTATATCTCCTACAATATCCATGGGTTGGAGTTTACATCAGATGAATAAAGAGACTCTTGTATGTAGATGGAAGAATACAACTTGGTGCAGAGCCTCCAATGAACAACATAAGCATGGTGAAAAAATTTCTATAACAGAGATATTGTAATATAATGGTTACTTAGAAGTCCAGGATGATGGATTTCTAAGCCATGACAAAATCTCATGATGAAAGAAGAAGTGACACTTGGATATGTTCCAGTTTGAGCCTTGCCACGATTTCATGAGATAAAAGAAAACAAAAGAGCTGAATCCAACCGTGATATACTGTAATGATCAAGAGCTATATGAATCCTTCAAAGAAAACAAGTGTTCCAGAAAGACCAAAATACAATGAGATCAAGCATTACATTCTCTGTGATGAGGTCCAGAAAAGAGAAGTGGTTCTCCAATATATCTCCACAAATGAGCAGATAACATATATTTTTGGTAAAGCCTCTGTCCATAAATGAAAAAGTTTCCATACTCAAGAAACAAGTTGGAGCTCGTGGAGACGACTTCCTTATTAAAAAGGGAAGAGATGACTCCCAAGTTGGGAGGGAGGACTGATGTATTATCGATTTATGGATAGTCATTTTTCAAGTTCAAAAAATGGTCCAGGATGAGTAGTTCCTTTCTAGTTCGAAAAATGGTTTGAGATTTCCATCGGACATGATATTGTTTTTTCTGTGCAGGTTGATATCAGATGATATGATTGCTATGGAGACTCCATGTCTCTGGATAGTATATGTATGCTACTATGGTGGATAAGTTCCACTGGTTGTGACTATGTGTCACTGATTAAGTAGCTATGTGCTACTTGGTGTGGTAGTGTACTACTTGATTGTAGTTGTGAACTACTATGGATAGACACAGTTGTGTTCTATTGAATTACATTGTTTTGATTACCATGTAGACTATTAGTTGTGTTGATATTTTCTAAGGCATATAGGTTGAGACTGATCTCTATGAATTGATTAGAAAATAATCCTATATTGACATTCCTATAGGAATGGTCTTTGTAGTCCATGGCGTAGCTTTTAGCATCTATTGGGATAGTCATTCTTCTAGGATGTATGTCCAGATTAGAAGAATGGTCCTCATATCACTCTGTGGAGTGAGTAATTTATTCAACATCATGCATGATTACTCAGATAGAGTATGGCTTCGAGAGATGATGCAGTTGATGCTATCATATGACAGTGATGATGGTTCTCGTGATCTAATCATGAGATAGTCTGTACGACTATGATGATGCTAATGACTGAATGGTATGTTTGTGCTCAAGACCATTTCCTTCAATACCTCCCTAGCTAGGAGGGAGTGTTGATATTATGGTAGCCACATGAGTTATTTACCTCTACGTGTAACCCTGATGAGAATAGAATATTCCATGAAGCAAGAAGAAACCCTAAATCATTAAACTTAACCCTAGAAGACACGTCGACTCAAGGAAATATTTAATATTAATTATTTAGCCTCCAGAATGAGAAGTCGGCCAGAACAGCTAAGGAAAACAATATAAATACAAGTAGGCAGACCTCATTTTGTACATAGCAGCTCGAATTTTCAGCAGTGAAGAAATGCACACTGCAGAAACTATGCAAGTCTAGGGAGCAGCTCTAGTCGGCAACTGCCGACAGCTGCTACAATATTTATTCCTAGTTTAGGCTCAGAATTTCTATTGGTTATGGTTGGAATTTCTGATCAATATTGGTTATCTTTTCTTAATTCATTAGCCTTGGTTGGCTATTGGTTTGCTTCTGGAATAATTCTCTGTCAAGGTTAAGATGCTCGGGGGTGGATTCGGCCTATGGTTGGGTGACAATATTGTTATATTGTCTATGGTTAAACAAGCACATCTATTAATTTCTAACACATTGGGGCTGAAATGGTTTCCTTTATATCTATTGCTTGTTCTCTATATCTGATCATATTGGCACTTAAACGTTGCAGTACCGTGCGAGCCTTGATTAGGTGTTCCATAAACTTCTTTACCTAACCTAGTGTCATGCTCACCACCTGTGAAATCTCCACTTCCCATGCTAAGTCCTATTCTACATGTCGTTTGACTATGTCATGCAAATAAACAAAGTCTTCAGGTGAGCCGAAATCTGGAAGGCCAATTTCTTTCATCTGTTGATTGATCTTCTCCTAACTTTTCTCGCACTCGTCCCACCTTTCCTATATCTTTCACTGAGGTTCCTGGGTCATACTTACCTAATTTTTGACTTCCTTCCTGATTCGGGAGATACTGCTATCCATTAGCACTCAAATGCCATGCTCCTCCATTTCTCGACCCTTATGTACTGCACTGATATAATCGATCTGTTCCACAACCTAGTATGCCTTTTCATACCATCACTCCACGTCTTTACAAGTTGCCAGTTCCATGAGAGTGTCTTCTTGAAAATTGGCTACGCATGCAGTGAAGAGATGTCTTTCACTCGTGAATTGTGCATATGCTTCTCTAAATTCACTCTTCAGGAAAAATGATCCTTGTGTTGAGTCCTGGTAATATTTCACCAGATGGTGCAGATGGTCCAACTCCTTCTTTGCAGCGATTATTTTCTTTTCGTCCCATTTTTCTCGATCCAACATGGCATCAATTATAGCCATCCCCATGTTGATTAGCTTAGTTGTCTTCACATTTTTTGTGCTGAGAAACTTTTATTTTTTGGTGATGAGAAGCGTGCTATCCAATGTGAGCCCCCTTTTCTTGGTTGTACTTCTCATTTTAGATTTCCTCTTTCTATCGTATGCAATCGACTATATATCGATGAACTCATCCATGGACTCAGTGATCTATTAGTCTCCCTAGGTTAGAGTGTTTCCCAGGATTCCTGTCGTATATATTTTTTCAAGGACTGGCTCTTGTACTTCTTTGACAGGGAGAACTTCTGTATGTTCTAGTGACTTGACCTCCTTTTGGTGTTCATTGGCTGGTGGAGTATCGAACTTAAATGGGGAGATGGTCACAGGCCCAACACTAACTTGGTGATAAACTATTGAGGTGTCAATCTCTAGCTGCTACAATTCCTCTTCTTGTTCACCAGAGCCCAACTCATCCTTGGAGCTGTCTTTCGGGGTCCCCGATAGGTTGAGAAATTCAATGTCTAGGATACTCTTGGCCTCATGGTCACCCTGCAGAGGGTTTAGAATAGAAGCATCGAGGGTTGGCACAAAATTTCCCCCTAGTTCTTTCTCCTCTATGATTGGTACTAGAGTTATAAGCGAGACCTCCGAGGTCTCTTCATCATCTTAAACGGTAATTAGATCAAAGAGGATGTTAGGAACACTTGCTTCACCTGATATTATTGGAATCTCCTATTGGGATGGAATAGTCACCTATGATCTGACCTGTGGTAACGAAACTTTGGGGTTTTCTTGATCGATGGTTTCCTCTAGTGGGGTTTATTCTGAGCCATTTAGCTCCTCTCCGATGTTTATTAGGTCGGTCGAGGTGATAATTATAGGTTCTAACAGTTGGAGATCATTTTCTAACCTGTGGATTAATCTTTTGGATTCTTTTAACAACAACATCCCCCTCCTCTGTGCCTCTGTGGCTTCTACTGCTCTATTCTCTTCCCTAACCCTCAGTGATTCTTGAGCCGTCTATTTTATCGTTTCGACTTGCTCATCCATACTGATAGCTTTAAACCTAGTCATATTTGGGTTGGATTTTCTTTGTAGTACCCCCTCTCAGTCCTGAGCACATTCTGTAAAGATCTCATCTTCAAACTTATCATGTGCGTATGGCCAACAGGAGGAGACTTGTGATGCATGTTGAAGTACTAGGGCTCTAGGGTCATGTTTGCGAAATCAACCTATTGGGAATCTGTATTCCAGCTGGCACAAACCCTCTTGTTTATCTTGCATAGTATCCTTCACCATATAAAACCCTAAATGGAAACCATAGGGTATGAACACTCACCTCTTGTCTTTAACTAGAGTGGAATTATAGCCCTGCAGGATTGTTTGGTAACAAATTTCTCCCACAACGAGCCAGTCTAAGACGTGAGAGGCGAGTAGATGCGGTGCGCCGATAGAACTAAACACCCTGATATCAGTACTGGTTTCTTCTAGGTACCAGTGGCCTACCTTTGAGATCATTTTCTTGGACACTGCCGAAAGTCTTGGGAATTCTTAAAAGTAATAAAATAAACTCGCCCTATAAATTCATCGCAGATGAGTGAATATGATTTTTTGTACATGTTTTCCCACATAATGTCAAATTAGACATGTAAAGGTATCTCGACGACATGCCAACTCAGATTCATGCCTGCAAAGACGTTCCTTGCGCAAATTATGTCTATTAGGTATGATGCCATGTGAAAAGCAGGTGTTTCTCCATCCTTTGGTGTTTGGGCCTGCAATATATTGGTGCTCAATTGTTTTGAAATGATTTCTCTCAAGTTGAAGCTGCTCCCGGAGATGGCCAGAGTGTATACCAAGGGAATCCATGCCTATGAAAACTTTGCGCAATCCTTATCCCCATACAATTAGTAGATTAGAGCCATTATGGCTCCCTTAGGTTTGTTGTTCCATACCAGTCATTGCTTCGGTTTTTGAATTTTTTCTCTTCCTTCAACCAGGAGGCCATCAATTTGCTGGTGTCATGGAACTCATAGAATTTTACTATGAAATCAATGTTTAACCACTCCTTTGAGTCCCTGAGCTTGTAGTATTTCTGGACCTCCGTCGGAGAAAAACACTCATGCATCTGCCATTCTCATCATTTACCAGACACTTCCTTGTATCTGTATGGTTGATTATCCACACTAGGTTTTAAATATAGGGCAAGACCGGGGTTTGACATGCTACCATATGTAGGCATGACCACCAGATTTTCAGAATAACCTGGTCCTCGAGCGTCCTTACATCTGGGTCGTTGTGGGGGATAAATTCTGGGTAATCTTCCCAGTTAATCATGTTGAACAAATCTCCCCATTGCGGGAGCATTATCTTTGACCTAATGCTCGCTTCTGTGTCGCCAAATGCAGGGGGCTGGGCGAATGCCTTCTAAGTAGACGTTTTGATGACCAGCTCCGCTTTAGTAGCAAACTCCAACTAGTTTGCAGCGCCGGGAGAAGATCCTTCACCGACCTCTTCTTCCTTCAACTTTGGTGCCCTTGGCGAGAATCTGGTCATTGGCTTCCTTGGAGGCATTTTCTTGCAGAGTTAGACACCATATTATCGAGATGATATTGATATATAAATAAAATGACACCGTCGAAATGATAGAATCAATACATACCTCTTCTTCCCACTAGCTTAACTTGGTTTTGAAATTCTGAGAATCGAGTGCAACTCTTGAGACGTTCTTTTTTCTCCTTTGACTGCTCTAAGAATGAGAAAATTTGTATGCATAATGTTGGGGTTCGAAACTATCTTAGTAATTTAAACACAGAGAATACTTACCTTGTCGCATTAGTTCTTTAATTTGGGGCATAAATGTAGTTTTACACAATCTGTCACCAAGATTCGCATTATGCTTGGGATTAAATGTGGTCGTAGGCTTGGGACACAAGAGTGGGATATGTTTTGGTTCATTGACAACTTCAAATTCCTGTTATTCGGTTGGCACGCGGGACAACAATGTATGCAGAGAAATACATTAATTGGCCTATTGAATGACATAATCTGATCTTATTTTGTGTCGAAAACGTCCCATCATTTTGCTAATTTAAATGAGTGGATTGGGGGTCGATGTTTTTCTCAGACAGTGTTCGTTGATATTTTGTGGCAAAAGTTCTGATGCTGATCCATCTTGTCATACATCGCTGATGTGGAAATGACGACCTGGAAGTGTGATTAGGACACAGGGAAGCCTAAGGCGGTTCGGGATGAAACTAGGCCGTACGAACTGACTACGCAGAAAATACACGTGGCGTTTGAATTTGGCTCCTTCGCCTAAGAGTTTATTAGAAATCAGGGACTTTCGTTAGATATGCGATTTGACAAATAGGTCCTACCTCGCCGATGCTGAAGAATTATCGAGGATCGATGATTGGCGAGATGTTGAAACAAGTGTTCCCATATTACCCTCCTCAAAACTTGCCAATACCGAAAATGCATCGATGATCAGTGCTCGACGATGTGTCAACGCGAAATATTCCACAATTCAAATATATGGTATTTCACCGACTCTGAACAATGCATCAATAATCAATGATTGGAGGTTCATTATGGCCCACGTTAGTGTTTTCCCCTTTATATTTCACCGACGCTGAAAATAAGTGCATGGGTGACAATTTTAGTTGTGAATTCTTAGTTAAAATGCCAAGTTATTTTTTAGAGAAAAAGTTTCAATTCAATAGGTCCATGGAAAAAAAAAACTTAATGAACCCTACACAACAGACTCAATTCAGAAAGAAGAAAGAAGAAAACAAGTGGTACCTAAAAGAGAAAAATTTTCAAAATCTTTTAGGGTGTGTTGAGCGCTCAACATGTACTTAAAATTTTTGACAGTGCTGAAACCATCAAATTGATAGTGCACATTTATGAGAAAGAAAGGAGGAGTTTAAAGAAGGTCTTGGGAGATACTACATAATGTGGTATCAGAGCCTACAAATCTCTTTGGTGATTGACAAAAAACAAAGTAATTAAAATTCTCATTAAAGGTTGCAGAAAGTGGTTATAGTGACACTAGTGCACAAGGAACTGCAAAGCGGTTTCCCATTCAAGTGAAATGAATGTGGGAGGCAAGGCCATGAACAGGTCTTGATGGTGTTTGTTTATGTTTTACACTAACTCTAGTTTTAAAGGTAATTGTGTTTGCAGGTTGGAGCAAACAAGAAGAAAATGTAGCAGAAAGGGATGACTAACGATATCCATTACAACAGTAAAGTTGTAGCATAGAAAGAAGACCAAGAAGAGATCTTAGGTGAAGTAAATATGACATAACACACAACAAATTAATATTTTTGAGAAAGAATAAGAGGACAATGAGTTTATCAAGGAGCTAAGTAGTTGATGAAGCAAAATCATGACATATTTGGGAATTTGAGGAGAAAGGAGTGCTCTAGAAGAGGTTCTATTACAGAGAACCATAAGAAGAAGAGGATACCAAGATGACGACTTGGTAGAGTGACAAGTAGCGTACTTGTTACAAGAGATGGGGAAAGCTATTTTCAGCTCACAAGTGGAAAATGAGAGTCCACAGAAGGAAGAGGCGAAGGTAACTACTGATGGTCATCTTAAGGGTTCAAGGAGAAGTCAACCAGAAGAAGAAGAATGCCAAAGAAGATGGCATAAAGATGATGAGTAATGAAAAGTATGAGAGAGAAATGGCTGAGATAAAAGTACATCTTAATGTACTAATGGAGTTTCTACAAGCATATGAGGAAGACCATAGGTATGGTTGGACAATGAAGAAGAATAAAGTGAGATGGAATTCACTACAGGTGAAGCTGAGACAAAGGATGTATGTTATATGGAAGGAAGAACTCAGAGCAACTAAGTATGATATGAATATTTACCTATATGAGTCTCAGTAGGAAATATTCTCTAGGAGAGAAGAATATGAGAGATTTATTGAGAATCTCCTGAACTACTTGAAGAGTTCAAATCAACACGAGGATATGATGATGAAGGAGTCAAATCGGGATAGAGAGTCTTATGATTATAACACTTATAATTTGTGTGTGGTTGCAGGAAACGAACAATTATCTAATACTATTATGAAGATGGAAAAAGATGAAGGAGGACAAAATTTAACTTCTATTCCAAGAGAATATGAAGAGTAATTGAATGATATGCTCATACACCTTGATGAGGAGATGAAACTTCTGGAAGAGGAGGTTGAAATTTTTTATTCATGGGAGAGATGCATGAAATAGAGATTTTTCTATTTCAAGAAGAGGAACTTGAAGATGAGGTATGTTTGATGGAGTATGAGTGTACTTACAGTGAAGAAGAAGGAGCTACCACACTGAAGGAAACATAGGAAGATCTGATGAATAAATTGAAGAGTCAAGTATTGCATGGAGAAGATATGTGGAAGACATCTGAATAGACTTAGAGGTCTCAACTTTTTGAAACTAATGAAAGGGTTGTGTCTACATGTATTAAGAAAGATAGAGATAGAAAGAGTCATAAATCTATCATATAAGCAGAGGATACAATATTGTCTCATCTAGCCAATGAAAGGAGAAGGTATGAAAGTTCAGAAAATGAAGTTGTCGAAGATGAAACAATGATTTGTTTTGAAATTGTTTCAATAGAAGAAACCTTGGAGGAGGTAATGCTTCAGCGAATTGGGAGGGTATTTTCCTATGGGCTCTTACTGACACCTTGGGGTATTGTTGCACAAATTTTATTGTAACTATTTCTCGCTTCTTTGTTGACGGCCTCATCTCCCATCTTTGGAAGATCCTTAATTTCTTTCTCCCTATCATAAGAGAGTTTTTTTCTTTCTCTTATCTTGTAGGGACTTTGGTAGTGTGGGCTCTTTGACATTTAGCAGACCTTAGGTTGAATCTACATCCATGCAGGAAACAATTCCTAAGGCTACCAACCAAGGAACCCATTTTCATAGGGAACCTTATGCTTTTCCTTGTTTTGGAAACATTGGTATTCCCTACATCGCTACATTTACTCTTCTTAATTTCACCGTAGGGTTAATAGTATGGTTGATTTCCATTCTCGTAGTCCCGAATTCCCTTGTTTCTACCCAAACAATCTCTCCATCTCAAGAACATCAATATCTTGTTGACCCTTTTCCTTCTTAACCCATCGTATTTTCTTCCCTTTCTTATTCCTCACCTAGTGAAAGCCTTGATGCTAGTAACTAGGAGGCTAAGAAGAAGAAGAAAAGGAATAATAAGAAGAAGAAAATAAGAAAGAGGGCAATCAACCAACCATTGTCGTGAGTGTTGAAAATCCTACAAACATAGGTCGCAAACCCAAATTCCATTGAAGGCTTTGTAAGGGTGATCACCTTTTTAACCATGTCCCTGGTATTCCCAAGGTCTTAGAAGTGTGGTCCACGGGTTCCCAACAACCCATGTTGCCAGCTGTTGTAATTCATGTTGGTGACAACCCATCAACGGATGATCATAAGGTTGGGGGAAAAAGGATAAAGTTAATATTCCTTCTCAGTTATGTGGGGAAATGCACCTCACTTACATTTTCCCTCGTATGGATGAAGCTTTACAATTGTTGGAATACATTGTTGTTTCTTAGAAACAATATCCAAATATTACCCATGAATCCTCTCCCAAATAATGGGTCAATGCGACTCTTCCCTTGGAAAGTGAAGTGGATACCATTAAGATTTTTCTTGTCACTTTAGATTCCTATGGACAAGGGGTCATTTCACCCGTTTCAATGGAACCCCCTCCAAGTATTGAGGTCATTTCCCTTTATTGGAATAGGCTGGCAGAGCTTCTCCTTCCTTCCTACATGCCTTTCCAAATCATTGTGCAGGTTTGTGATATGATCATAAATCACACTATTGTTGACAAGGGAAGTTCTGTTAGAATTATGTTCACAACCACTTGGCAAGCTATGGTTTCCCCTCAACTTGTAGCAATTACCCATCATCAGTTGGATTTTAATAGAAGATCCACTGAACCTTTATGGATCCTTCCTTAGCTTCCCATCACCTTAGGAGGGAAAATTGTTTGTATCGATGTTATGGTAGTCCAAGGTCCCTTGGACTTTAATTTACTACTTGGGTGGGACTATGCCTATGCTATGAAAGTTGTCCTGTCCACACTCTTTTGAGTGATGCATTTCCCTCATAATGGAAACATTGTGACCATTGACCAATTTTCATTCGTTAGTCCTGATCTGAATACCAACCATACAACTTCCCTGAATGTTACTTATATGAAAGTGATATCCCTCCCACCATATGTTAATTATGTGGTAGCATGTCCCATGCCTTCAACTACTTATGAGAAGGAGCCTCTCATTGTATGCTCGACTTATTTAGACTCAAATCCGGTACTTGACATGGTGAAACTTTCAATGGGGGCTTTGGAGCCTGATTTTTCCCCCATGACCACTATTGAGTCTCTTGACATACATTATTTCTAGAGAATTTTCCTTTCATCCGATGAAGACCTCGAATACATGGTAAAGGTTCATGAGCATATTTTTCTTTCTGTGTCAAGCTCATTAAAAAATGAAACAGATAACCATGAGAATAGTTTGCTTTCTGTGTCAAGCTCGTTAAAAAATGAAATAGATAACTATGAGCATAGTTCATTGTCCGTGCCAATCTCGTTAAAAAATGAACCCCCCCCTCTGATTGAGTTGATTCTTCCACTAGATCTAGTACCCGAACCTTCATTTCCTCTGCCTATGTCAGTTGATCCTCTTTCTTCCTCCCTCTCTAGTGAACATATTCCTATTAGTAGATAGGAGTCTAATAGTTTGTAGAAAAAAAGTCGACAGATGAAGCAAAGCTTGGGGGGCATGTCTCTAGCCTCTAGACATCATGTTGGAGTTAAGCCACTAGTTTATGTCGCTCATACTGGGGGAAAAGTACTAAACTATGGACATCATGTTGGGAAAAAACCCGCTAATGGGTATCACTCAAAGTACCAACCTATTGACATCACATTTGGAAGAAACTCATCAATGGGTATCATTCCAAGCATAGTTCATTTTCGATTTCAATCTCATTAAAAAATGAAACCAACCTCGAGCACGGTTTCAAGCTCATTAAAAAATGAAGCAAACACTTCGAGCACAATTCATTCTCTATTTCAAGCTCATTAAAAAATTAAGTAGGCATCTTATTGTTTGCTTAATGGTTGCACTTGCTACTTCTTGGCTACTGTTTGTCATCTCACTTTCTTATGGACTTTGCAATTATGCTTGACACTAGTTGTTCGCATCACGTTTCTCCCATTTTTCAATTAGCCTCTAAAGAGACATGTTGTTGTGAGTGGTCCTCACTTACCATGCCTATTGATACACCCTATCACAATCATTGCTTAGGAGTAGTTCCACCCATTGGAACTTAGTTGCATGCCACTCATTCTCTTTAGAAGAGATTAGTATTTTTTCTTTCTCATGCTCGTAAATACATGAGAATAAGTTACCGTGTATGCTTTTATCACTTTTTTAGGCTCGTAAAAACTATATGAAAAAGGAACTCTTTGGAGTCTCCTTTAATCTCTCTTCATCCTCTCTAAAAATGAAAAGATTGTCGAGAAATTTTATTTCCTTTCAAATTCATTAAAATTATTTGAAAGGGTGTATATTCATTGTAAGTTTAACCCTTTTTCGGGCCGGATGGACTAATTACAAAAAATAAATACTCTAGTCAACCTTGGCTAGGAGAGTTCTGAATTGTATTGTTTTTAGGCTCTGGGGACTAAATTTATGAAAAAAAACACACTTGGAGTCTCTTTTAAGTTCTTTTCAGACTCTCTAAACATGAAAAGATACATTGAGTTTACCTGCTATGGGCTCATAAAATTATACATTGAAGGACCCATATGAGATCGAACGCCTCGTTCTTCAGGTTAGTTAAACATGTGATGAGGGACTCATCGAAGATGAGATATATCGAGCATCTATTATCCTCCTCAATCTCATTAAAAAACAAAGAGATACTCTTCGTTCATGGTAGGGGAAAATTTGAGGGAAGTGGGTCAGTTTTTTCGAAAGAATTATGGCATTTGTTTGTGCCTTTTCTTACAATTGGGTAATTTAATTGCCTCTGAGTCATACCAATCCTATGAGTCATTATAGTCCTTCGTCCCACCTGAAGAGTGCCCCATTCATTGTTGAACTATGTTTTATTCTATCTCTTGTAGAGTCAGTTTTTCCAAGTCATTTGTCATGCCTCATAAGGTTCAAGGGAATTTTCATCCCAAATCAACCACTTTGCATTATTACCAACCTTCATCCTCATGTCAGTTTGTACTCATTTGATCTATCATATTACATCACTTTCTTGTGTTAGTTTCATGCTGATGATGGGGGACACATCTCGACCCTCGTTCGATGAATATGTTCCTGTCGATTTCAACACATTATCCAATAATTAGACTTAGAAACCAATCAGTACTTTGGAACCTGCATACCCCAATGGAAGATCTCCTCATTTTCGACTATAGGTTTATGTCATTGGCCTCTAATTGAATGATTCCATGGATGTTTGACTTCATCACATTTATTCACATCCACTAGAATGTACTAGGCTACCTTGGAATTCATTGTCATCATTGGCGATTTCCCTCACATTTGTTAACGATGTGCATCAATGACTGGTAATCAAGTGTTTTCTACCATGATCGACATCAACACATATATTCACATGGATAGAATCATACCATTTTGATATTGGGACGAATACCTTGGGAACTCCCAGGAACCCCACCTCAGTTACGTGCCTCACCCAGGTTACGATGGAGATTATTTGAACACTTAGAAGATTCCAGTATGACTATCATGCTGGTGATCTTACTGATATATATGATGTCACATAGATCCACTTTGTATTGGTATGTGACTATGTTTTTGTCATATCATAGCTCCACTTTGTATTATTTCGTAGCTATGGCCTGATCGAGTCATGGAGGTATGGATCCACATTTTATTTTTGGTGGCCATATCCTTAATCAGTGCTTTCATGGATCCACAGTGTATTGGTCGATGACCATGCTTTGAGTATTTATATTATAAGAATGGGTATGCCTACCTTGGGGATGATACATATATATTGTTTGATGTTTATTTGCAGCTTTCACCTGGCTCTCCTATTCCAACACTCTCACATACATATTTTTGTAAAGTGTTTCGGCCATCAAATTTCCTTCTAACTTCACACTTTAGGGGGCATATTTTACACACTTATTTGTCGCAACTTAAGTGTCACACTTTCTTCACCATGTAAGAATTTTTTTCATAATCCCTAGACAAGTTGGAAGGGAAACCTATCAATTGGATGTCGAAATAATACCTTTTTCCTTGAGTTTTTTGCCTTGTTTGAGCTTCATCGCTCCCTACCCATGTTCAAGGAGAGATAAACCCTAATCATCACTCCTTGCTCAATTATAAGGGATTGATAGTCTCACCCTGTGCTCAGTTATGGGGGGGCAATGAAGTAGTTGCAACCATCATGCCATTTTAAGAGGTTGTTTATGAGAGATTTTATTTGGTTGAGGGATTGGTTCGAGCTAACCTCTATTCAAGGAAAGGTCAATCTTGTTTGTTCAGACAAATCCTCATTTGATCACATCCTCTCCTCAAAACTATCCTATGGTTATGATGCCTCAATTCCTATATAATCGAGGTCATTCTTGAGTGAAGAGGGGAATAACTTCAACATATCATACTATTGATCTTGTGACATTCAAGGGGACAAAAAGGAGAGCTTAGAGGAGTTCCTTCAACATTGGAATTAAGGTTGTAAATGCTTCTCTATTTATTTCTTTTCATAATATAACTTGGCCTATTCCCCTCATGATTATATTGTCCACTCTATGCATGTCTATTTTTGTTTTCTAATTCAATATAGATAGATCTATTCCATTGAACAATATATCGTAGGAGGAGGTATTTCTTTCTTCCTTGCATGAATTTTCTTGTACCAATATCTTGGACATCAAGATCAAGGGTTGGAGCAGCAAGGACAACCGATGAAAAATAGGTAATTCATCTATCCTTCTCTTCACATTCTGATTGTTGACATATAGAGTAGATCTAGGGTGAAAGTAGAAAACCATTTGTTTCTTTCTGACTAGGATCAAAGGATTCTTGATCCAAGGGGGGTTTTACTTGTCCGTAGGGGAAACGTTTCCACAATAATACTTTTCATAGTTGGATATGAGTTTAACTGAGATCATGTTATGTAAATGGATGCATTGGAAGTAATATTCCTACACTTGAAAGATATTTTCCTTTCTTTCAAGTAGACTAGGATAAGGTAGAAGAATGAATAAATAAATAAAACATTAAAGAGAAAAATGAGTCTAATTTTGAAAACCAAGATTCCTATTGCAGTTAGACACAAAATTTTCTTGAAAACTAGGTTTCTGGCTGGAAAGGTTCGCAATAAAATTATGCATATAATTTTTTGTTCAATATTTCATTTATAGTTCTTCAATAATTTTTGAATGAGTCTCACGTTGGATGATGGGGAATTCATTAAGGCCCTCCTTCTAACAATATTGTCCCATCAACTCCATCTCCTTATCTTGGTACCAAGATCAGAGATTTTGATAATTCCTTGGAACTTGTATGCCTCAATGACAGGTTTCATCATTGACATTAGTGAGGATGCATTAATTCCTCCGGACTATCATATCCTGGAAGTTACTCAACTTCAACACATCCATTTATTCTTGACGGGATGCATTGAAGTACATGATGCTCATTGACATTAATGGTGATTATTCTTGCGTTGATTAACAACATCCATTGATGTCCAGTAATCCAATGATTCCTCTCCATATTTGACTTCAACGAAAATATATTCACATGGAAGGAAATGTATAGAAAGGGGGTAAAAATGAAGAATTGTTTTGCAGCAGTTCAACCACAAAAAGTATACATAAATTCGATTTTTCAGTTCCTATAGTATTTAGTTTCCTGTTCTTTTTCCAGTAGCATTTCATTTCTGGAGTTTTTGCTTGCAATTTTTCAAGTTCCAACATTTGTTTTTGTATCATTTATGGTAAATAAAGATGTACATGGGATCTCCTTGTTTATTTCGTATTATCTATTCCTTAACAACATACAAATCATGTGAATTCAAGGGTACAGATCGATTGATGTCGGATCCTTATGTAGTGAGTTCAACCCATATTTTCTTGTAACAATTCATAGTATAGATTCTACTCCAATATTCTGCAATAAGATTTCGTTAGATCATTCTTTTATAAGTTCAACATATACATATTCAACAACAAATCATTTCACTGCATCTGGTATCTTAAATTACAGTGTTCATATTTAACATCTGGCATTGATTCCAGATCAAATTAGAGTTTAGAGTTTCATATCATATTAGCTCCCTTCTGGCAGCATAAATAATCATTGCTGGGTGATCACACCTTCAACAACAACATGCATTTCCTCCAACAATGTTCCAGTTGTAGAGTATTCAACCAAAGGAAATATTTTCCGAGTGGTTAAGGGGAATCCTGTAACTTGTTGTTTTGTATTTTCATGGTTTAATATCAGTTTTAATGGCATTAAGCAACAAATATACAATTTCAATAGTAAAAGGATTCCCCCAAAATCCAGTCATCACGATGGATCCTTTTCAAGTTCCATCATCTACAACATTGATCTGTTTCAAAAACAATCTTCAACATCTTTAGTATGTTCACTCTTCACAGCTCTAGGTATTCCTGTAAATCATCACATCCCAACCATGTAAGTATTTTTGCAAATGAACAATAAGGTAACTTGAGGTAAGACACTTATGTTTATTCCTAGTTCATTTAAAGAGTGGTAAGTTGATGCAAATTGAAATACTTGAGCTTGTTTGGATTATGATTCTATCACCCCCTTATACCCACCATTTGTTATCCTACCTATTCTCCTATATAATATCCACCTCCTGTCATCATATAACCAATGAATTGAAACTGTCATTTTTTCCAATCATTCGACTACCACCTAAATCCATCAAATCATGAATAACGCGATCATATTTTGAACGTAACCCATGCGTGATTTGATAACACATTAATCATTATTCGATAAACCTTTTCTTTTGATATATCCTCTCATCGAAATTTTGAATCACAATTTGGATTCAAAATGGGTTTTCCCAAATGACCACTTCCCCTAACTCATTTTACCTTCACACCCATTCAATGTTTAGTGTAGAACTACCAATTCCGTGTGTCCCAAAATTTCCATGCCACAATTCTTCCTAGTGAACGATGCAAATTTTAGATGGGTAGAGGAAGCATGTGCATAACTCCTCGATTCAGAATATCAACAAGATGACTGGGCCAAGGGTGTACCATGATCGTGGATAAAAAATAAATGGTGGAACCCCTTATTCATATCGCAAAAATACTTGACTGATGAGGGGAGGTATGTGAAAAACATTTATATATCATATTCGATTATTGCTTCATTTTGATTCTCATGTCAAGCTCAATTTTCTATATTTCATCTAGAAAATCCTTTGTAAGATGTTTCAACAAATCAATAGAAACGCTATGAATCCACATATATGCCTCTATCATCATTAGGTTAGTCAAATTTTTTATTATCGAATATTTACACATCGTATTTGATACTTTGGAAAAATTTCTGAGTCATAGTGAGATTAGTAAGCAAAATGTTGAGGCCACTATAGGGGGCGAAGGTTTGAAAGTTTATGAACATGGTGTTAGTCATGATAATGATGAAAAAATTGTCTCCCTTGGAGCCAAGGGATTCATTTCTGCCGCAAGAAAGTCAAGAAGGGAACTTGTGAGAAAGACTCTAGAAATAGAACTCCCATTGCTCGAAGGTTTACACGAAGTATGGAAAAATAGAGTAAGGCACGTAATGTTCAAAATTTAGTCCCTAGTCAAAGCATAGTAAGGAAATCACCCATTGACTTCGAACATCAATAGGAATAATCAAGAGAGTCTTTAGATATTTTAAAACACCTAAGAAGATGAGGAAAAATATTTCAGAACCTCCTAGCTCTATACCTTCTAAATCAAAGAAGGTTGAATCGATTAAGAAAGTTGAATATAGCACATTAGTATTTGATATTCCAAGTGTTGATACAAGAGATGATGTATCCATCAAACAAGCAACTTATTCAAATCCTGCTATCCATTTAGCACATATCAAATTGAAAAGGAAGGGTAGGAATATTAAGAAGTTGAAAGAGGAACTCTAGAAATTACTACCCTAAATTAATATGCAAAAAAAAAATTGAAAATTAAATGTTGAAGAAACAAAGACAAAAGCTTCAGAAAGATAATGAAAAGTGAGCTTCCCTAAAAAACAAGTAGAACATATTGTTATAGAATACCGAGAAAAGAGATTGAGAGTATGAATGGATAGGGAAAGGGAAAATCTCAACATACTCGTAGATGCTTCCAGACTCTACTAAGATAAGTGAATTTGATTCAATTTTTCAAAATTTTGCAAAACCATCAACTGAATTTGTTTGCATGAGTACATGAAAAAGAACACGTGTGGGGGAGATGTTGGGTCATGGTTTTGTTTCACTCTACACTACCATTTGGCCTCCTTTTTTTTTCATTTTAACCTATCCTTACCTATCACTTTGCTATATTTGCTTATGCTTTTAAGTTAAAATGCCAATACAAGCTACAAGGTATTTTATTGCTTAATTCATTAATTTCCCTTACTCTTTAGTGAATTAGAGAATTAAAGGAATGGTTTTAATAATTATGGTTTATGCAATTCAATTTCGGTAGCAGGTATCTTCAGAAGTCGGGTAGCACCGATCTACTACCAGAATTCCTATAGCAACTCGTTTCTAGAAGCAGTTTTGCCACGACATTTCCAGATAGATGAAGACGAATTTTGCAAATCCAATACATGGGTTTTGTAAATAGCATGATGATTTTAGTAACACACAAATAGATTTCTCAGAAAAAGTACGACTAGGGAAATATGGACGGATATTAAAAATGGATTTTCCCATAAATCTGCGTTTTTGACATGATCATGTATTTGCCTCAATGCTTATGATACTAGCCAAACTTTCCAGTCAATTTGAGGATGTGGGTTTTGTTAAAGAATGTGTACACATAGATACCTATTGTATAAATAATCCAAATCTCTAGCAATGAAAACGATGATCGTGGTCAAAACTTCTAGCGACCGAATCCTATAGTATGCAATGAGATGACCAAATATATATTTATGTTTTATTCCTTAAATTGTCCAAATCATAGATGGCAACTTCTTGGTTATGTTTTGTGAACTTGGTACAGGATTGGATGCACTCGAATAATTTATCTATTAAATTTTAGTTGTATAAGTATTGAAGGCATTCATGTCTAGGGGATATAGATTGACAACAAGCGATAGAAGGGAAAGGGGCTTAGACTCGGTTTCAATTATGTAATATGTTTTTATAAAGAAATATCAGACACTTCTATGCATGTTCAACTCTTGAATTTCTGAGTTTGTAGGTATGTAGTGGGCATACTTCTGAGTGAAGGAAGGCCCCCCTTCATTTTAGAAGTAGCACCCTAGATTGGTTTTATTTTTTTATTAGAATAATTGTGATTTCATTTGCTTAAATAATTTCACAGTTCGATTCCTGTAACATGTGTGACATGATTTTGTAATAATTTTTAATTAGTTGATACTATGTTTTTATTCATTCTGTGTGGTTAAACTAATTCTTGTTGGAACATTATTCTCATGCTTGTTTGTCTATCGATGTGAATGGTGATCCTCTGAAAAAGAAATTTTTAGAGTTGCAATCTATGCACTTGTCACAAATTCTTCATTGGTTGGCAACTGCTCATAACATAAACCTTTCCTTCATTTATCAGTTCCTCGTTTCAATTGTTCATATTTTTTGAAGGTTATCAATCTAACTTATTAAGTGAATCCAACTGAGTACAGTTGAATACAAAGTTATCTATTCGACTTGCAATTCTACCTTAGAATATACATTGTTAGATGAACAACCATTTCCAAAGAGTTATGATTTGATTTAATGTTGGTGTGAGTTTATTTAATTCCTTAGTGTAATTTCATTTGGTGTCGTGTGGATTGAAAAACTTGTTTTTGCAGGATCATATCATCATGCTTCATTGTTAGTCCTTGGTCATGAACATGACTGGACTACCCTATAAAAAATAGATTGTTAAGAGATGCATTGCTACACATACTTGCCATCTAATTCCTTGTCGATTGGAAAATAACCCATGTAAAGAATCTTGTCTACATTAATTAGTTCTAGTTGTTTTCATCAACACATAGATCTTATATTAGGCTTTGATCCTGCATATACTTTTTTTGCATCTCACAAGTTTACGAGGCCCCTGGTTGATGATTTAATGTATGTAATTTATACATATAAATATCCCCACGATACCAATTCACTAGAAGTTGTTCGTCAATCAAATATGGAATCTAGCTAAGCATGTCCTTGAATCTTTTATCATACTCCCTTATTGTTTCTTCTAGTTTTTGTTTTATTTATTTAAGCTTTTTTTTATGCAAGGTGTTTGAAACATTTCACTTTATAGAAAGAAAGGAAAATAGAATTGATTTTTGTAGAATGTGGTGAGTACGTACACAAGATATCTATCTAGCAGAAGAACGGACACAACTTGCAAAAGTGAGAAGACAAGAGAAAAATTGGAGAGAAAATAATAGAATTATATTAACCAAAAGAATGAATGATCATTTACATAATATATAATCTATATAGCTCAACTAATATGCACTGGAAGAGAAGATAATGCACCATAATGGTGGTTTAGAGAGATCTAGACACACACAGGTAGTTACTGGAGTTAAATGCCACCTAGTCCTAGTTAACTAGTCATGTAGTCTTCAGTTATTTGAGTCACACACGTGGAAGTGAGAGAAACACATGAAACTATTGGTGATAAAACCAAGGTTTCCATGCATGAGTGAATTCCACTAGTCTAACTAAGTGTAACTGAATCTAAACTGAAGAGAAGATTCTCCTAGAATGTAGGGGAGGTTCCTAAAAAATAGGAGACCCCCAATAATGAATAATAAACATAGGAAAATAAGGAAAAATATCCTAGGTGTGTGTAATATCTCCAACACCCCCACTGAACACTATTATTTGGTAATGAAGAATGGGTCTCGAAAACTAAGGCAATGTTAGGTACCCATGAACAATGCAACTAATGAACATTGAAAATAAAGTGAGGAAAGAGGGAAAACCTCATGGGAACCCACCCCCCTCAAGGTACAATGCATCAAAATAAGAAAAGACAGTTGCTAAGAAATTATTTCCTTCACTCCAAGATGATTAGGAAGACAATGAAACTTCTACTTGGTGAAGGTCTTGGTGAATATGTCAATAGTCTGTTCAAAGGAAGGACAAAGCTACAAGCTGATGATCCTCTCATGGAATAGATCTCTGATGTAGTAAATATGGATCTCGATATTCTTTGTTCGTTTTCTCTACACCAGGTCTCTGCAAAACTTGAGAGTACTTTGGTTGTCACACCTAATGACAGTCGGTCTGTGGAACTAGATGCCCAAATTGGAAAGGAAATTCTGTAGACACAATGCCTAGATGGTGGTGTTAACTACTCATTTGTACTCAACCTCAACTGAATATAGAGAAATAACATTTTGCTTCTTTCTCGAACAATAGATAGGGCTTGAACAAAAAATGAGAGTGTATCTGGATGTGGAATTGCGATGAGTGTTGTTTTCTGCCCAGTAAGAATATGTGAATCCTATGAGATCTAATGCAGAGCGTAATGCATAGTGAATCCCATAGTTGATGGTGCAATGAACGTACTGAAGGATACACTTTGTAGCGTTCCAGTGTAACTCATGCATCTTCTGCATGTACCTGGAGACTTCTTCCATTGCATATGATAGGTTTGGTCGGGTGTGGGAGTGTTAAGCCCTAATATTGGCTCATTACCCCTTAATTGGGGCATATTACATTAGTAATGTTATTTTATTTATGTCATCTTTATTTCATTAGTTGTAATTATACCTCCTAGTATCCTATATATACCAAGGAGACATTTTCATATGGAATCATCTTGTACTAGAACATTTATGTGGTGTAAAAGGAGGTTGCCCCCTTGAAGAGGCTTATTATCTGAAATTATCTCTTTTTCAAGGCGTTGAGAACTTATTCTGAGGTTTTTCTATGCTATATTGATATTTGGTTCTTAACATGCGAAAATTCCGCAATGAGTCAGTTCAGGATGATTCCAGAACCCTATCTTGTACAAGCTATATCTCCGAAAGTATAAGGCCTCAGGAGATGAAATTTTAACCCAACGTACCTTGATCTGTGTACTAAATATCCTCCAAGCCGTTCTTTCTGAAACGTTGTAGAAACAATGTTACAGCGAAAATTCCAAGGTGTCTTAGATGTAGCAGCGAAACCCCAAGACCTTGAGCTTTGAGGATATTCACAAAAATTAGTATGGTATCTGTGGTAAAAATTTCAGATTCTAGGTCATCTTAGATTTGTAGATACACCCAGTGGCAAGAAATGTTGAAAGTAAAAATATGGCTATGGCTACTAGAAGGACCAATCCTAACATCTATAGAGAGAATAATGATCCTTCTTCTAAAACACCTCAACCTACAAGGTTGACACCTCAACAATTGGAGGAAAGAAAAGCAAAAGGTTTATTCTTTAATTGTGACAACAAGTACAGTAAGGGACATAAGTATGGTGAGAAGAAATTATTCTACATAGATTGTGAAGAGGAAGAAGAACAAGAACCATCTCAAGATGAAAACATAGAAGCAATTTCATCTGAAGAGTTGACTCCCACGATATCGTGTAATGCATTGGCTGGAGTTATCACTCCTCAAACCCTCAATATCGAAGGATACATAAAAAAGAAAAA
>ML787988.1:77947-101440 GCA_009831015.1 Picea engelmannii
TTGCGGACAACACTTGTCTCAAGGGGAGGGGCATGTTAAGCCCTAATATTGGCTCATTACCCCTTAATTGGGGCATATTACATTAGTAATGTTATTTTATTTATGTCGGCTTTATTTCATTAGTTGTAATTATACCTCCTAGTTTCCTATATATACCAAGGAGACATTTTCATTTGGAATCATCTTATACTAGAACATTTATGTGGGGTAAAAGGAGGTTTCCCCCTCGAGAGGCTTATTATCTGAAATTATCTCTTTTTCAAGGCGTTGAGTACTTATTTTGAGGTTTTTCTATGCTATATTGATATTTGGTTCTTAACAGGGAGAGATACAAAATACTTCCCACTAGTTTTCTATACAGAGTGTTTTCAACCAGTGGAGTGTCCTCGCCATCCTCAAGTCTCACCCCAAATAGGAAGGGGGTAGGTGTAGGCTTGCAATCTGTCATGTCAAATATCTCCATGAGATCCCGAGCATACTTGGCTTGAGATATATTGATGCCTAAATCATCCTGACTAATATTGAGACCACGGAAATAATGGAGTGGATCCATGTCCGTCATCAAAAAGTTATCGTGTAGAATCCTTTTCACCGCAGAAATTGATGAAGTCAAGCAACCAACGATCAAAATATCATCCACATAAAGAACTAGACTCAAAAGTGAATTAGTAGTCCTAAGGATGTAGACATTTTGATAATATTTGCATCTCACAAATTTCTTGGACAACAGGTAGGAGTCTGTCTTGGCATACCATGCTCTCGGCACCTGCTTGAGGCCATAGAGAGCCTTCTTGAGTCTGCAAACCAAAGATGAATCATGCATGAATCCATGTGGATTCTCCATGTAAATCTCCTCTGAGAGATCTTCGTGAAGAAATGAATTATTCACATCCATCTGATTGACTTCCCATCCTCTAGTTGATGCAATATCAAGGGCCAAACAAATGGAATCCATCTTCTCTACTAGATCAAATGTCTCATCGTAGTCAATGTCATGAACCTACTAAAAAACTTTGGAAACTAGTATTTCCTTGTATCTGCTAACCTATCCATCCATTACACTCTTGTTCCTATAAACCCATATGCATCTGACAACCTTTCTTCCTGAAGGAAGAGGAACCAGATCCCAAGTTCAGTTCTTGAGGAGGGAGTTGTACTCCTCTTGCATTATTGTTTCCCAAAAGGGATTCCCTGCAGGCTCGCCATAGGTCTACGAGTCTGAATATTGAACCACATAACAATGAATAGGAAAAATGGGCTTAGTGACCAGTTGTGAGTACACGAGGAGGATCCTCAAACTGAGATCGAGTCCTCCTGAGATCAGTTGGATCCCCAACAAGATCCCCTGCATCCTGAAGAGTGGTCTGTGACTCACTTGGGCCTCTGCAATGGCTCCTCATTTGCCTATACCGACTGTGCATATGCATGTTTTGAATCCTCTAACTATGTATTGGAACTGAGATATGAAGTAGATTCTGAATGTGCATAATCATCTTCTTGAACTAGTGGAAGGAAAAATGCATCTTCATGTGGCTCCTATGGATCATGTGAGATACTTTCCTCGAATTAAACACTACGCTCAATGATAAGTTGGTTTGTAGAGGTATCAATAATTATATATCCCTTCACAACATTTCAGTATCCAAAAAAGATACATGTATTTCTCTGTGGATCTAGTGCTTTCCTCTTTTCATATGGAATCTGGGCCCATGCACATGATCTAAAGACACAAAATTGGGTGAATTCAGTTTGTTGTCAGCTCAATCCTTGAAAGGAGTCTAATCCTTGATATATCTGTGGGGGGATTTGTTCTGGATGTATTTAACACAGTTATGTGATTCATCCCAAAGCTTTTGAGGAAGTGATATTGCATGCAACATGAAAGATGCCATCTCCTTGAGAGATCTATTTTTTCTGCTCAGCTACCTCATTCTGATGCAGAGTATATGGTATTGTGTGTTGCAATTGTATCCCGGCCTCAAGATAATTATTATAAATTTTTTTGTTTATGTACTCCCCCCCATTATTTGTACGAAGGGCTTTGATATTTCTCCCTGATTGAGTCTCAACAAGTGCTTTGAAGTCTTTGAGATGCTCAAAGATATTGGACTTCTACCTGAGAAAAAATACCCAAATATAACGTGAGTAATCATCCAAAAATGTGAGCTTGTATCTTGCCTTGTTGATGGATGGAAGCATGAATGGACCCATGAGATAATTTTCAATCAAATATAATGGAGAGGAGGCCTTGCGATCTTTCCCCTTCTTGAAGTTCTCTTGAGGTTTCTTTCCAAGGATGCATCCTTCACAAACCCCTTCGGAAAAATGGATATCAGGTAATTTGGTGACCATCCCTTTCTTGGTAAGTTGTTGCATGTACCTGAAGTTCAGGTGACCAAATCCCTTGTTCCATAATCTACTATTGCCATAATCATGCGTAAGTAGTACATATGAATCAGGTTCAATAAAATTAGAAGAAGTGTATAACCGTGATTCATGATTTACCTCACCGACAACAATCCTGGAGTTTTTTTTCATTTCAAATATGGACATGGAGTTAGCTGTGAACTCTGCCTTTTATCCTGAGCATGAGTGTGTAATATGATACACCAAGAGAAAATTTGCGGAAAGTTGAGGAACATGGAGAACTTTCTCAAAACTTCCATGATCTAGTTCTACTCTCCCTTTTCCAGTGGCCTTAATTGGAGATTCATTCCCCATGAGGATAGGAGGACCATTGCATGTAGTCAAAGAATATAAGATATCCTCTGTAGCAACCATGTGGTGGGATGCACCTAAATCCACGATCTAGGCATTAGATGAAGAGTGAACAACAAATAATTCATGATGATGACCTTTGGGAGCATTATCTTTTGGTTTCTTCTTGGCACCCTAGGGAATTTGATCCCTAAGGTTGTTATTTTGAAGAATATGATTCAATAGGTCTATTTTCTTCTTCATGCATGTAGATTCTGGATGGAATCCTCGATTGCAGTAGGTACACTTCTGTCCTTTCTTCCCTTTTCCACTTTTGGATCCTGAGGAGTCATTAAAGGGTTTGGACTACCCTTCCTTCTTTTGTCCTGCATGGGCCTTTTCTTTACCTTTCTTTTTGGATTTCTGATGTTGATAATTGTTTCCATCATGTGCAACAAGTGCATGCGCTTTGTAGTTTTTTATTACACCCATCTTGATGAGTTTGTCTCGCTCCTGAATCAGGGCCTCAATGAAGGTCTTCAAAGAGGGCATAGTCCACAATGCTCCAACAATCAACCTCTGAGTGTGGAAAGTAGAAACAAAAACTGAATTAGCCAGACCAAATTTTGTCAAAATGGCGAGAAGCATTTGCTTTTCCTCCTTTTATTTATCAATCCACAAGCCTTAAGTTGCAACAACAAATCCTTGTACCTTGTGAAGAAATGTTGGATGTTTTCAAAGATTTTTGGATATAATGTAAGTAATTCCACCTCAAGCATGTGGCCTCTAATCTCATCTTGTTTTCCAAAGAGTCCTTCCATGGTGGTCCAGATATTGTTTGGCATTTTTCAAGATGATACATGAAACGACAACTCATGTGATATGTGCATGCAGAGGGCTTTGTAAACCTCATCCATTCTATTGAGGTATTTGTATTTTTCAATGTTTGATGTGGGTTATGTTTCCGAAGCCATGGTTAACCTGTAAAATCCTCTACCTTGGAGAAAAATCTCCATCTTTTTGTTCCATTCAAAGTAGTTGTATGGTGTTAGCATGATAGACGACAAAGATTCCATTCTTCTTGCGTTCTTCAATCTTTAGTACCTGTAAATAAAAAATGTTGGTGTGCCTTATTCCTATATACCTGTGGGATCTAATACCATGTAAAATTTGGTGAGGACTTGCACAATAGATATATCTAGCAGAAGAATGAACATAACTTGCAAAAATGAGAAGATGAGAGAAACAATTGAGACAAAATAACATAATTATATTAACCAAAAGAATGAATGATAATTTACACATGATATACTTTGTATATCTCTACTAATGTGCACTAGAAGAAAAGCCAATGTGCCATAGTGGTGGTCTAGAGAGATCTAGACACACATAGGAAGTTACCGGAGTTAACTTCCACCTAGTCCAAGTTAACCAGTCATGTAGTCTTTAGTTAATTGAGTCACACGTGGGGACGTGAGACAAACACATGCAACTGTTGGTGATAAAACTGAGGTTGCCATGCATGAGTCACTTCCACTAGCCTAACTAAGTGTAACTGACTTTAAATTGAATTGAATATTCTCCTAGAATGTAGGATAGGTTCCCTAAAAATAGGAGACCCAAAATAATGACTAATAAACATAGGAAAATAAGGAAAAATATCCTAGGTGTGTAATATCTCCAAGAATTTCTCCTTTGAATCTTTGTTGATTTTCAGTATAGTTCATGAGCCATGTTAATTCTATTTCCCTTAACTCTGCACCAAATTGATCCATTTGTTTATCTTCATCGGTTATGTCAGTGGAATCCCACAATTTTTTGCAAATGAACCAATGTCTCTTGGGATCCTGATGTCCTTCATAGATGGGAATGTGTTTTAGACCCATTTAATCTTTATGTGGAGGTTTTGACTTTGGAATACTTCAATTTGTTTGATTTTCTCGACTAACTTTTGAAATGGAATGTATGATCAATTATACTTCAACTAGAGTAGTCGACTATGCCGATGGTTATGCTTTGACTGGGGCAATCAATTGTGTTGACGGTTGTGATTCAACTGAATTAGTTGTCGATTCAAATGTTATATGGGATTCTTTACTTTCTTTGTTTCCTCAATTACCTTGCTTGGATATGGAATGTCATTTGTTTGACACCCTTTATCTATATATTCGGTGAATTGTTTCTCTTGAGGTCATGTCATCTCATCACAATTGTTCATTGAATGTGTATCTTCCTCTACAGTTAGTAAATTCGAAAGGGGGGTAGTGTCCATAAGATCCTTCATGTGGAGGAGTCTTCTCTCACCTTCCTGATTACCTTAACCTAGTTTTGGTCTTATGAGGGTATCTCAATTAGAAGTCAATCTCTTAAAATGTCTTTATCATCCATTCGATGCCACATCAAAGAAGGTTATAGATCAATATGTAGTCTTTGATGAAGGAATTCTCTGATTCTGGGACTCACTTCCTTGAGAATCAGTGATCATTGTAATGTGGGTCTTGGTCCATCTACAAAGGGCACCAACTACAACCTCA
The DNA here is from genome assembly GCA_009831015.1 of Picea engelmannii. Lineage (NCBI taxonomy): Eukaryota > Viridiplantae > Streptophyta > Pinopsida > Pinales > Pinaceae > Picea > Picea engelmannii. The sequence goes on from ML787988.1 coordinate 83,179, forward strand.
ACCAACTACAGGCTCTCACTCCTCACAAGAATCATCTGGGCTACTCCTTTTGCTATATATGGTTAGTCATCACCACACTTAGATCGCTCAAGCACTCCAATGATCTACCACTCCAGGGGTTTATCTTGACTCGACTTCCTTGGATCCCATGCATCACACATCTCTTCTCTCTTTTTCTATCATTTGTCTCGTTCTATCTTATCAATTTCAATCGAAGATTATAATATTTCATTCTTCTTTCAATTCTTCTTTATGTCTCTTTGTCTAATGTATACTCTCATTTTCTTGTAGTTAAATTCCTTCTGCTTGTTGGCATAATGACTCCTTGGTGTAGGTCTACTCCACTTTAGGCATCCCATGGAAAACTACTCCCACATTGCAGACCCTGGCTACTCCTAGTAGGCATGGGTGTAGATCATTACCATGTTCATTTCTTTAAGAAAAAATCCCAAACTTCTCATGTATCTTTGTAGTCTGCTTATAAAAATATTTCCTAGTCGCCTTGTATTTTTTCTCAGTTGGTATTCAATGGTGGTGTATGACGAGGGGGGAAGTATTCAAAAAAATGAATGACAAATTTATCGAAAATAAATTTGTGCCACAGAGCTAGTATTGTGCAGAAAAACCCATCGTGGAAATTGTCATAAAAGCTTTCTTTTACTTTTTCAAGTAAAGTTTGTTCCTCAATTGCTTTCTCTTCGCAATATTCTTTGGAAAAATTTTCAACCCACTCATGTAAATTCATTCAACTTCTATTGAATAATTTGAACATTAACCACTCATCATTTGTAAGTTTATTCATTAGTGAGTCCAATGTTTTTTTTAATTTCTCCCGTGATTGTTTCAATAAATATTTCATGAGTCACTATAAAGAAATGGGTTCTTGCATCTACCAATGCCATTTGGTTTCTGTGTGCATAATTATTCAAGTAGTTAATATTTTTCTCCCACCACTCATGTATTTCCTCCAGGTTCAACATCTATGTGCACATTGTCTTATGTGCTCAGGTTTAGGAACTACCAACAATGGAACCAATGTTGTAATCTAGGGTTTTATAAGGTGTTACTAGTAGTCCTTTACACATAGCAATATCCACTAATATATAGTCACACACACAGAGAAGAGAAGATAACATAGAGTAATGGAGATACTAGCAATAACCAATTTATTAAGATACCACAACAACAACTAATAAGCCAACTATTCTTTGTTACATTGATGCACATATTTATACTCATGATTTTGTTACAAGGTAGTTATAATTGTCTAACTACTTGGGTTGATGCACATATTTATTCTCATGATTTTGTTACAAGATAGTTCTAATTGTCTAACTACTTGGGTCGGTCGACTCGACTAAAGAGTCAAACGACTTACAAACTCGACTAACTCCCAATCGACTACTCTTTTACTTGGTTGATTGTTGGGTCTAGTCGATAGAGTCAACTAGCACTTCCAACACATCCTCAACAAGTTGAAATTTCACATGTCATGCTCATTGAAAGAGATCCTCACCCTGGTTTAAAAAATTATGTGGCTGGTTCTCATGGATCATTAATTTTTTATTAAATCTTGTACTCATAACATTAATATACATTTTGGTTCAATGATATTCATCAATCATAATTGTTTTATAATAATCACAACTGAATATTTTTTAAACAGAGGAAATACAAAGATTTTACAATGATAACTTCTTTCATGTTGACTTTTGTGCAAAGTATCTTCAGAAGATGTTATTGAAGTATCCATGGATATTGAGGATAATGAAAATTATGATTTGTTGATGAACAAACTTACCATCTTATCTGTAACGAAAATATATATTGATTTTCTGGGAAAACATGAAGTTATAGAGAAATTAATTATGCACCTTCTTGATATTGACAGTCGCTTATGTATACATTTTATTGATAACCTATTATTCTTTGTATCCTTAGAATGTGATTATATGTCTCACGTTGAATGTGATTGGAAAAAGAAATCAATATGGATGATTAATCATTAAAAATGTTGTGAAATATTTGATGAAGCATTTATAAGAGTTGTATAACCCTAATTAGCTTACCTACCAAATTTGATCATGTACATATTTCCTTACTTATTTCATGTACAATAATTACATGATTTTATTCTCATGATTTTTTCAATGTAAAATTTGCAGTTGCTAAATCCTTATTTATATATGTACATAACAATTATAGCCTTCTTTGATAGGGGTACGTGGTATGTCATGGGAAACTAGAACCCCTACAAGAAGAGAGTCATCATAACTATTCATGACTATCTTTTTCATAGTTTGTAATAAAAGTTTACAAAAAGAGACTATAAACTGCCTATGATTGTGTATGCTATCAAAAATGAAAAAGACAAGATGGAACATACATCATGCCTAAGGAGAGTGAGAACCGTCCTCTGTGAATGCTTCAACCAACAATTCAGTCTCCATGCTTTATTCCTAAGCATTGCTAGTAGTAAGAGGATTATCATTCATGATAATGGGGTTTTTTCAAGTGCCTTAAGATCTCGATGAAGTCTTAAGTTGTTTGGACGTGCCTACCTCCTCCCCAACATGTGAGATTGGAATGCCAATCCCAAAGACCACCTTGCACATGGATTCAAAATTTCCTTCAAAAATTCTAATTGTATGGAGAATTTCCTAGATCTCCCTCCTTGTATTACCCATGGCTTGGGAAGTCAACGTTTTTACCGGGTAGTAAGTTTCTGCCAATTTGAATAAATTGGTCCTTCTGAATATTGCATAATTGGGTCTTTAATCACCTTCAACTTCCTGCAAAATTTGTTCCTTTGAAAAGGTTTGTTGTCTAGATTGGACTTTCTTTTCGAGCTCCTCGACCTCCTTCTTAGCCTACTACTGGAACTTTACCTTTGAACAACTTCTCCACTTCCTAGACGTCCTCTACAACTCATGACAAGACCAATGGATGCTCTAAGGTGGATGGTCTATCATCCACTGCCCTAGCGTGTCCTATCGTATATATATATATATATATATATATATATATATATATATATATATATAATCAATCATTATCATTATAATTATAGTCCACTTCTCCCCTCTATCACGACGAAAAGGGAAAATGTTAAAAAACAAATAAATAATTTGGACTTAATCAATCATTATCATTATAGTCCACTTCTCCCCTCTATCACGACGAAAAGGGAAAATGTTAAAAAACAAATAAATAATTTGGACTTTATCATCAAATATTATTTGTTGTTATGAAATTTAAATAAGTTTTTTAGTTATATACATTTTTAATTTTTAAATTATATTTTTTAATAATTAACATAATTTATTTGAAGTTTATTTTATTTTTTAAACATTATAAATCACATATTTTATATGCTTTTTACTTTTCCTCTTCTTATACTTTGAAAAAAATTAAATTAATAAAAAAATATTAATTTTTTATACTTTATCTATATTAAAATACTGAGGTGATTATTTCAAATTTTTTTATAAAATAAATTTAACACATGTAACACAAAGTGTGACTTTTATATTTTTTTTCCAAGGAAAAATAGTTTCAATGCTATTCATTAAGAATCAAAAGAAACTTTACAGTACATGGAATGATAAAGAGGAAAAAATAGTTTCAATGTTATTCATTAAGAATCAAAAGAAACTTTACAGTACATGGAATGAGAAAGAGTCATAAAACATGACCTTTTCTATCAAAATTACCACACCTCCTCTGAAATTTCCAACATCCAAAACATCAAATTTTAAGAGATAGTCCAAAAACTAATTCAAATCCAAAGAACTAAAACTCTACAACCAACCAAAAATGTGATTTTTATATGATTAAAAGAACGACAATTATATGCATGGTTGTACATGTAACACAAAGTGTGATTTTTATATGATTAAAAGAATGACAATTATATACATCGTTGTACATGGCAAAGTGATGTTTAAATTCTTAAAACGTTTAATTTTGATTATTGTTTTAATTGTATTTTTTTTTGTAAGTGAGTGTAGAAATCTATATTACTTGAAAGATTATGATACAAAATATGGGGAGCCTGGTCTGCCTAGAAGGAAACCAGACCAGGGGGTCCCTAGTTGCGTAACTTGATAGAAACGAGGGATGGTACTCATCCACCACCCAGGGAAACCAGACCAGGCCTTCCATGTTCAATTTGAGAACAAAAAAACATATACATAAAGGATAGACTAAAAATTCCTCCCTAAACAAGAGCGTGAAGGATATCTAAGCTAACCTGACAAATCCTGGCTTTACTTCCTATAGACTACCAAATCATTAAGCTAGAACTATGAATTGTTTTTGCACCTGGGGGTGCTCCTTCTCGCCATATGCCTGGCTCTTGTTATCTTCCTTCTGAGCAGTCATGCAAGTCTTTCTGATTTGAGTTGGTGCACAATGTCCATCGACAGGCATGATGTCCATGTGGTGGACATAGCGTAGGTAGAGGTGGAATTGGGCTGCCAACTGCTCCAACTTGCATTTATGGTCCTTTTCTACCTCTACTTATAGTTTGGTAATAGTTTCTAGACTACTGATGCATTGCAGGATCTCATCCAACATTGTTCTATTTTTCTTGTTGTCCTCTTGCCTGGCTTCTTCTCTTTCTGAAACCACTTTCTCGATCATCATGTTAGTTAGCCATGCCATCTCCATCGTTTTGTGGTAGAGGGTTTCCCGGGGTTGCGTGGCCCCCGGATTAGTTACCCAGTCCGCTTTCTGTACCAATGCATCCCACTCTTTACCTTTGCACTTGTTCTTTAATTCTTTTTCCCATGAGGTGATGGTTGCCTTCCCCTTTGGCGCACCCAGAGTTTGAAAGGTGCCCTCCACATCTTTGGTTGCCTGTTCCATTCTTGTTAGCCATTGCAGACTGTTCAGGACTTCCTTCCCTAGGGGGTTCCTTTTCCCGTGTGTTTGCTTTAGTCGCACCATCCCACTTTGCCTACCGCAGCTCTTGTTCTGGTTACTCGGCCTGTTTCTCTCTTTACCGATATTCTCACTTTCCCTGCCCTTGTCTCTTTAATAATCCCTACTGTTGCGCTCCTTCTGATAGCGATATTTCTGCTGTCCCTCTTCTTATTGATCTTCCCCTCTGTGAGCCTGTCCTTTCAATCTTGGTTTGCTCGCGGTGTTGAGTGTTGCCATCCATTTTCCTGTTAAGGCTCGTATGATCATGATGGGTCGTCCTTTGTCCTTGTGCGTTCACTGCCATTGCTTGGTTGTGATCTACCTGTGCTATTCTCCATACCTGTACTTGGCATGGTGGATCGATTATGGTTATCATCAACCCCTCCTGCCTTACTTCAGTCGTTGCATGTGACTTTCTACCTGGCCTTTCCCTCGTGCTTTCCCCACACCTATTGTTGGCATAAAGGCCTTACTTCCGGTCATCTGATTGCTGCTTATTGTGATCTTGTATTCTTATTGTTGGTAGAGTGTTAGGCACTCCTATTCTTCCTGGGGCCTGCGTACCTTTCGAGAGGCCTTGCGATGTCCTCCTCGATGCGACCTTCCATGCTAAAACTGTCTTCACGATATTTAGCTGCAAGGTGGTTGCAGTATGTTCTGAGTTGCTTGCTCGAAATTCTGATCCATGTATTGTCTAGTTTCGTGCCTTCCTTATCGACCCCCTCGTTGGCGAGCCTGTCTGCTAGAGAATTTGTTGACCTGCGCACCCATCACAAATCCACTGTATTCAGAGTCCTCAAATGCTCCTGGATTTTACTGTAGGGAGTGTGAAAGGCACCAGTGGCGCTGAACCTTGCCCACTCTGGTGCCATTTTGGAGTCTTTTCTCTGTTTTGATAACCATGGTGGAGTCCCCTTCCACGATGTTGTTTGTCATCCTTTCGCGACTTAGTATTTCAAGGCCAAGTTCCAGGGCTCCAAATTCTGCCGCATTGTTGGTTGAGTTTCCCATGCTCCCATCATATAGTCAGATGATGTTTCCACCACTGTCTCTGATCACTCCACCTACCCCGGCCTTTCCTGGGTTTCCTTTTGCTGCCCCGTCATAATTCAATTTGAGAAACCCTGACGGAGGGGGAGTCCAGTTGCGGGTTGCGCCCTATAGATATGTTGTTGCACCACTCTTTTAGATGGAAAAAATATAGGATTTGAGAGTCTTGGTCTGTGATTTTCACTTTATCCGTAGTGCAGTTGTGGCTCTGCACCATTTCTCTTATTTGAGAGACTATTGCCTCCTTTATCCTTTCTGTCGGTATGCTTTCATTCCTGAAGATGCGTCGGTTCTGTTCTTTCCATATTTCCCACATGATCATCCCCGACGTTAGAGTCCAACAAAGGTTCACCATTTCATTTTCGTTGTAACCCTCATTCCAATTGTTGATGGTTGCACTGATGTTCCCCCGAATCCTATTGGATTGGCGAAAGATTCATGCCGCACAATCCCAAATCTCAGCCGTGTAACTACATTCATCGAGGAGGTGATTAGTTGTTTCCTCCTTGACTTGAAAAATATGGCAGCGAGAGGGACCTATAAAAACCCTTTTCTTGAGGTTCTCCCAAGTTAGAATTAGGTTATGTAGAACTAACCATTTAAACATTTTGATTTTCGGCCATTGGGGGCTTTTCCAAATATTTTCCCACTGTTGAGCCAGATTTTGTTGGTCCTGGCCCGTGATGTAATACCAGGATTCCTTTAAGTTTAATTCACCCCCATTTTTCCTGCCCCACCTCAATTGGTCCTCTTCTTCCAACACACCAATTTTCCTTTTCCCCAATTCCTCCTCCACCTCTTTCGTTATTGTTTCGATCCGGACTCTATTTTGTGGATTAAGTTTGTCCCAGATCCTCCATCTGGCGCTGCCATCCCTTTGCTTCTAGTAATGATGGATTTATGTTTTTCCTTGCCTAATCATTTCCTATTGTAGCTCCTCCCTGTCTGGATTTTCCATTCTAGGTTCCTGTTGCCAAGCGTCCTCCCATAACCTTGTTGTTTTACCATTTCTGACTTCCCAGAAGCCGTGTTTTTGGATCCAGTTCTTATTTCTCCAGGTGAGATTCCAGATGGATGATCCCTCCCTTGTGCCCAGGAACTGAATTCTCTCCGGATTGCTGGTGTTCGGGGCATACTTGGCCTTCCAGAGGTTTGGCCACGACACCGACTTGTCTTTTACCCATCTCCACCAGAGCTTTGCCCCGTAGGATTCATTGGTTACCTGTGGGTCTTGTAACCCCAAGCCACCTTTGATTTTTGGTTTGCATACTTTATCCCATGCCACCATTGCCCATTTATTTTTATTCTCTGTGCCTCTCCATAGGAAGTCTCGTTGGATGCCTCTTATCTTTTGTAGGATTCCTGTAGGGGTTGGGAACACTGACATCATATACACCCGAATTGCTTGTAGAACTGTTTTGGTGAGGATAAGTCTTCCGGCCAGGTTTAGGGCTCTGTAAGTCCAGTTTTTTACCTTTTCCTGTAGTTTTCTAATAAATCCTTCCCACGTAGAATTTTTTCAAGATCTGTCCATCAGGGGGATTCCCAAGTATTTCGTTGGGAGCGTTTTACGTTCAAACCCCAAAATGTTGGCCAAGTTTCTTTGGATAGATGGATTAGTGTGGAATAAATATATCATAGATTTAGAGTGGTTTATTTCCTCCCCTGAGGCTTCCTCGAATTCTTATAAAATTCTTTTAAAATCCTTTTCTTCCTTTACCGTGGGTGTGCCATGGAGTAGGGTATCGTCAACAAACTGTTGATGTGTGGAGGTTGGGAAGTTTCAAAAGGTTTGATGCCTTTTATTTCACCAGCTACAATTGTGCTTTTTATGCTTCTACTTAGCCCTTCCATCATTAGGATGAACAAAAAGGGGGATAGCAGGTCCCCTTGTCTTGTGCCTATGGATGGATAGAAAGGTTTGGCCAGGGCTCCATTGATTAGTAGCTTATCGTTGAGACTAGAGTGACTATCCAGTTGATCCTGTGCTGATCAAACCCAAAAGCTTCCAACGTCTTAGCCATGTAGTGCCAGCTTATTTTTTTGTAAGCCTTCGCCAGATCAAGTTGGATTATCATCCCCCCTCTCCTTTGGATTTTTAGCGTGTGAATAATCTCATGGGCGTGGATGATATTGTCCAAGATTTGTCTTCCTTCCACAAAACCTGCCTACTCTTGTGAAATCAGTGTGGGGAGGAGTGGCTTCAATTTATTGGCTATGCATTTGGAGATTATCTTGTGTACTACATTACATAAAGCTATAGGCCTGTAGCGATCTGGGGTCCTAGCTTCATTTTCCTTCGGGATTAGAGTGATCATTGTGGCATTTAAAGATTTTAGGATGGAATCCAATCTCCTGTAGTCCTCCACCACTCCGTAAATGTCATGTTTAATCACTTCCCAACAGGCTTTGACAAATTCCATCGTGAATCCATCTGGGCCTGGAGCCTTTCCGTTGGGCATATCTTGGACCACTTGGTCAATTTATTCCTTTGCGATTGGTTTTTTAAGGCCAACATTCTGATCCTATGTGACCAACCTGGGGATGTGTTGAATTATTCTTTGAATGGCCTTAGATCTATATTGGTTGGATTCTTGGGCTATCCCATGGAAGTGATTGACCGATATATTCTCAATTTCCTGGTGGGATTGTCTTTCGATCCTGTCCTGATCACTAATCTTCAAGATTTTGTTATGGGATCTTCTTGCAATAGTTATTCTATGGGAAAATTTGGTGTTCCGCTCCCCTTCCTTTAGCCACCTTATTTTGGAATTTTGGCGCCATAGAGTTTCTTCTTGCTGGCATCTTGCATCCCATTCCTGGGTCATTTGGATCTCTTCTTTTTTCCAATCCTCTATGTATCCCTCTTCGATGCACAATTCTTGTAGCTTCCTCATTTTGTCCTCGATGCTTTTTCCCCCCTGGTTTATGTTTCCAAAGACTTCCCTATTCTATTCCTTGATTTTTTGTTTGATGTACTTGAGTTTTTTGTAAAGTTTGAACATCCTTGTCCCTTGGTCTGGTAGTTCCTCCCGTCACCATTGGTTGATGTTATCCTTGAAGGTGGGGTGATCGATCCAGAATTTCTCAAATCTAAAAGGTTTGTTCTTCGATGTGGTTTGAAAATTAGCTTCTAGTTGAATTGGCTAGTGGTCTGATCCCCTCCAAGGGAAGATGTTGCAGTCCATAGTTAGTCCCTGCAAAATGATGGATTCCGACACTAAGAATCTATCTAGCCTTGTAGCTACTTGGTGGTGATCTAGTCATTTGTTGTTCCAGGTGAAATGTCCATTGCTTGTCATGATGTCCACAAGCTCCATTGTGTCAATGAATGCTAAGAACTCTTCCGCATCTCTGTCCAGTCTCCTGGTGCCTCCTTTTTTCTCAGTGAGAGTGGTGATGATGTTGAAATTCCCTGCCAAGATCCAATGAAGGTTGTAGGTATGATCCTTTAGATTCTATAGGTCTAGGAACATTCTCCTTTTTTCCTCCATCACCCAGGGGCCATACACATTAGTGCATAGAATTTCCGCCACGTTCCCTATCATTTGCATGTTAACAGAAAGTGTGTTTCTCGTGGCCTCTACTGCCAGTAGGTTCAACAATTGTGGGTTCCACAAGGTGAGGATCCCTCCTTCCATCTATTGGCTTTCAACAACCAACATCTTGTACTTACTCCAATATTTTTCACTGATTGTTTCCATTATGTCTAGATTTCATTTTGTTTCTTGAATGAAACATAGGCCAGGTTGTTCCTTACTCAATATATTTTTAAGGATTCATTGCTTTCTTGGGTTGTTTAGACCTCTTATATTCCACGTTATAATCTTCAGGGAGTTGGGGAAGATATTTTTAGTCTTACCTGAGTTTATCAGCAGAGCTCCTAGTTCTTGTAGGGCTGCACTATTTGATTTTCTGCCTTTCTTCCGTTGTGCCTTCTTAGGTGAGTGTTGTGGTTGTCCATCTCTTGTTTTGATTCCCAGGTGTCCTATCTCGCCATGCATGCGCTTGATCCCTCTGGATTTCGCTTCCTCCCTTAGGAGGAAAAGATATTGAATGCGATCAAGTTGCTCCGCTGGTACATTGTCGACTCCCTGCCTCTTCCATCGCTCCAGAATGTTCGGTAGGTCTATTCCTTCCCTTTCCACTATGTTTATGAGATCTGGGTCTTATGTTCCTACCTCACTTGGTGTCATCTCCGAATATTCGTCTGCTTCCTGCATTGGGGTATTGGTATCTTCGTTTCCTCCTTCCATAGGACTTGCACTACCTCCCTGTTCTCCCTTGTTGCTTGGCATTTATGTGTTTTCTTTTTCACTTGTTTCCTTAGCTTTGTTATTTTTTGTTCCTCCTTCTTCCGCTTAGTTGGGCCTGCCTCTGCCTTCTGTTCTAATCTTAGCTTCTAGGTTGCTTCCTGTTGGGGCCTTGCCTTGTCTTTTGTTTCCTTTGCTTTTGTGATTTGGCTTCACAAAACCGTCCTCATCCTGCTGTGGCTTGGTGTTTTCTGCTTCTTGTTTTTTATTGAGAGGGAATTCTCTTAGTAGGTGTCCATGTTCATGACATATTCTGCATTGAAATGGGATCTGCTCATAGTCTATGATTTGTATCCATTCCTCATCCCTAAACTCCAGGCTTATGGCTTCCAGGAGTACCCCCAAAACGTCCATCTCTATGCAGATCCTTGCGTAGGATGTATATCTGCCTTTTAGAGTCACTTCTGATGTCTTGACATATTTTCTGTGCTTATTCCCTATGGCTTCAAAAGTGGATGACAACCAATAGTCTAGCGGTAAGGAGTAAAGCCATAGCCAGACTGGGACATTTTTAAAGGTTTCTTTCTCCGAGGAGAAGTTTTCCTTCCATGGCCACATGTACAACGCTGCTGAGGCATGGAAATATGCCCCCCCCTCAAAGAATTTATCCCTGTCCTCCAGGTTCATAAAGACTGATGTGAAGAATCCTTTTGAGGCTAGGTGGAGTTCCACTTCTCCACTTGGCTCTCAGTGATATTTTATCCAGTTGTGCAACATTTTTTCTGTGGGACACATGCCCATGAACTTGCATATCAATGCATGTGTCTTCATTTGATCTCGAAAGAGTTGCATTTCGGGGTCTTCCAGTATAACCTTGGGTATCAATGATGTTTTAGGTTTACACGGGTTGCTCCCTTCTACCCCACTGGGGTTGTTCGCTGCTTGTGCACCGTTATGGGCTTCTCTGGCTTGTCCGCTGCTTGATCACTTTTTTCTTGGTTTCCTCATGATTCTTTTTTGATTCTGATCCTGAGGTGCCTGTCAGAGGTTCTTTGAAACCAACGCCTCATGGGCATTTCCCTCTGTCCACCACCACCTACTTGTATGAGGGGGTTCCATTACCTCCCCCTTTGGTAACCATGCTGATCGCTGCAGAGACCACGATTGTTAAACATGCTGACCGCTGCAGAGACCACGATTGTTAAACCCTAGCTTGAATTTTTAAACCGCCTTATAGAACAAAAATATCGTACTACAAAATATCTTTTAATTGTATTTAATAATATAAATATTATGATTATATTTGTGTTTTCTTTAATTAATAAAAATTAGTAAATAAAGTAGTCATATATGTAATTTAATTGTATTGATTTTTCATAAAATTATAACCACAACATTCATTGTAATATACTTGAGATGTTTTTGAAACACAATTAAAAAAAAAGGTATGGTTGCAAAACAAACATGAATGCTTATGTTTTAAGAAAGTCATTTATGTTTACATTTCTTTTAAAGTAATCACTTGGGAAAGGCTATTCGAAGGTCGCTGGAGATTCGTTGGAGGGGGTTCCATTCCCTCCCCCTTTGGTAACCATGCTGGCTGACCGTTGCAGAGACTGGGATTGTTAAACCCTAGTTTGAATTTTCAGACTGCCTTATAGAACAGAAATACCGTACTACGAAATATCTTTTAATTGTATTTAATAATATAAATATTACGATTATATTTGTATTTTTTTTAATTAATAAAAAATAGTAAATAAAGTAGTCATACATGTAATTTAATTGTATTTCTTTTTCATAAAATTATAACCACAACATTCATTGTAATATACTTGAGATGTATTTTGAAACACAATTAAAAAAATGGTATGGTTGAAAAACAAAGATGAATGCTTATATTCTAAGAAAGTCATTTATGTTTACATTTCTTTTAAAGTAATCACTTGGGAAAGGAGATTCGAAGGTAGTTGGAGATTTCTTTTAAAGTAATCAGGATGATGGTCACTGGAGATTCGAAAGTGGCCATAGATTGGATAAAAAGGGAAGGCAAACTTGAATCTACTTTATCTCAGTCCATGGAAAGATAAAATCTGGAGGTTAAAAGAGAGTTTCGAATGGCTCAAATTTATGCATGTTCACAGAATCTTTAACTCTATTGTTGATAAACTGTCCAAAAAGGCCTTATTGGATGACTGTATTTTGAGGAATTTGTTCAATTGATAGATTCACACTTTGGTCTTATAAAACTAGTTGTTAATTATATAGTGATGATATGAACTTTTACATTTTGTATATTGAAGCAATTATGTTTTGAAGGAAATAGTAGCAGATAAGGATAACCATTATCAATTTATGTGTGAATTTTTTTTTAAAAGATTATAGACTTAAATAACATCTAAATAAAAATTTAGAATATTTCATGATACATATTAATCCAAGGGGTGACGTTCAAATAATTGTTTTAAATTTATATAACATAAATTTATATAATCATAAAACGATGGATAAACGTTAATATTAAATTGGTGTTAAAAAGTTATTTTTAATAAAATGTTATCACTCATGATATTTAATCAATAAAAGGTTATCTCAAATAACCCAATAAAAAGAAATATTAACTGAGCGCATATACATAATCTAATTGACGTTTCTGATTAATTTTATATCAACCTCTTCAAACATGACACTCCTTCAATTATAACTGAGAAAGATCCGACGATGCCAATAATATTCTTTGATACAACTTAGCATTGATTCCTGCGATTTGAATAATCTCACTTTATCGTAACATCTTAGTAACATAACTATGTACATCAACATATTCTGAGCAACCTTAAACATGTGATTATACTACCGAAATATATTAAAGAAGATTCAAACAAGAAGATTAGTTGATATAAAATGCTTAGCCAATGACAAAAGTATGTTTAAGATTCATAATGGATTTCTTGGGTCTCCTGAATGCGATCCGCCCTGTTTCAGGTGGTCGGAAACCTGGTCAAACCTTCTAAGGAAAAATGTGGAAGTACCAGGTTGATGAATTTTTTACAACATTCTTTCAATCAATATTGTTTATTTTGATTGAAGCGTGATTCTGCACCTCCTAGTGGCTCCTCTCTGCACCATATCACAGATGTAATGATATCAGATCTCTATGTGTTTTGACTTGTCATGGAACACATGGTTCTCTGTCATATTTATGCAACTCTGGTTATCACATAGGATCATGGTTGCTTCCATCTCTATATTGAATAGATCTATCAACAACTTCCGAAGCCATATGACTTCACAACTGGCGGAACATGCAACAATGTATTATGCTTCTATCGTGCTGAGAGAAATGCTTTATTGATTCCTACTCTACCATGAGATCATGGCTGACCCAAGACTAAAACAACATCCTGAAGTGCTCTTTCTATTAGAGACACTTCCAGCCCAATCTGAATCGATATAACCACTTAGTCTGAAGTCATGATCTCCATTATAATTCAGACCAAAATCTAATGTACCCTTAAGGTACCTCATCACATGTTTTGTAGCAATAAGGTGAACACGTCCAGGCTCTACCAAAAATTGACTCAAGGTGTTCACAACAAAACATATATCTGGCATGGTGTTCGTCAGATACATCAATGATCCAGTGATTTGTCTGTACATTGTAGCATCAATCAATTCTGACGAAGTGTCAACCAAGAGATTCAACTTTGTTTCCATGGGTGTATTCATGGAATTGCACTCCAACATATCATATCTCTTTAGTATTTCAACTTCATACTTCCCTTGGTTGAGGAAGATCTTCTCTGGGCTCTGCCAGACCTCAAGACCTAAGAAATAATGCATTACGCCAAGGTCTTTCATCTCAATTTCTGTAGCGAGCTTCTTCTTACAATCAGTGATGAGATTTTCTTCTCCAGTTAAGAATAAGTCATCCACATACAACAACAATATAACATGCTCATCATTCATAACCTTGAAGTAAAGGTTAGAATCAACTTTACTCTTGGTAAATCCTAAGCTCGTCAAGAAACTGTCAATCCTTCCATACCAAGATCTAGGAGCTTGCTTCAATCCGTACAGAGCCTTCTTCAATTTGCAGACACGAGTCTTCCTGTCTTCAACTTCAAACCCTTAAGGTTGTTCTATATACACTTCTTCTTCAATGAAACCATTCAAGAAAGTTGTTTTCACGTCCATCTGGTGTGACTTCCACTTCATCATAGCTGCAAGAGCTATGATGGTTCTGATTGAGGTGTATCTGGATATAGGAGAAAACGTCTCTTCACAGTCAATGCCTTCCTTTTGAGAAAAGCCACAAGCAACAAACCTTGCTTTATATTTCTCAATAATTCCATCAACAACATGTTTTATTTTGAACAACCATTTGGAAGATACCACATCCTTGCTCTTTGGCATGGGAACTATTTCTCATACATCATTCTTTATAATGGATTGGTATTCTTATGTCATGGCATCTGTCCATTCTTTATTTTGAATAGCTTCTTTAAAGCAAGTAGGTTCCTTCTCTAAGAGATCACACATCAAAGCCATATAATTGGAGAATGGCTTGGGTTTCTTCACTTGTCTCATGGTTCCTTATGGGGCACCATACTTCTCTCCATCTTGAATACATTCCCTTTCCGAGAATGGATTTATCTTGTGGGAGATATTCATATAGGGAGGTTCTTGAGATTCTATTATGTCACGGTATTCTAGAATCTCCTCATCAGGGGAAGTTATGACTTCCCTCATTGGTTCTGCAACTCTGGGAGCCACAAATTCTTCTTCATATACTTCTTCAAGCTGACATCTTCTTGATTTATTGAGTGTTGCATCTTCATCAAAGGTTACATCCCTATTGATCTCAATATGATGGTAACTTGGTATATAAACTCTGAAGGCCTTGGAGACCTCACGGTATCCAACAACTATTCCCTTCTTTCCTAAAGGGTCCAACTTGGTTCTCTTCTCTTTCAGAATGTGTACAAATACTGGGAAACCAAATATTTTGAGATGGTTTACTTATGGCTTCTTTCCGGAGAACATCTCTTCAAGGGTTTTGAACCCAAGTGCACTATGGGACAATCTGTTTTGTACATATATTGTTGTTTTTGCTGCTTCTACCCATAAGCACATTGGAAGATCTTGATCATGGATCATGGTATTCATTGCTTCCATTATAGTTCTGTTCTTTCTTTCTGCTACACCATTTTGTTGAGGATTGTAGGGAGTGATTAGCTCTCTCTTGATCCCAGCATCTTTGCAAAATTTTGAAAACTCTTTTGAGGTGTATTATCCTCCATTATATGACCTAAGTATCTTGATCTTTCTTTCAGAGAGATTCTCTATCAAGGCTTTGAATTCCTTGAATTTACTGAACACTTCATCTTTTGATTTCAAAAAGCAAACCCAGGTTTTACGAGAATAGTCATCAATAAAAGATACATAGTATACATACCCATTGATGGAGGTTGATGGCATTGGGACACATACATATGAGTGAATGAGCTCTATGAATCCTTCTTCTATACTGTCTCTCTTCGGGAAAGGTTTCTCGATGTTCTTTCCTTGTGCACATCAGTTGCACACACCTTCATGGTCAACCTTGAATTCTGGTAGACCTGTAACTTCCTTGCTTACATATGGTAATGCTTTGTAGTTGATGTAAGCTAGTCTTCTATGCCAAAGTTCACATGTATTCTCAATGGAATGGGTCAAGCCTACTTCTGAGTGACCCTTTAGCTTATACAAGCCACTTTCTTCTTTTCCAATAACAATTGCTTCTTCCATGGTTTTTCCTTTTGGCCACATAAGAACTTCTCCATCTATGAAGGCAAATCTGAAGCCTTTCTTCTCTAAATCTGAGATAGAAGGTAAGTTCTTTGTCAAACCTGGTACATATAGTACATCCTTCATCTTCATTGGGGTCCCTGAATCAAGTTTGCAATTTGATTCTCCTACTCCTTTGATAGGGTATTGATAATCATCTCCAAGTGTAAATTTCTAGGGAAACTTCTTTTTTTGTAAGGAAAGAGAGAATGTCTCTTTGACCTGTCATGTGCTTGGAAGCACCACTGTCTATGAGCCAAGTGTCCTCACCAGGTGACACCGATCCTGAGAGGGAAGATATTAAGACATAGTCTTCAATTTGTTCTTTTATCATCTTTGTGGGTGGCTCTTCATATTCAATTGCATGGGCACAATGCCTCTTGTTTCTCTTCTTGTATTCTTCTTGTCTAGCTGGACAATTCTTAGCAATATGTCCCATCTTGTCACAATGGTAACATTGGTAGGATGAGAAATATTTTTCTCTTCTTTGACCTTTC
This sequence comes from Picea engelmannii, assembly GCA_009831015.1. Classification (NCBI taxonomy): domain Eukaryota; kingdom Viridiplantae; phylum Streptophyta; class Pinopsida; order Pinales; family Pinaceae; genus Picea; species Picea engelmannii. The sequence continues at coordinate 99,734 of ML787988.1, forward strand.
TGAAACTTTTGGAATATCCTTGGAGGGTGAGATTCTTTATGTATGAATTTCTTTTGGGGGTGAGACTCCTTATGAGTTTCTTTCTGGAAGTAAGACCTATTTCTTCCTCCTTTAGTATGAATATCTAGGGCTTGATATTCATCTCTTGATAGTAATGCTTCTCGGTTAGCTACTCTTGCTTCTTCTTGAACACATTCTTCCCAAAGATTGTCAAAGTGTAGTTTCTCCTTTCTGGCACAAATAGTTTGGATGAATGAATCCCAAGGTCTTGTGAGACCATTAAGGGCTATCATTATAAGTTCGTCCCCATCTATAGTATCTTCAATTTCTTCTAGTTGTTCTTTGAAATGTGATATTCTAGAGAAATATTCCAAAATTGTTTCTCCTTTCTGCATCCTTGTACTTTTGAGTTGAGTTCTTAGATTCATTTTCCGGTTGATGTTCTTTCCTTCATACATCCTGGTTAGGGCATCAAACATTTATTTTGGAGTCTTCTTTGAAGCCACTTGAGGAATCAAGTGATATTTAATAGAATCTGCAATGATTCTCTTGGTCCTAATTTTGTCCTTTTGGTGTTTTGGTTTAGCTGCAGCATCGACAGGTTCTGGTACATCTTCTTTAATGAATATTGCTAGTTCATTCTCTTCAAGAATGAGTGCAATCCTATACTTCCAGGCACAAAATTTTTCCACACCTTCTAGCCTTTCAACAAGCTTAGTGCTTGCAAACATCTTTACTTGGAGCTAGGAAAATGACAAAAAATTGAAAATGCTCAGAATTTAATTTTGAGGTTACCAGGGGGTGCGCTTGGATGAGGCGAGTAACTTGGTGCAGTTAGATTTCAGAAAATCCAAAATTTTCCCCTTCAAACTTAACCAGCGGAATTCTGGGCTGGTACTTCTAGTTTTCTAGTACTTCTGGTACTTCCGGTTTTCTAGTACCAGTGAAAACTAGGTTTTCACTTTTCGGGAGTTCTAACCACTGAAAAGGTGCGCTGAAGGTGCCAATGAGTTCCCTAGGCTAGGTCACACTTTTCTAGATGATTTTTGGGTTGAAATTCCTCTTCAATAAAAATCCCTAATTTTCTTGTACGACAACAATGATGTTTTTTCTTTATCCACTGAAAGATGCTTTCTTAAGCTTAGCTCTGATACCATGTTAAGGTTTAAGTTATTATTAGGTTTATTTTCAATTTACTAGATAACCATAGCATAGATAGGATCACTGAGAGAAACACAGTCACAAGATACACAACATTTATCCTGGGAAACCCTCATGGGGAAGAAAACCCAACAAAAACTTTCTTAATATAGATAGCCAATACAATGCCAATACAATAAACCAACACTAGAGAATATCCTCTACTGAGCAATGCGCCTCTCTCTCTTCCTTCTTATCCAACTGTAGCTACCAAACTTGTGCTCTAGATGATCGAATGAGTGAGTGTACAAATGAGGTGCTGGCTTCCTTTATTTATACAAACTGGCAGGTGTTTAAAAAGTGTCTCTTCGCTGGGCAGGGCCAACTTGTCTTCTGAGTGGTTAAAACCACTTTAAATTGCCTAGGGGTCGACTTCTCAATTTGCATAATATATTTAGGGTTTGACCAATCCGCAAAAGGGGATTTTGTCAATTACAATGCCCGACATGATCAATCCAAAAAAGGGGATTGATCTAATGAATGATAAATCAATAATAAATAGAATAA
>ML787988.1:121144-215168 GCA_009831015.1 Picea engelmannii
GTTGAGAGGGGATGTGCTGAAAAAGAGACTACGATGGCTAAAGACAGGTGGTGGAAGGCACCTGGAAAGGTGGCATTAACTTCCAGCGAAACCGATATCGTATTTGGACTTCACTGGTCCGGAGAACCAAGAGCGGCTCGCTGGCCCCAAATTAAATGAGTCGTCAGGATTGGTAGGTAAAGGTCTCCTCATGAGTAATGAGGGATGGGGGTGAACCACCCATCCCTAGAGTCCTCAGACTTGACCACTGCAAGAAGACCGCACCACACGCAACCTCGTTGAAAGGAGAAAAGGCAGGAAGAGTCGACGATCAGGGGGCATACGCGAGGGAAAAGAAGAGAGGACGAACTTTGGAAAAATACAGAGTGAGTGATAGCAGAGAAGAAGGAGAGTAAACTTCGTTCTCGGTCACTGGAAAACAGATACGCAGTCTCGCAGCATCGTGGTCTCAGCTCGGGGGTGGCTAGTGGTAAATCCATTGGGAGTCGCTGAGCCTACGGTTGGGTGGAAACGAGCACCCCTCTCAGCAGTTGCAATCACATCTGGTGTTATTTCTGATAAGTGTTTTTACATCTTGCATCTTGAAATTTATATGTTGACATGTATGCTCATAGTCTGTGCAGTTTTATGAATGGTTTGCGTATAAGATTGCTTGTGTAGTGTTTTGATTTAGAAATGGTGGTTGCACGCTTATAATGGAAAGACTACGTATGGCTTATGTTTTATAAATCGCTATTTATACACATATTGAATTAATTCAAACTTCAAGTGTCTTCTCGGGAAATCTATACCCTTATCCGTCTCAGGTAATACCCTAGATAGATCTCCCCATAGAGACACCCTTCTTAGAAAGCTCACCAAGAACCTGGAAAATGATTTGAAGGCGCAAGTCTTAGTAACCCTGTACGAGGAAGAATGATCCTCTTGAAATCCCGAAATAGCAGCGAAGGAATTACTGTGTTCACTTCGCGAGAGTCGTCAAGGAGGCATTGGACGGTCAGAATTCTCCATGGAGAATTCGTGAAGTCCCGAGAGCTGTCAGTTCTTGCAGAGGAGCAGGGGAGTTACGGTAAGCCTATTTTCAAGTTTTAAGTTCGGGAGAAATCGGACCGTAGTATCTGAGTCGACAAGAACCGTTGGATCACTCGCGTAATCTCATTTCGTGGATTCGCGAGTTGAAGGGTTAAAACCCTTGCCTCAAGATTCGCGAGGTCGCGAAAGGCGAAGTCCCGAAGGGGCGAAAGGATTTGTGTGAGCCAGTTATTGGTGAAGTGCATCGAAACTTGGTATTTCGGGGTTTCGAGGGTTGAAGAACCGAAAGCTTAGCATCAGGATTCATGAAGTTGTGAAGTTTGAAACTCCAAAAAGGCGGGAAGTTCCGTTGTGGGACCCGCGTTGACGACGTGTCGGAATTTTGACATTTCGGCATATTGGCAGATAGGAGGTCGAGACTTTTGTCCCAAAAGTCCCGAAGTCGCGAGTTGCGATAAGGAGTAGTGAGGAGTTCGGGATCTCGGCACTTCGGGTGTCGGGATACAAAGGAGGTAGCGCTTTGGGAAGCGAAGTCACGAAGTGCCGAAGCTGGGGATGAGGGAAACGTGGTAGAACCGCAAGGTGGGCCCATGCGATATATAGGCGAACATGTGTCACCTAGCGAAAGGAGTCAACACCCGTTGACCTCTCGCGTCTCGGGGATTCGTGAGATAAGGGATCGAGAGTTGAACCCTTCAACTTGCGAAGTCGCGAGTAGTGAGAACACGAGAGGGAAAGCTAACATCGCTTCTCAGGATTTCATGAAGGGAAGGTGCCAAGGTTGGACGCCACAACTTGTGAAGTTGCGAAATAGCGAGGAGCGGAGACAACCATTGGATCCAGGTTGCGGGAGGACCGTTGGATCAGGAACCCCTTCACATATCGCACATTCGGGGCTTCGGAGATTGAGAGGACCTCGTCTCGACTGCAGAAGTCATGAAGTGCCGAGAGCCAAGGCACAAAAGAAGGGACACGTGGCAGGACCGCAAGGTGGGGCCCGCATGGTTGATAGGTGGACATGCGTCATCTGGGGAGAAGGATTCAACACTCCGTTGAATTCTCGCGTCTCAGGGATTCACGGGATAAGAGAACGGAGGTTCAACCCTTTGACTTGTGAAGTCACGAGTTGCGATGGGAGCTAGCGTTTATCCTAGCTGGTGGTCACGCGCGGAGGGCGTTGACAGAAGGGAGCTATACCCATTTTGTGATCTCGAGTATTGCGAGATTGAAAAGGAGGAGTCGAGAGCCTCGACTCGCGAACTCGCGAGATGGTGAGTTTCGACAAGCGCCTTTGGGAATAGGCCTTGGTCGCTTGGGAGTCGTGGAGCTCACACCTAGTGCTGTTCGCACAGGGGAACTTCTGAAGGACCTGTGGATCGATTGAATTGAGATTCCAGCAAGGAATCGAAGGAGCCGCTTTGGCTCATAAAAGAAACTGAACGATCCTTAAGACCGGGAGGTCACGCAGAGACTCTGTCGAGGCAGAGGAGGCGTCTGTAGCCTGTACTAAGCCCCATAGGATTTTGGGGATTCTGTCCCTCAAGAAAAGGTGAAAAATCTATTACGCCACAGCGGGGCTGTGACAGATGGGGATGACAAATTGGCGAAAGTAAGGCTGTCCCTGCCTTTGTGATGGTTCCGTCCAACTTTGCCAGAAAGATGTTCTGCAATTGTTGGATCTGCAGTAGCAAACGACCTGACGACCACCACAACAAAGACCACAATGGCCATCAGATCGACTTCCAGGCCATAGGATATGTTCCATGTGTCTCTTTACAAGTGCTAGGATCCGTGCCACTGTAGCCGTCGGATCTGTGCAAATTTGTACCATTTTCGTAATACGGTATGAAAATCCGGCCGTTCGATTGTTGACACGTAGCCCTTTCCAGAGTGTAGATATGGGCCATTCAATTGTTGACACGTGACACTTTCACATCCATAGATCTGGACCGTCCATCGTGGACACGTGGTGCTCTCCAGGCCATAGATATGGGCCGTCTGATTTGTGACACGTGGCCCTCTCTAGACCATAGATCTGGGTCGTCTGATGTCCAACATGTGGCCCCTTCCTGGCTGTATATCTAATCCGTCCAATGTTAGACACGTGGCACTATCCTGATTGTAGATCTGTACCATTCGATATTTTCCATGTGGCACTCTTCTGGTTGTAGATCTTGGCCATCGGATTTGTGATATGTGGCAGCCTTCTGGTCGTAGATCTAATCCAACTGATCTTGGACATGTGGCTCTATACTGGCCGTAGATTTGGGCCATCCAATTGTAGACACATGGAAATTTTCAAACCGTAGATCTGGACCGTTTGATCATTGACATGTGGCCTATTTTTGGCCATAAATTTTTCCCGTCCGATCTTTGACACGTAGCCTATTTATGATCGTAGATCTAGGATGTTTGATCGCTGACACATGGCTCTTTTCGAGCCGTAGATCTTACCCGTCCGATCAACGACACGTGGCTATTTTTTTGCCGTAGATCTTGACTGCAGGATGTCATGCTTTCTTCCGCTATCGATTGGTCTCTCGTACTTGGCCGTTTGCAGGGGACCTGCGGCATCCATATAGCCAGATTGGGGGAGCCGCAGAGGGGGCGCATTTGAGAAAGTTATTCCAGAAAGGAGAAACGGGAACCTGCAACATCCATATAACCCAATTGGGGGAGCGGTAAAGGAGGGATGTTGCCCTGCTTGAGAGGGGGCGCATTTGAGAAAGTTAATCCCGAAAGGAGAAACAAAACCAAAAAGGCTTTGATATCCATCCTTTTTCCTCGTCAGATCTATTTGCCTTCTTATTCTAAGAATTGCTTGCTTCTTCAACGTGAGAATGAATGCACTAGCGTTGTTAGGCAAGGAGAAGGTTCCTTCCATATGTGAAAGATCCTTTTGCTATTAAGGAATGTTATCTCTACAACCTTTTAGTCTCTTATTTGTCTACTTTCTTGCCCTACTTTTGTCATCTGTTATAAAGTTTAACATCGCATTGTGTTGTATTTGGAATTGGTTTTTTTACATGTACAACATAAGAGAAAATAATAGCTATGTCCGTGTTTGTAGTGTTACGGTAAGACTTTTAAAACAGAAAATGAATTTCAATCTAGATGGCTTCCTCCATTAACCAATCCCTCTGTCCCTTGTGCATTTTGATCGCCTTCCATATCAAGGGAGAAGTCACAACAGTCTTGTCAATTTCCTTAGAGATAGCGAAATTCTTTTTTCTTGATTTGATGAGTCTTAGGATTTCTTTTTGAGATTCAGAAACCCCAAATCCGTTTCGACTTGGGAATACTATGATTTTAAATATCAATTTAGTAGAATTAGAGGGATACCTAAATCCAATTGAATTGACTCTGAAATTAGAATTAGAGGCATCCAACAATAAACTGTTTTTCCCTCTGGAGCATTAGAATTAGAGGCATAAGTTTGATTTACAACAATGTTAACATATGTATCTTGAAAATGCCTGTACCAAAACTATATTAGTTTATGTTTGAAAAGCTAGTCTTGCACATGAAAAATGAACAAAATAAACCACTCACAGTCGAAGGAGTAATGTACAGCAATGAAAATGGCCTATTTTGTTCATTCACAGTCGAAGGAGCAATGTACACCAATGTACAGTCGAAGGAGCAATGTACAACAAGGAGGAAGGAGCAATGTACAACAAACAGATAGACAACGTTACTGTCAAGGCTGGAAGGATGGGTGGTAATACATGTAGTGGCCATCATGGGTGGTAAATATGTATGATTTGTTTTTAAGTCATTATTTAAAAAGTTCACAGGATTGTTGGTGTGAAATATTTGTATTGTAATATATTGCAATTACATGTTTGTTTTTTTCTTCATTTATATTAAAACTTTAAACATGGTCCATTTTTTATTTGGCATATGCAATGTTTATTTATTTTTTAAATTATGCTAAAACAAAGACCACCTGACATTTCGAGTTGTATTTGAAAATTTGATAGCATTTACATTCAAACTTTAATTAAAAATAGTACATTATTTCAAATTCCTTTATGTTTTACACTTATTTATTAATTATATATATAATGTTTTTTTTATTGAATATACGTAATTATTTTTAAAACATTATTATTATTATTTTTATTTTAATAATATAAAAAGTTTATTGATTTTTTAATAAATTATTATACAATTATAATATCTTTTTTAAATAATTTAATTTCATTTAAAAATTGAAAGTTCACTTATTATGTACTTCAGTTTAGTTAATATGTAACTTTTTTATTTATTTATTGAATGTCAATAAATCAATAAACATGAATATTGTAAAACTATTTTTGATGGTTGGACACAAGGCTAGGTATATTAATTTGTCTATATTGTTACTAGGATAAGTAGAAGGCTCTTATAGTTGTATTTCAAAAGTTTTATTTTAGTCATTTCAAATAGATTTGGGTTTAGTGTTTCAAGTTTAACTAGGAGCATGGAATTTATCCACTTTTCAAAATTATAGAAGTATATCAACCATTTATACTTATGTGGTTGTGCTAGTTTATATATATTAGTTATAACTTATTACTCAAATAAACCTTATTCTATAGGTCAATTTTGATGGAATAATGTCCACTTGAAATAATACCAAAAGTTAACTATGTCAAATATATTACTTATAAGTTAACTTTAACCACTCGAAGGTAGACTGGGAGGATTTGCTCATTTGCAGTTGCAGTCAGAGTGTTTGTTGCAGAAACTAAACCCTGACCCTCGTGTGGAGGCACCTTAAGTGAAGCGCTTGACCTAATTCCTAGATAACCTAGTGCACCCTAGCTTAGCGCACCTCCTAGTACTCTCAGTAAACCAAGGCGTCAAGTTTGAGTTTTTGGTCAAAGCCAAAGGTTGACCAAGTCAAAGCAGTCATGACTTACTTTGTGAAGTTAGAAAACAAGTTAGAAGGGACTTCTAACTTTAGAGCATTGAAGACAAGGATTGACCTCATCCTTACCAAGAATAAAGTGTTGGATATCGTGAAAGGGAAGATCATGGAACCACGGTTTGAAGCAGGAAAAGAGAAGGAACCTTAGAACGTTGCAGTTATGGAGAAGTTCAAGGACAATAACATCAATGCTATGAGTATCATATTGGACTCTGTAAAGGACCATTTGATACCCTACATTTCTTATATTGACTCATCTAAGAATATGTACGATGCCTTAACTAACCTCTTCTCAGTCAGAAATATTAGACAAGTAATGAGTCTGAAGAATGAGCTTCGTGACCTGAAGATGAATGATGATGACACCATAACATCATACTTTGTAAGAATCTCTTAGTTAAGAGATCAACTATAAGCTATTGAGGAAATCATTTTAGAAAAAGAACTAGTAAATATCATACTTAATGGCCTTCTCAAGACATGGGATGCATTTGCTGCAAGCATGAACACAAGAACGAAGTATCCCACATTTGAAGGACTTTGGACTTGCTATGCACAAGAAGAATCAAGGATTAGCGCAAAAGAGAAATGATCCATATTTTATGAGTAGAACGAAATGACTACGGATTATTACCAGATGCTTAACACAGAATAGAAATACAGTAAAACTGGTTTTCTATTCAATAAGGAAATAAGTTGAAACTGTAAAATGCAGCGGAAAACAAGCTTGCTGGAATGGTGGCGGCTTATCTATGAGAAGAGATGTGATGGCTGCGCTCATTCACAAGAAGATGATTACAATGAGGCTCTCTAGGAATTTTTACAATAAACAAGAGTTTCAAAAACCTTAAACATCCAAAAACCTAACCCTAGGAGATGAAGCGCCAAAAGTCATGTGGGCCCCGTTTGGGTAAGTCAATACATCAACTTCTCGGGGTCGTAACTTTTGCATACGATCTCTGTTTTAGGTGTATGATAGCCCATTGGAAATATCTATCCGAGGACTACAACAATTGCTCAAAATTTCATGATGAAATTTTGTGAACACAACATACCCCAAAAAACACTGTATAGGGCCTCAAAACGGCTCCGGAAGTTCAGGACCCGAAAAACTGCTAAAAATAGTAAATTATCAAAATTGCTAGAAAGTTGTTGTGAGCCAACTAAAAAAGGTGGGTGGCCACCAATACCCACCTAGATCAATCCTCCATCCTTAGGAAGCAATGGTCTCCATTGCGTTGAGTTCCCCCATCAGATGAGGAAATTTCTGCTGAATTTGGCCCTGGGTGAGCCACTTGCCTTGGTGTAGGAGCTGCCTTGCTTTGATGACTCGATAAAGATGGATCCTTTGTTGTCGAGTTCCCTTGATATCTGTGTCCACAATCTGATCACTGGATGCATGTTGTATGCAGTCAGGGTTGATCTATGTTGGTGTCAGTTGTTCTGCTACGTCTGAGGTGTCCAATAATGGTGGGAAATAAGGCCAAAGGAGGTCCACGTTCAACACTGGGTGCAGGCCAAAGAAAGGAGGAATGTTGAGCGCAAAATTATTATCCCCCATAGCCTTGATGATGGTGTATGACCCATAATAGAGTAGGAAAATCTTCTGATGGGGTCCTGTAACGCGTTCTTTCTGCAAATGCTACCAAACTTTGTCGCCCACCTGAAACTTATGTGGAACCCGATGTTGATCATGGCGCTGCTTATACTTGTCATTGGACTTCTGTAGGATATCCTGAACATGTTGACATATGTGATGGATCCTCTCAATGAACCGAGTGGCTTTGTCAGCCTCAGTTGAAGCAGGAGAGGAGTCGGTCGAGGTGACCGCAAGGGGAAGTGCAACATCTATGGGATCCAATGGTTGGAATCCAAACCCCACCTGAAAGGGGTTGTGGCTGGTTGAGCTATGAAGGGCTCGGTTGTAGCTATGCTAGACATAGGGAATACTCTCATCCCATGTGCGAGGGTGCTTGGAATTATACATGAAAAGGATATGCACGATCATTCAATTTACGACCTGAGTCTGGCCATCTGTCTGGGGGTGGAAAGGCGTGGATTTGGTGAGCTTGGTGTCTAGCAGTGACCAGAGACTTGACCAGAATGTGCTAAGAAATCGACTATCTCGATCTGAGATAATGGTTTGTGGAATTCCAAAATGTACCCAGACTCGTTCAAAGAAGAGCTTGGCAATGGATTCTGTTGTGATGCTCTTCTTGCAAGCAACCATAATCGCCATCTAGAAAAGCGATCAACAACCACAGAAACACAGTCATTTCCCTGCTTGGTGGATAGGAGGCTGGACATGTAGTCCATTGAGATGTATTCCCATGGTCTGTCAGGAGTAGGAAGAGGGGTGTACATGAACTGTTTCTTAGTGGTTGGTTTGGCAATAGTGCAGGCAATGCAAGACCTGATATACTTGATGACCTCTTGTCGAAGTTTTGGCCAGTAGAAATTTTTTTGTAGCACCGCCACTATCTTTTCGATGTCGAAGTGTCCTGCCACCCGAATGTAGTGGGATTCTGAGATCATCTTCGCTCGCTCACTTGATGGAACACATATATGACCTAGACGACACAACAACCCATCCTGAAGGTGGAAATTATCGACAACTGTCTTTGCACCCAATATTTGGTAGGTGGCGGCGAAGTCCGGGTCTGTCTCATAGAGTTGGGGCCATCCAGAGGTCTCATGGCCACAGGAGTCTAGCACTATGGTGAGTGTCATGACTGGTGGTCTGCTGAGGAAATCAGTGACACGGTTGGTGCTTCATGTTTTATACTTGATGTTGAGGTGGAATTGCTGCAAGTATGTGGACCACTTTTGATGGCTGTCATTATGCAATTTTCCTTGTGTCTGCATGAAATGTAGTGGCTTATAATCAGTGTGGATGACTGTCTCCATCCCAAGAATGTAATGTCTCCACTGGCGGTAGGATTACACAATGGAGTACATTTCTTTGTTGTAAGTAGGGTACTTACGGACAACATCTGATAGTGTCTCACTATGATAGGCCACGGGGTGGTCGTGCTGCGTGAGAATGACACCCACAACATAGTCCGAAGCATCAGTTTCAATCTCAAGGGGATGCTGGAGGTCTGGTAGTGAAAGTACTGGGGCTGAGCACAAGCACTGCTTCAAATCACTGAACGCTTTTTGTTGGGGCTGGCCCCACGCAAATTTCACCTTACCACCACCCCTGGTTATTTGGCTGAGGGCCCATGCAATATGGGAGAATCCCAACACAAACCTGTGGTAGAAATTGGCAAGGCCCAAGAAGCTCCGAAGGTCAGTGAGTGTGGTTGGGGCTGGCCAGTCATGGATGACTTGGATCTTGGCTGGATCCACATGTATTCCACGTTGATCAATGATGTAGCCTAGGTACCGGACCCTGTCCATGCCGAAGGAGCATTTTTCCAAGTTGTCGTATAGCTTGTGATGTCGCAGGGTGTGCAGAACTTGCTGAATATGATGCAAGTGTTCGGCCCAAGTCTCGCTGTAAATGAGAATGTCATCCATATACACCACTACAAAATTATTGGTGAATGGTCGCAAGATATCGTCCATCATCCTCATGAAAGTGGCTGGAGCATTTGTCAGACCAAAGGGCATGACCAACCATTCAAAAAGGCCTTCCTTTGACTTGAAGGCGGTCTTCCATACATCTGTATGTTCTATCGAGACATGGTGGTAGCCAAACTTTAGATCAATCTTACTGAAGTATTTGGCCCCCATGAGTTGATCAAGGAGGTCGTTGATTTGGGGAATCGGGTACCGGTTTCTGACTGTGATTTTATTCAGAGCCCGATAATCAATGCAAAGTCGCTAGGTTCCATCTTTCTTCTGTACCAACATGATTGGGCTCCCACAAGGTGATGAGATGGGACAGATGTGCCCCTTATGGAGCAATTCTTGGATTTGTCGCTTGATCTCCTCATTCTCTAACAAAGAGCAGCGATAGACTGGCCCACTGGGTAGTGGTGCACTGTGGGTCAGATCGATGGGGTGCTTGACATGGTAGTGTAGAGGTACCCCGATAGGTGAGGAGAAGATATCTAAGTATTATTCCATGACCTTATCTACTTTCTTCTGCTGTGTGGAGAGGTCGGTCGCAGAGACCCTAGATGTGGCTGTGATTTTTATCTCATTCTAAGAGAGAATCACAAACAAGAAAAACTTCCCCATTTGAGAGATGACCTTCCTGCATTTCTTAGCAGAGATCAAGGAAATAACACTAGGTGGGACAACCTTGGGTATCCTATACAATTTCTTGTTCAAAGGAATAATAACACTACGAGGCCTAGACTCATATACATCATGACGTTTCCACAAATAAGGTTGGCCCAAAAGAAAATCACAAACTTCGAGAGGAGCAACATCACATAATACCTCATCTTTGAAGGGCTTGATGCCATATGACAGTCGACACTGTTGGCTGACGCGAAGATCGCTTCCTTGGTGGAGCCATCCAATGGTGTAGGGTTGTGGGTGCGACATTGTTAGCAAGGCCAACCGCTTGATGACCTCTGTTGAGATGAGGTTGTTCTGGCTACCGCTATCAACGATGAAGTGCAGCGGGGTGCCTTTTACCCACATCTGTGAATGGAAGAGGCACTCTCATTCTTCTGGCTCATCTAGTTCACCATGCTGGAGCTTGGTGGTAGCAACAATGGCACTGGGTTCCGCGTCAATGATCCATCTTCCCCTTTCTGGTTCTAACTCAACCCGCATATGATTCAGAGGTTTTCACTTCAGCCACCAATGTCTACTTTGAGTGGCAGTCGACAGTGTTATGCCAAGGGCTCTTATGGAAGTCGCACCACTTCCCGGTATCCTTCTTTGTCTTTCCGGTGTCCTTCTTTGCTTGCGGCTTGGAATGGTTGTCTTGATAGTGTCCATCTTTGCTATTTCCTTTGTTCTGTGGGTTGGGGCCACCCCTTCCTGGATTTTGTTGTGAAGGGTTCCCCGACCCAAATTGTCGCGTCTTTTGTTTGAGCTTCTGCTCGATTTTGACGACATATTGGTAGGCCGCACCCAAGGATGAGATGTCCAGAAATTTCATTTCGGTCTGGATGTATCTATGTAGAGCACCACGATACTTGAGCACCAGATGTCACTCTGAATCTTTGATACCCATCTTGGTGTGCAAGGTATGGAAGATATTTGTGAAATCTGGCACTGCTTGCTCTCTTTCTTGCCATAGTGTGGTCCATTTGGTATACAAGTCATCATAACTTCCGACAAGGTAGTATTGTTCCTTAATAACATCCCTGAAGGATTCCCAGGTGGTCATGACTGTAAGTAATGAGGGTTCCTCTGTTTCCTTTTGCTCATAGAAAGTTTCCCACCAATCTTTGACATGGGGATCGACTTTGAGGAGTGCAAAAGTAATATTTTCTCTATTCGAAAAGTTATGGACATAAAAATACCCTTCTAGTAGATTCAACCACTTGTCTACATCATCTGCGTCTATCTGACCTTCAAATGTAGGAATATCAAAGTTTATTTGTACCTTGAAGGGGGCGGTGCCTCTGCTCGAAGAAAATGCATCGCTTGTTGGTAGTCGCCGAAGGATTTGCATGAAATTATCCATCATCTTGTTCCTCTGTTGCATTACGTTTGCAAAGCTAGTGTTGCACATGAAAAATGAACAAAATAAACCACTCAAAAATGAACAAAATAAACCACCAAAAATGAAAAATGACACCACAACAAACAAATCGACAACATTACTGTCAATACATGCAGTGGTTGTTTCTGTCTCGTCCAATCAACATTGCATGTAAATATGTATGATTTGTTTTTAAGTCATTATTTAAAAAGTTCAGAAGATTATTGGTGTGAAATATTTGTATTGTAATATATTGCAATTACATGTTTGTTTTTTTCTTCATTTATTTTAAAACTTTAAACATGGTCCATTTTTTATTTGGCATATGCAATGTTTATTTTTTTTTAAAATTATACTAAAACAAAGACCACCTGACATTTTGAGTTGTATTTGAAAATTTGATAGCATTTACATTCAAACTTTAATTAAAAACAGTACATTATTTCAAATTCCTTAATGTTTTACACTTATTTATTAATTATATATATAATATGTTTTTATTGAATATATGTAATTATTTTTAAAACATTTTTATTATTATTTATATTTTAATAATATAAAAGTTTATTACATTTTTTAATAAATTATTATACAATTATAATATCTTTTTTAAATAATTTAATTTCATCTTAAAAATTGAAAAATCACTTATTATGTAACTTCTGTTTAGTTAATATGTAACTTTTCTTTATTTATTGAATGTCAATAAATCAATAAATATGAATATTGTAAAACTATTTTTGATGGTTGGACACAAGGTTAGGTACATTATTTTGTCTATATTGTTATTAGGATAAGTGGAAGACTCTTATAGTTGTATTTCAAAAGTTTTATTTTAGTCATTTCAAATAGATTTGGGTTTAGTGTTTCAAGTTTAACTAGGAGCATGAAATTTATCCACTTTTCAAAATTATAGAAGTATATCAACCATTTATACTTATGTGGTTGTGCTAGTTTATATATATTAGTTATAACTTATTACTCAAATAAACCTTATTCTATAGGTCAATTTTGATGAAAAAGTGTCCACTTGAAATAATACCAAAAGTTAACTATGTAAAATATATTACTTATAAGTTAACTTTAACCACTGGAAGGTAGATTGGGAGGATTTTCTCACTTGCAGTTGCAGTCAGAGTTTTTGTTGCAGCAACTAAACCCTAACCCTCGTGTTGAGGCACCTTAAGTGAAGCGCTTGACCTAATTCCTGGATAACCTAGTGCACCCTATCCTAGTGCACCTCCGAGTACTCTCAGTAAACCAAGGCGTCAAGTTTGAGTTTTTGGTCAAAGCCAAAGGTTGACCAAGTCAAAGGAGTCATGACTTACTTTATGAAGTTAGAAAACAAGTTAGAAGGGGCTTCTAACTTTAGAGCATTGAAGACAAGGATTGGCCTCATCCTTACCAAGAATAAAGTGTTGGATATCGTGAAAGGGAAGATCATGGAACCACGGTTTGAAGTAGGAAAAGATAAGGAACCTGAGAACGTTGCAGTTATGGAGAAGTTTAAGGACAATAACATCAATGATATGAGTATCATATTGGACTCTGTAAAGGACCATTTGATACCCTACATTTCTCATATTGACTCATCTAAGAATATGTACGATGCCTTAACCAACCTCTTCTCAGTCAGAAATATTAGACAAGTAATGAGTCTAAAGAATGAGCTTCGTGACTTGAAGATGGATGATGATGACACCATAACATCATACTTTGTAAGAATCTCTCAGTTAAGAGATCAACTATAAGCTATTGAGGAAATCATTTTAGAAAAAGAACTAGTAAATATCGTACTTAATGGCCTTCCCAAGACATGGGATGCATTTGCTGCAAGCATGAACACAAGAACGAAGTATCCCACATTTGAAGGACTTTGGACTTGCTATGCACAAGAAGAATCAAGGATTAGCGCAAAAGAGAAATGATCCGGATTTTATGAGTAAAACGAAATGACTACAGATTATTACCAAATGATTAACACAGAATAACAGAGATACAATAAAACTGGTTTTCTATTCAATAAGGAAATAAGTTGAAACTGTAAAATGCAGCGGAAAACAAGCTTGCTGGAATGGCGGTGGCTTATCTCCGAGAAGAGATGTGACGACTGCGCTCATTCGCAAGAAGATGATTACAATGAGACTCTCCAGGCCTTTTTACAATAAACAAGAGTTTCAAAAACCCTAAACATCCAAAAGCCTAACCCTAGGAGATGAAGCACCAAAAGTTATGTGGGCCTCGTTTGGGTAAGTTAGTACATCAACTTCCTGGGGTCATAACTTTTGCATACAATCTTCGTTTTAGGCATATGATAGCCCATTGGAAATATCTATCTGAGGAATACAACAGTTGCACAAAATTTCATGAAATTTTGTGACTGGAACATACCCCAAAAAACATCGTTTAGGGCTCAAAACTGCTCCAGAAGTTCAGGACTCGAAAAACTGCTAAAAATAGTAAATTATCAAAATTGCTAGAAAGATGTTGTGAGTTAGCTGGAAAAGGTGGGTGGCCACCGATATCCACCTGGATCAATAAATCCCAAAAGAAAGACGATGATCAAGCCTACACAACAAAGTTCAAGAAATTCAGGAATAAGAAGAAGTTTAGCTCAAGGAAGAAACCAAATCAATAAAATGATATGTCAAAAATACAATGCTTCAACTCTTGAAAATAAGGTCACTACAAGAATCGATGTCCCTAGTTAAAGAAAAGGAAGGAAACACATGAAGCAACAATTACCAAAGAAAAGGAACCCTCAAAGAAAGTCAAGCAGGACGAAGCAAACTTTTTCTACTTGTTAAGATAACAATATTCTTCTATAACATAGTCCTTGTACATACCATGTTTACATAGTTTCTGTACATATCACATGTATTTATTTCTTAGAAGATAAGATGGTAAATGTCAATGAAACAATGCCTATGGGAGAAGAACAAGATAAGGATTTCCATTACGATGAATACTAGTAATGTATTTGAAAAGGATGAAGTACGTTGACATACCTTTGGTGACAATCCCTGTGGAAGTTATTAAAATAGTATATAAGTAACCACTGCCAAATGGGTCACAATCATAATCAAACTTGAAGAAACCTAGAAGGAGTCAGGACATAAAGAAGTCAGTAGTTAAGAGGAAACTATAATAGACTATGACACTTTGTAGAAAGAAATAAGGATGTAGACGAAAACATGGACTCTCTTAGATGGAGGAAATTGATTGCAGAATTCCAAAAGAAGTGCATGCATATTGCTCATTTAGGCATGAATCTAGGATTAAGAGAGAGCTAATCCTCAATGATGTGATCCATTAAAGAACCCGTGAAGACTATGAAGTACTTTTCCATGTCCTTCACGCAAGTAACAACCATGATAAGAAGCACATGTTCACCCTGAATCTAGAAGAAGTCTTCTTCAAAAAGAAGCCTTGAGTACCCTTGGTTTTCCATCTACATTTATGTTCCTATAATGAAAGGAATAAGTTGTAACCTCCAGGAAGGAAGGACATAGAATCTATAGAATATTCCATGGACTCCAATGTTGAAGAGGAACATGAGGAAGAGCATGAAGATTCCAAGAAAGAAAGAAAATCTAGAACAACCAATTGAACCAGTTATAACACCAAGAATCATAAGACTACTAGAATGGTTTTAAACCCACTAGAAGCAGTCAAGCAAAAGGAATGGAAGGAAGTTGTGATGAAGAATAATGTATGTGAAAAAATGTGAAAAATACTTATGAATGGAAGCATTGATAGATACAAGGAGAAGATCCAAAACTAGAGGGTTCTCCCAGAAGGAGGGAGAAGACTATGATGACAACTTGTTCTAGTAACCAGATATACCTCTACCTGAGCCATTATATCTCTTGTAGTATCCATGGGTTGGAATTTACATCAGATGGATGTAAATACTATTCTTCTCAATAGAGTAATTGAAGATAAAACATATATAGAGAAACCTCAAGGTTTTGAGGTATACCAAAAAGAGACCCATGTATGCAGATAGAAGATGACCTTGTATGGATTCAAGCAATGTGGTGTAGAGCCTCTCATGTACAACAAAAGCGTCGTGAAAATTTCTTATAATAGAAGAAGTGTATCGAAATGGTTCTTCAAAATATCGGGATGATTGATTGCAAATCCATGGAAAAACACCCATGATGACATATCTGAAGAAGTTGGAAGACTTTGATCTAGTAGACTCGTCCCTATATCGAAAATTAAATGGCCTGTTAACGTATTTGGAGAATACTCAGCTAGATATTTTCTTTGTTGTGGAAATAGTTTCAGGTGGAACCTAGCCATGAGCATTGAATAATTGCAAATCATGCTTTGAAATATATTTGTGTGATGTTTGAGTTATGATATACAACTGCATGGATTTATCGATTCATATTGGGTAGGGAGTGCATATGACAGAAGAAGTTCTTCTTGGATATGTTTCAGTTTGAGCTTTGCCACGATATCATGGACTAGCACAAAACAAAAGTTTGTTGCACTCAACAGTGCATAAATAGAGTATATTGCAGCTTGTGATGCTTGTGCACAAGCAATGTGGCTCTGTAAGATGGTTTATGGACTATTTGATCAGGCGTTGGATTCGACTGTGATATATTGCGATAACCAGAGTTGTGTGAAGCTCTTAGAGAACCCTATGTTCCATGACAGGTCAAAGCACATTAAGATAAAGTACTATTTTCTTCGTGATAAAATCCAAAGGGGAGAAGTGGTTCTCCAGTATATCTCCACTCATGAGTAGATAACACATATTTTGGTAAATCCTTTGTCCAAAATGAAATTTTTTTCATACTTAAGGGACAAGCTGGGACTCGTGGATATGACTTCCTTATTGGAAAGGGAAAGGGAAAATGAATTCTGCTCTGATACCATGTTAGATTTTCATTAGTTTTTTTAACATTAGATTTACCATAACATTTTGATCTTTTTTAACATTCAATAACCATATACTGAAATATATAAGAAACTGATAAACAAGCATAAGAGGATACAATAATTTATCCTGGGAAAACCCCAAACTTAGGGAAAACCCAACCAACTTTTCTTATAGAGAATCTTTCTAATATTCCAATACAACCATGAACAAGCTCTGTTCAGAAGAGAAAACCAACAATGAAGAAAAATTGATAAAAATTACTTATCTCTTCTTCTTGTCAAACCCTAGCAAGGGTAGACAACTAAGTCACCAGAGAACTGGTGCAAGATAGGTGCATCACTAGAGCAAGATAACACACCATAGAACTAACACAATTGGTAAATACAACTGCAATTGCTACTAGCACGAAACAACTGGGCAGTACCACACAAGCTTAGCGCAACTCTTCCAGAGGTAGCGCACAAGAGCGATCACCAAGATCTACCAAGAATATCCTTCCACAAGTGGGGCACACTCTCCAAGAGAACCAGAAACTAGAAATAGCGAAACTGCTACAACTGCAGTTGCAACTACCTAGTGCACACTGCAGAAGGAAAACTGTGTGTCTGTACAAATGAAATGATCGAGCCATATATGTATACTAATCTGGGTGCATGTATGGGGCCGACTTCTTATTCTAGGTCTTCAAATTTACTTTATTATTTCTGTGGGTCGACTTCTCTTCTTGAAAATTATATTTCCACTTTATTATTTTCCTATGGGCCAACTTCTCTTTCGAGGTGTTCCTCAATTGTTCAATGGTATTCCTTTGAATTCTTGGAATCTACTTCTTCTCTAAGAAAAGTTGACCAGGAGGGAATACCTCCCGCAACTACGAAAAACATAAACATAAACAAGATATTAAAAAAAAAAAATTAATTATCAATTTTATTAAAATTTAATAAATCAAAATTAATTTCGATAAGAAATAATCATTATCTTCAATATCCTCTTGTTTGAAAAATATTTCAAATAAAGAATAAATCTTTTGTAATTTTCAAACATAGAATAAATCTCATTGTACAACAATATATTTATCATAAACGACATCAAAAGAAAGCATTTTTGAAGTAGATGCGTGATTCCATCCTAGATTTCACATGAGAGAATATCCAAAGTAATCAAAAGTGCTTTGTTTGTTCCCTCATGAAGATTTGGAATAATGGAATATTTAAATCAATATAATGCATTGTAATTTGAAGTGATAAGGCCTATTTATGGGAAAACAGAGCACGACCATAAAATTGTTGTGTTTATTATTAGCATGGATAGAACCTTAGGGATGGGTCATAGGGTTGTAAGTTCCATGTTGCATGGAACCTTGTCATGGTCTATAAAATTGACTTTATGTATGTTTTTTCTTGTAAATATGTTTGTAAAAATTCATGAGACAATAATCATAAAATTATCTTTAAGTATGTTTTGTTTTGTAAATATGTTTGTAAAAATTTATGAGACAATAATCATCATTATTATTGGAATAATGGATTCAATCATTAAATTTTTCTAATCAAAATAAGAGTAGATAGCTCATAACCTTCATACCTAGGAAAATTAAACAAATTGCTAATCACAATCTTGAATGAGAATTTGTCAAGAGACGTTGATTACTATGTATGAGGTCACCTTGCAAATAAATAAGAGACATTAAGGATCTAGGGAGATCTAATGATGGGATGTGTTGGAGACGCCATTGTTTCTGTTTTGTCTGTCACAATTCTCATTTTGATACTTGAAATCTAAAGATGGTCTTCTCTTTCCCCCCGAGATTTCGAAAACTCTGCAACCTTGTCACGTAAGCAACGATGATTTTCTACCCTTGAAACGAGTCCACTTTCGTAAGAATGTTCGCTCTTTTTTGTTTTGCTTCGGGATCTCGCAAGTCAGATACTATAATCCATGAGTTCACACGTCCCGAGTCATGAAACGACGAAGTCGTTTTAAATTTTCACTCAAGACAATAACCAGGGTAAAATCTTTTAACTCATGATTAGACGTCGTCGGGGTTTCACGCCTCGGCATTCGCCAAGTCTGAAATTTTATTTTTACAGCCTCGAGAGCCGAGAACGCGAAGTCCTTTCTGGACAACCCATGTCAAGGATCAAAGGCAAAAAGCTAACCATGGTAAAAGTTTTTCTCGGCCTTTCGCCATTCGGCATTATCTTTTTCGAAATTTCCAGCTTCTAAACCCCGACTCACGAAGTCACGATGTAATTATAACATGGTTAATTAGTCACTTAATTCAAGATTATTTTCACCTTAATTAAACCTTATTATCGCGATCTCGCGATTTTGCAACTCGGCATATAGATCTCCTAGAAACTTATCCTCGAAGTTCCGAGTTGCGATATGGCGAATAAAATGATTATAAAATAAATCAAGCCCCAAATCGTGATTACCTTTAATTAAACCAAACTCGGTCCTCGCGGTCTCGGGAGTTGGAAACTCAAAATGTTAACATAAAATTTACGAAATAACAAATAGCGAGAAATTGATTAACATGGACAGATTTGGATTAATTAAGTTAAATCAAGACTTATCCTGAGTTTCGATGCTTGTACGATTCTCGAAGAAGCATTTTCACTCCATACGCCAACTGACTTTTAAACCGCCAAAATTTATGACATTAATGGGAAAATAGGGTAAATCTATGTGTAAGATCGGATTTTTACGGCATAAATTTATTTCTAATTTCGAATTGACAGGCTTGTTTTGAAAGGTACAGTTTTTTTTTAAATATATGCAAGAGCTGCGTTTCATTATGCATTTTTCATAACACGCAGAGCTCATCATTTCTGAGTAAACTAAATTCTATATGTATACGCAGTTCTATCGAAGAAGAGTTAAAACACAAGCTTAAGCTATGGCTTCGCAGAAAGTAGCAAAGGCAAATGTTGAGGTCGCAGGACAAGGCTCGGATAACGTCTCCGATACTTCGCCCCGAAGTGTCGATTCGGTCCCAAACTGGTCATTTGTTTCAGACATTCTGCAGTCACAATTGGTATATTATTCAGACGACTCCGACGGAAATAACAAAGATGATCTCAACACCAAATATAAGATAGTCGTCCAATCCGGTATGCACAGAGTAGCAGCCAGACCACGGTTTCTCCCATATTATGACATGATCCGATGGGCGTTGGATCACGTAGACATACCGACCAGGACTATCATGAACGGGCAACGAGTCACTGTCGGACTTTTAGGCTAGAGCATATGCAAACCATGTATAAGCTCCCGACGACGTCTGACTACACATACGACGCTGAGTTCCTGGAGGAATTCAAAGAGAAGGAGTGCATCCAGTATGATAAAACCATGCCGGGTTTGATAAAGGATTGGGTTTCGCGCGCCGCGAAGTTCAGGGCTAATGACCACAATGTTTATTCAATCGCCTCGTTGGAGCCACAGCATAAATATGTGGTCATGATGACATGTCGGCTATACGGAAGAGAGGACACATCGCATTTTCTCCTTGCATGGGTGCCTCTAATGTTTCGGGCCGCATAAGGTTGCTCTTTTAATTGGGCAAAGATACTTTTGGATAGTTTGGCCAACCGGGTCACAGAGTACCGGGAGCAGAAGGAAAATGGGAGGTTGTCCTCATTCTTCATGTCCGCATATATTATGGATGCAATATGTTCCATGACACCTTTCCCATTGATGAACTGCGGTTGGACTCCAGCCCAAGAGAAACCCATACATGTATATCATGACAAACTATGGGAGAACAAAGAAAAAAAGTTCACATATGAAATTTTTAACTGGGTGATGGTGCCCCTGCATATCACAATTTTTGGGCACCCACCACCTCGTATCTCGGACAACATTGCAAGAAAGCTGAGTAGCATAGAAGATTGGTACGTGGAGGCAGAATTTTCGTACTTCATATTTTTCGGGTCTTCTGTTCCCCATCATGCGCTGCCATTGTTCCAGACAAGCTGGCTTGTCGCGAGGTCGCTTGGCAGACGATAATTGGCGGGGTGAGTAAAGAACTCAAAGGGTACTCAAAGAAGGTATGGCCTTCTTTTCCCATTCGGCTGAATTCTTATTCTTTGTTAGATTTTGGGCATGCCAAAGCCGAGGTTGCAGCCCTGGAAGACCTAAGTTTGGTCTCCATCGAATATAAGAAACATGATCCACAGAGGGTTGTGAGCAACCATTTAGCTAATTGTGGGCTCAAGAGATTTGAGCATGAAAATTCACCCCCGGATGACATTTTCCGAGGGGCGAGGTCTTATGAAGAAGTTCTAGCCCGGATCCAATCCTTAGCACCCGAAGACACAACCTCTATATTGAGATTCCAGGAACATACATGAAGCTGTCTCCCCGCTGTGTTGGGAGGTGGGAGTCCGGGTGTTTCCGAGACGAAACAAAAAGATGCTGAAGGTTATGAAGACGCAATTCCTGACCTTGGAAAACACCAGGAGGGGGAACAAACGAGGAATCCCAAAGCAGAGGTAAAGACTCCGGACCCGCCAAAGAAACAAAATCCGGAGGCTGAGGTAAAGACTCCGGACCTGCCAAGGAAACAGAAGCTGGAGACCGAGATAAAGAATCTAGGACCGCCAAAGAAGCAGAATCCTGTCGATACTCCAAGAGAATAGGCAAAACAAATTGGAGAACCCATCACCTCAGTCACACTCTTGCATTCGACACAGGGAAATGTCGGTGAGGGATGGATATTTAATGAAGAACTGAGGCCCATTAGAGCAGAAGAACTCCCTCCGAATGAGTTCTTCTTTGATAAGAAGAGGAAGGTTGTAGTGAAAAGAGAGTTCTATCTAGAAGGACGGTCTACTGCGAAAAAATATAGAATCATGACCGATGGAAAAGATAAGAAAAGTGACCAACTTGCCACTGAAATCGCAGGAACACTGGGAGCGTATGCTTCGGCAAATCAATTCTCTGTTGGGATTTTGAAGAACCAACTGAAAAGGAAGAATCGCCTAATCAGGACCCTCGAGGCTAGATTGGCCACAACCGCGGAGAACGCTAAGGGTCAGGCTAGCGTGGAAATAGAACATGCCAGATTGGCCGACAAAAATGAAATAGAGGCACTCAGAGATAAGCTCGAGAAAGCACAGTTGATGGTCTGAGATGGTCGAACGAAGGCGATCCAACATAGGAGTTTGATTGAACAACTGCAGGCTCGGGTAGAAATCGCCGAGAGAAAAATGATAGATATCGGGATATTTAAGTCCCAAGCAATTGAGATTCGGGGCAGAATCTCCTCGGCGCAACAGAATTTGCTCACCAAGGTGGGAGCTATTCGGGAAAACTGTCTGCTGGTCCATCACGTTTTCGAGAACTTATCGACCAGAGAAAGGGATGCAGGAGCAGCTTGGGTCGCCTTCCAGGAGGCGGTAATAGCCACTAACAACCGGGTTTCGGTGGGTACTCCCAGGTTCACCATCTCAGAGCAAACCCGAGGAAATATTTTGTTGAAGGATTGGGAGCACAACATCGACTTGGGCAAGGAACAAACCCAAAAGATAACCAACTCCCTCGAAGAATCTTTTAATTCTATTGACGGTGAGCTGCTGGGCATTGACAGCGGAGGCAATGCCGAAGCATTGATGCAAATGAATGTGGAACATATCTCACTTGATATGAAAGATAAGGAAGAAAGAGAGTTGGCTGATATCTCTCAGATGGATATGGTGGACATAGTCCAAGTTGATAAATACATGATCAAACCCAGCGTGCAACTAAGTGCCCTCAACATCATCGATTCACAAATGGAAGACAAGTTGCAACAATTAGCCCGAGAATGTTACTTCGCCGAGGCCAGCTGTCAAGCATAACCATCACGGCTCATATCTCAGCTAGTGGAAAGATGCATCGCCTGCACGGAGTCCGCACGACGACAAACACCTGGCACCAAGTGAAGATAGAGTAGGCGAAATGGAGCGATTGCTCTCTTCTTGGTCATAACCGAAATTTTGCGACTGTTGAGATTCTATCCATTTTGTAAAAATTATATAAATATATCCCATAAACAAATAAACAAGGATGGACCCTTTTTGAAGTTTTGTAAGAGAGTTTTTACTTTGAGATTTAATACAAGCAGATCTGGAGATTCTCAATTCCATCACTACTGTATTACGAGTTTGCTTTCTTGTTTCTCATTTTTCCATTTCAATTCATATTCGTAATTGATGTGCTTCGTTATACTTTAGTACGACCACTACTATAACGAATGAATTTGGGTTTTCTGTAATTGTTTATTGTCTTTCCTCTGCACCAGCTATCAGCTGTGTAAGACCAATCTGCAGTTTCAAAATTCTACATATATTCTGTGTTACATTGATTATTTTCTTCTTCCATTTATATCGTGAGATTTTCCCCTGGTAGGAACCTTACACTGTAAACGGCTCAATGTTTTTCTCCCATCTCACACCTTTTATTAAAATATAATACAGTTACGGGAACGAGCCTTAGATTTGCATCCCTATTTTATTTATGCAACCGTAAGTTCTCTTTCATAAGACCAAACTGAGACAACACTTAACCTTTCTTAAAGTCTTTCCTACCCTTACTGTTCCCTCATGACAATTCATGTACCAACTCAACCTAACGTTGAACCCAGACTATTGAACCAAACATACATCACCTTAAGCCTCTTCAACACTATTCTTAAAACGACAACTGACAGGGAAGAACTCGAACGATCATGGGCAGCCATTGAACGAGACATAACTATCCAGGAACAGTTGGAAGCCAGACAACGCCAATGAATAAATCTTCCTTAGTTTCCTTCTCCGAAGATTGACGTTTCTCCCTTCTCCATATTCTAATCATTTTCGGATGCCTTGACACTGTACTTTTGAGCCTTAAGTATAGACTCAGGAACAACATCTTTCTGGCGCCGTTGCTGGGGACCGAAGTTACGAAATATTTTTCCCTGGGAAAACGACATTTGTTTTTCGTTGAAAGTGTTACCCTTTGATAGTGAACAAAGGGTACCCACCCTTTAAGTCTTTTTATCATTCACTTGGCGACTCCACTAAGAAATAAACTGGCATTCGGTCGAAGGAATACCAGACAAAACCCGGATGGCGAGCAGATTATGCCCGTTACTGATCCTGAAAAAATTCTAAAGGCGAGAGGCTCTTTGAGGCCAACCGCTGCAGTTTACCAACTTGAAATCCCATCACTGAAGGTTGAGAGTCCTTCCAAACCCTCAACTTCGCTCAGTCCTCACGTTCCTTATCCTCCCTCACCTGACTTTCCTTTTCACGAAGAAAATAAAGATTCCCTTTTTATTTTCCAAAATCCCCTGTATAACTCCCCACAAACAACTATGGTAGCTTCTGGAGGAGGAGGTGGAGGGTTTATAGGAGGAGGCAGAGGGCTTATCGGAGGAGGAGGGGGAGGAGTCCCTCTAGGAGGAGGTGGAGGTGCCCCTCTAGGAGGAGGTGGAGGTCAAGGACCTGCCCCCCCTCCTAGATTTTTTGCGAAATTCGCAGCCATATACTCTCCATTAGTATTGCCCGTCCCCCTACACGATCTTCCAGAAAATTACATAAAAAATTTACCGAAATTCACCGGAGAGGGGGATCTGACTGCAGCCGAACATATAAATTTTTTCGACTAATTCGCAGATGTCTTCGGTGTCAAGCACGAGGATGTATATTCGAGACTCCTTGTCCAAAATTTTGAAGGTCAGGTCCGAGATTGGTTTCGGATCCTGCCCGCAGCTTCTATCCTGTCATATGACGCTTTGGAAGATGCTTTCCTCAGACAATGGGGCGAGCGAAAAAATCATCTCTATTATCTAACCGAATTTGTGTCTCTAAAGAAAAAAATCTCAGAAACAGTCATGGAATTCATTCAGAGATTCAACAAACTGTACAATAAAATCCTAGCTGAGGTCAAACCATCCCAACCTGCGGCCAAAGTGACTTTCGCCGGAGCTTTTGAGCCGGATTTCGCACTACTTTTGCGAGAGCGAAGGGGAGCCACCCTAAACCGTATGCAGGACGATGTGGTAGAAATAGAGTCTAACATGATGGCTTCAAGTAAGCTTAAAGCTAGATTAGAGACTGGAAACCGAGAGACCAAGCGCTTTAGGGAACAAGCAGGCCCTTCAGGGTCCAATAGATCCTCAGACGATAGGGTAGACGATATGGCTAGAGTGATTAAAGAGTTGTCAAATAAAATAGCCCGAATGGAACTCGAACAGGCTAAGGCTGACTCTTACCCCAAAAAAGATTTCAAGAGGAACCCAAACCCCCTGAACCAACAAAGACAAATAAAAAAGGAAGATCAAAAAATACAATCTCCCTTAAAGAATGAAAATTTTATAGGAGCTAACGATTTTCAAGACTTCGAGGATTCGGATAATGATGTCATGAATTTCGGTGATGATTGTAGTCAAACGTATCTAACTCGCGAAGACTATGAAAAGTCGCTAAATATGCTGGAAACGCAAAACGAGAGTGAAGAGTGTGATCACACTGAGATCTGTGAATCCCAACCAGAAACTGAGATAATGATGGCTGAGTTTCAACCAAGGTACAACCTGAGATCTAAGAGTAATCCTACCTCAACGACTCAACCCAAGAAAATCCTTCAGAGAGGTCAAGCTTACGAGCCTCCTTCGGACGAGACCCCATTGCCCAACAACAAAACTAGAAGAGTAAGCGCTCAAGAGTCCGAGGTGGAAAAAGTTGGAACTCAAATATAGGAAACCGAACCCGTAAATAAAGCCACGTCTTCAACTGGGACCATGAATGATAAATCTGTCCAGACAAATAGGTCAGAAAGGAGGAATGCAAAAGTCTCAACCAGAGGAACAGACAAGGTAAGCGAAGCTTTTAGTTTTGAAAATGAGTTAAACAAAATTAAGATACCAATCCCTTTGGTGGAATTAGCGAAAAACCCCGTTTATCGCAAACAAATTACCAAAATGATAGGTGTCTCTGAGCTAGAAAGCCATTCCGATGTCATAAAATTGGAAGATGATAGACCTAACATCACTTTCGGACCCCATTTTGAAGGGTCCAAAGACAACATCGCTCCCTTTTATATCACTCTGAATGTATATGATCAGTTGCTGCATAATTGTATGTTAGACTCTGAAGCTTCCCATAATGTTATGCCCAAGATTATAATGGAGAAGCTGGGTCTCCAGATCACAATACCTTATGGAAATCTGTACTCTTTCGATTCGAGGAAGGTTAAATGCACGGGGATGATAAAGGATCTGGTAGTTACCCTGGCGCATGCCCCGGTTAAGAGTATCTTGATGGATGTGGTTATCGTCGATATTCCCCCTAAGTATGGCATGCTATTATCTAGGTCATGGGGAGCGAAGTTGGGGGGTTCTCTTCAGTTAGACATGAATTATGCCACAATCCCAGTGTTCGGTGGTCAGTTCACTTGTTTATACAGAGAAACAAGATTAGCATATACGGTCAGTGACCCTCAAAACCCACACAACTTCCCTATTTACATTGCAGACCAAGATCTGGGAAATTGCATCTTGTCTTTTGATGATGGTCTGGATGGTTGCCTGGAGGAAATCGATACAAAGAAAGAAGAGTCAAACCCCATGAAAGAAGATCTGTGTAATACGGGTGTCTGGAAAATGTATTTTGACGGTGCTTCGTCTTCTGAAGGGGCAGGTGCTGGAGTTATTTTGGTGGCACCTGAAGGTAAGTTCATTGTTCCTTTCTCCTATTGTTTGCAGTGGGACATAGATTACACTAATAACGTATGCGAGTATGAAGCATTGATCTTAGGATTAGAGGCTGCCAAAAAGCTAGATATGAAAAACTTGGAGGTATATGGTGATGCATAATTGATAGTAAAACAAGTAAACAGACAGTACCTAGCCAGACATCCCAGACTAAGAGCGTATAGAAATTGTGCTTGGGATCTCATGGAAATTTTTTTCTCATCCATAAATATCCATTTTATCCCTTGCGCAGAGAATCTGCATGCTGATGCATTAGCAAAGGAAGCTTCAACCTTCTCTCCTCCCATGACCTTCAAACTGAAGTATCACATTGAAATCAGATACAAACCCTCCATACCAGATAATATCTGACACTGGCAAGTCTTTGAAGATGACGAACAAATTAAGAAATTCCTTACAGTAGTAGGCGAATTCTCTGAAACTCATGCTGACCAAGAAAATCGGAACGACTCGATGTGGATCATGCAAGAAGTAGAGGAACCTGAAATCTTCTGAGAAAAAATTGCGGATCATTGCATGCTGGTCCTTAAAAGAAATCAGATCCCCAAAGGATTGATTCCTTTGGAAAGATTTTTTGATCAGAACGATGTACCGGTAAAATCCACTTTGCAGCCCCAACCAGAAGAAGTGGAGGACTGTGATTTAGGAACCGAAAAGGAACCCCGAATGGTAAAGATATCGAAATTCCTCCCTCCCAAAGTGAAAGTTAAGTATAAAGACTTACTCAGACAATATAAAGATGTTTTCGCCTGGTCCTATGATGAATTGAAAACGTATGAAACTTCCATTATTGATCACAAGATACCTTTGAAGCCTGGGGTCAAACCGTTTAGGCAAAAGCTTAGGAAAATTAACCCCATTCTGTTACTTGTGATAGAAAAGGAAGTTAAAAAACTCTTGGACGTGAAAATAATCGTACCTCTGAGATACTCGGATTGCGTAGCTAACCTAGTCCCAGTCAGGAAAAAGAATGGGGAAATCAGACTGTGTGTGTATTTCCGAAACTTAAACAAGTCGTCTCTCAAAGATAATTACCCGCTGCCCAAGATGGACCATGTTTTAGAAAAGGTTGTTGGAGCTAATCGAATGTCTATGATAGATGGTTTCTCTAGTTATAATCAGATCGCTATGAATGAACAAGACAGGGAAAAAACTTCTTTCACCACGCCCTGGGGTACTTTCATGTATGAAAAAATGCCGTTTGGTTTGATGAATGCAGGGGCCACTTTCCAGCGAGCTATGGACATCGCTTTCGTGGGAGAAAGAGACAAGTTCGTAGTTATTTACCTCGACGACCTGACGATTTTTTCCAAAACTGATGAAGAACATTTGATGCATCTGAAATAGACTTTCGAAAAGTGTCGCAGGTTTGGCCTATCCCTGAACCCAAAGAAATCACATTTCTCTATGCGGGAAGGTAAGCTTCTGGGACATGTCGTATCTAAGGAAGGAATCAGGATTGATCCTAAGAGGATTGAAGTGATAGATACTATCACTATCCCGAGAAATATCAAAGAAATTCAATCATTCTTAGGAAAGATAAATTTTCTACGAAGGTTCATTCCCAATTTCGCTAAGATCGTCACACTGAATACATGAATGTTGAAGAAGGACAGCGGGGTGAATTGGACCACCGAGGCCAGGGCATCGTTCGCGCATATTAAAAATGTTATAAGCGAGGCACCTGTGTTAGCAAGTCCGGATTATCTGAAATATTTTCTCATCTTCTCTTTTGCTTCTGAACATACCATCGCCGCGGTGCTCTTGCAGAAAAATGAAGAGGGGTTCGAACATCCGATAGCATTTTTTAGCAAAAGCCTCAGAGATGCAGAACTGAAATATGACATAATAGAAAAAAAAGCATACGCAATGGTAAAAGCATTGAAA
Source organism: Picea engelmannii (assembly GCA_009831015.1). NCBI lineage: Eukaryota > Viridiplantae > Streptophyta > Pinopsida > Pinales > Pinaceae > Picea > Picea engelmannii. The sequence goes on from ML787988.1 coordinate 149,235, forward strand.
GCATTTAGAACCTATGTGCTACATTCAAAAATAATCGCGTATGTGCCTACCAGTTCTGTAAAAGACATATTGGTACAGCCGAACAATGACGGAAAAAGAGGACGATGGTTCCCTAAAATAAAAGAATTCGATCTGGAAGTCAAGCCGACTAAATTGATAAAGGGGCAGGGTCTGGCCAAACTCTTGGCTGAGTCGAATCTTAGATCTCTTGATATTAATTGCCTGCAAGAAGAAGACGAAGACACACACTTGCACGAGCCGGAGGACCAAACAGATCCAAGTAAGGTCGAGAAAAAATTCATATCGTCAGGCTGGTATAAATACATAGTGTTCTACTTGTTGAACCTGAAATGCCCAAACAGACTATCACCAACAAAGTGCAGAACTTTAAAACTCCATGCTGTAAAATATTTCATCGTCGAAAATCAGCTATACTGGAAGGATCCACTCGGGTTCCTGCTAGTCTGTTTGGTTGAGTCAGAAACTCCACGGGTTATAGAGGAATTTAATGAATGAGTCTATGGAGGACACCATGCATGGAGAGCCACTTCCTATAAGATCTTGAGGGCTGGATACTATTGGCCGAAACTATTTTTAGACGTCAATGCCAAAGTACGTGCGTGCAACCCTTGTCAAATATTCGCTGGTAAACAAAAACTCCCTGCACTGCCACTCGTTCCCGTCAAGGCTGAAGCTCCATTCCAACAATGGGGTCTAGACTTCATAGGGGAAATTAATCCTCATTCCAACACTCAACATAAGTGGATCTTAATAGCTATGGGTTATTTTACTAAGTGGGTGGAAGCCATTCCAACCAAAAGGGCAACAGACTCGGTGGTGATCGACTTCTTGGAAGACAATATCTTGTCAAGATTCGGGTGTCCCCGAAAGATAGTTACCGACAATGCCCAGGCCTTCAAATCTATGGCTATGATCAACTTCTGTCAGAATTATAATATCGTTCTCGGCCATTCCACTGCATATTACCCCCAGGGGAACGGATTGGCCGAATCATCTAACAAGAGCCTGGTGAACATAATCAAGAAAGTACTGGATGAAAATAAAAGGTCTTGGCATGTGCACTTGAAATACGCATTATGGGCAAACTGCATCAGCACTAAAAGGGCTATCGTCATTTCGCCGTTTCAAATGGTCTATGGGACAGAGTCTATCCTACCTATAAACCTAGCGCTGCCAGTGATGAAGTTATGGCAGGATCAAAACGAAGAACCCAATCATGTAACCAGGAGAATTAACCAGCTGATCGAGGTTCAACAACATAGAGTTGAATTCGATGAAAAAATGCAGAAGTACCAGGATGAGATGAAAGCATTGTTCGACCTCAAGGCAAAAGACAGGGAATTCCTTCCAGGTGACTTAGTACTAATATGGGATGCAAGAAAAGAGGAAACCGTGAAGCATGGTAAATTTGACCACCTCTGGTATGGACCGTTCAGGGTCTCCGCTCCGGAGGGGAAAAATTCCTTCCTGTTGGAAAACATCGACGAAGAAGTCCTCAGCGCCCTGTCAACGGGCGATATCTGAAACATTACATGACATAACAGTCACCATTTTTTTCAATATATATATATATATATATATATATATATATATATATAATAATAATAATAAAATAAAATTTGTGTACATACATACATTTTTGTTTAAAACATTATCCTTTTAGCTTTCTGTTTTCTTCTGTTCATCATTTTTAGACAGATTTCGAATAAAGTTCGTATTTGTTTTTTTACAGGATTCCAGCTGCTTGCAAAGCTAGCGGGAAGAGTAATTCGCAAGGTGGTGTCAGAAATAAATCGGCATGAAACAGGTGATACCTAAAAGTAGCTTCATAGTGCACAAAGAAAGTGAAAAGAAAAGGTAAAGGTGAGCTTTCCCAATACACAGGTTATGAAAGACTGTTAAAGTAAACCAAGGTAACATCATTCAAACTACAATATCGGCTAAAATGTTAGATAACAGGATTATTGCTGGCTTGATAACCTTCGAGTTAAAAGGATTTGAATGAATACACTAAATCTAAAAACAGTCAGTCAAAATAAATGTCCCCAAGGATATCTACAAGAACCAGTCTCGAACTGTTTTGACCTTTTGTATTTTCAGTCAATGAATCGCTGCCTTGCATCCTGCCCATTTTTGGGTCTAACTTTTGACAAGCTACCATCTTTTCGTTCCACGACGAAGGAATAAAAGTTTTTCGTTTTAGCCTCTTGAGTCTCAAAACAGATTGTGGAAAGAAAGCGGGTCTCCACAACTACTTGATCCCCTGCTAAGCGAAGGAACGTTTAGAGCGATCTTAACTTTCTTAGGTTTTTCAACAACATCAGAAGAATCAAAGCTTGCTCAAATGGGATGCCCCTTAAAAAAAAATATTTTCCTTTTTTCCCTAAGAACGAAGGTGTTGTGAGGGTCAAGGGAAGCTTGGTACCGAGTAATTTAAGTAAGTTGACAGATCTCTGATGCAAAATATTACACAGATATCAGCCCTGATACAAATTGATTGCCCCCATCTTCGCGCTCAAAATATAAATTATAAGACAGGTGGTGAAAGGAAATTCAGAAATGATTGCCCCCACCTAGTCCAGGAAGACGATGAAAGGAAATTCAGAAATGATTGCCCTCGTCTCAGCATTTAAATGCATAAATATTTTCCGAAGTGGTGAAAGGAAATTCAGTAAAAAGGGGCCAGATAACTTCACCGAGGTACTGAATAGGCTCGCTGGCAGTGAAGCAATGTCTGAGTTGTCTGTAAGGCTGTTATAGATGAATATCACTCTACTCTGGTAACCAATGCTTTCTAAAAACCTGATCCACATTCCAAATTCAGACGAGACTTCTCGATTTAAAAACATATAATCTCATTCTTTTGATGCAAGCCGAAAACCACAAGATCTGTTGGGCCTCCTAGGGTCGTTTCGATTGTCTTAAAACATACCTAAAGTTAGTAGTGGGAAAGGGAAAATTGTGAAAGGAACCACAACTGTGTTTAAAAAGAGTATCTGATTTTGAAAAAACGTTTCGAGGCAAAGAACGAAGCCTTTTCCACCTTCGATATACTATTCTCGGGAACCTTTCCACCTGACTGATTTTTTGACTCCGTTTACCCAATGTTGGCACGTGGTCTACTGTTCTTCCCGCCTCACAAGAAGGCGGGATCCCTAGTTGGAGCCTATGTTGGAGCCGCCATTGTTTATGTTTTGTCTGTCACAATTCTCATTTTGATACTTGAAATCTAAAGATGGTCTTCTCTTTCCCCCCGATATTTCGAAAACTCTGCAACCTTGTCACGTAAGCAACGATGATTTTCTACCCTCGAAACGAGTCCACTTTTGTAAGAATGTTCGCTCTTTTTTGTTTTTCTTCGGGATCTCGCAAGTCGGATACTATAATCCATGAGTTCACACGTCCCGAGTCACGAAACAACGAAGTCGTTTTAAATTTTCACTCAAGACAGTAACCAGGGTAAAATCTTTTAACTCATGATTAGACGTTGTCGGGATTTCGCGCCTCGGCGTTTGCCAAGTCCGAAATTTTATTTTTACATCCCTGAGAGCCGAGAACGCGAAGTCCTTTCTGGACAACCCATGTCAAGGATAAATGGCAAAAAGCTAACCATGGTAAAAGTTGTTCTTGGCCTTTCGCCATTCGACATTATGTTTTTTGAAATTTCCAGCTTCTAAACCCCGACTCACGAAGTCACAATGTAATTATAACATGGTTAATTAGTCACTTAATTCAAGATTATTTTCACCTTAATTAAACCTTATTATCGCGATCTCGCGATTTCACAACTCGGCATATAGATCTCCTAGAAACTTATCCTTGAAGTTCCGAGTTGCGATATGGCGAATAAAATGATTATAAAATAAATCAAGCCCCAAATCGTGATTACCTTTAATTAAACCAAACTCGGTCCTCGCGGTCTCGGGAGTTGGAAACTCAAAATGTTAACAGAAAATTTACGAGATAATGAATAGCGATAAATTGATTAACATGGACAGATTTGGATTAATTAAGTTAAATCAAGACTTATCCCGAGTTTCGATGCTTGTACGATTCTCGAAGAAGCATTTTCACTCCATACGCAAACTGACTTTTAAACCGCCAAAATTTATGACATTAATGGGAAAATAGGGTAAATCTATGTGTAAGATCGGATTTTTACGGCATAAATTTATTTCTAATTTCGAACTGACAGGATCATTTTGAAAGGTACCGTTTTTTTTAAATATATGCAAGAGCTGCGTTTCATTATGCATTTTTCATAGCACGCAGAGCTCATCATTTCTGAGTAAACTAAATTCTGTATGTATACGCAGTTCTATCGCAGAAGAGATAAAACGCAAGCTTCAGCTATGGCTCCGCGGAAAGCAGCAAAGGAAAATGTTGAGGTCGCAGGACAAGGCTCAGATAACGTCTCCGATACTTCGCCCCGAAGTGTCGATTCGGTCCCAAACTGGTCATTTGTTTCATACATTCTGCAGTCACAATTGGTAGATTATTCAGACGACTCCGACGGAAATGAAAAAGATGATCTCAACACCAAATATAATATAGTCGTCCAATCCGGTATGCACAGAGTAGCAGCCAGACCACGGTTTCTCCCATATTATGACATGATCCGATGGGTGTTGGATCACGTAGACATACCGACCAGGACTATCATGAACAGGTAATGAGTCACTGTCGAGACTTTTAGCCCAGAGCATATGCAAACCATGTATAAGCTCCCGACGACCTCTGAATACACATACGACGCTGAGTTCCTGGAGGAATTCAAAGATAAGGAGTGCATCTAGTATGATAAAACCATGTCGGGTTTGATAAAGGATTGGGTTTCGCGCGCCGCGAAGTTCAGGGCTAATGAACACGGTGTTTATTCAATCGCCTCGTTGGAGCCACAGTATAAATATGTGGCTATGATGACATGTCGGCTATACGGGAGAGAGGGCACATCGCATTTTCTCCTTGCATGGGTGCCTCTAATGTTTCAGGCTGCAGAAGGTTGCTCTTTTAATTGGGCAAAGATACTTTCGGATAGTTTGGCCAACCGGGTCACAGAGTACCGGGAGAAGAAGGAAAATGGGAGGTCGTCCTCATTCTTCATGTCTGCATATATTATGGATGCAATATGTTCCATGACACCTTTCCCATTGATGAACTGGGGTTGGACTCCAGCCCAAGAGAAACCCATACATGTATATCATGACAAACTATGGGAGAACAAAGCAGAAAAGTTCACATATGAAATTTTTAACTAGGTGATGGTGCCCCTGCATATCACCATTTTTGGGCACCCACCACCTCGTATCTCGGACAACGTTGCAACAAAGCTGAGTAGCATAGAGGATTGGTACGTGGAGGCAGAATTTCCGTACTTCAGAGTTTTCGGGTCTTCTGTTCCCCCTCATGCACTGCCATTGTTCATTCTGGATAAGCTGGCTTGTCACGAGGTCGCCTGGCAGATGATAATTGGCGGGGTGAGTAAAGAACTCAAAGGTTACTCAAAGAAGTTATGGCCTTCTTTTCCCATTCAGGTGAATTCTTATTCTTTGTTAGATTTTCGGCATGCCAAAGCCGAGGCTGCAGCCCTGGAAGACCTAAGTTTGGTCTCCATCGAATATAAGAAACATGATCCATAGAGGGTTGTGAGCAACCATTTAGCTAATTGTGGGCTCAAGATATTTGAGCATGAAAATTCACCCCCGGATGACGTTTTCCGAGGGGCGAGGTCTTATGAATAAGTTATAGCCCAGATCCAATCCTTAGCACTCGAAGACACAACCTCTGTATTGAGATTCCAGGAACATAGACGAAGCTGTCTCCCCGCTGTGTTGGGAGGTGGGAGTCCGGGTGTTTCCGAGACGAAACAAAAAGATGCTGAAGGTTCTGAAGACGCAATTCTTGACCTTGGAAAACACCAAGAGGGGGAAGAAACGAGGAATCCCGAAGCAGAGGTAAAGACTCCAGACCCGCCAAAGAAACAAAATCCGGAGGCTGAGGTAAAGACTCCAGACCCGCCAAGGAAACAGAAGCCGGAGACCGAGACAAAGACTCTAGGACCACCAAAGAAGCAGAATCCTGTCAATACTCCAAGAGAATCGACAAAACAAATCAGAGAACCCATCACCTCGGTCACACCCTTGCAGTCAACACAGGGAAATATCGGCGAGGGATGAATATTTAATGAATAACTAAGGCCCATTAGAGCAGAATAACTCCCTTCGAATGAGTTCTTATTTGATAAGAAGAGGAAGGCTGTAGTGAAAAGAGAGTTCTATCCAGAAGGACGGTCTACTGCGAAAAAATATAGAATCATGACCGATGGAAAAGATAAGAAAAGTGACCAACTCGCCACTGAAATCCCAGGAACGATGGGAGCGTATGCTTCGACAAATCAATTCTCAGTTGGGATTTTGAAGAACCAACTGAAAAGGAAGAATCGCCTAATCAGGACCCTCGAGGCTAGATTGGCCACAGCCGCGGAGAACGCTAAGGGTCAGGCTAGCGTGGAAATAGAACAGGCCAGATTGGCTGACAAAAATGAAATAGAGGCGCTCAGAGCTAAGCTCGAGCAAGCACAGTTGATGGTCTAAGATGGTTGAACGAAGGCAAGCCAACAAAGGAGTTTGATTGAACAGCTGCAGGCTCGGGTAGAAATCGCCGAGAGCAAAATGATAGATATCGGGATATTTAAGTCCCAAGCAATTGAGATTCGGGGCAAAATCTCCTCGGCGCAACAGAATTTTCTCACCAAGGTGGGAGCTATTCGGGAAAACTGTCTGCTGGTCCATCACGTTTCCGAGAACTTATCGGCCAAAGAAAGGGATGCAGGTGCAGCTCGGGTCGCCGTCCAGGAGGCGGTAATAGCCACTAACAACCGGGTTTCGGCGGGTACTCCTAGGTTCACCATCTCAGAGAAAACCCGAGGAAATATTATGTTGAAGGATTGGGAGCACAACATCGCCTTGGGCAAGGAACAAACCCAAAAGATAACCAACTCCCTCGAAGAAGATTTTAATTCTATTGACGACGAGTTGTTGGGCATTGACAACGGAGGCAATGCCGAAGCATTGATGCAAATGAATGTGGAACAAATATCACTTGATCTAAAAGATAAGGAAGAAAGAGAGTTGGCTGATATCTCTCAGATGGATATGGTGGACATAGTCCAAGTTGATAAATACATGATCAAACCCAGCGCGCAACTAAGTTCCCTCAACATCATCGATTCACAAATGGAAGACAAGTTGCAGCAATTAGCCCGAAAATGTTACTTCGCCGAGGCTAGCTGTCAAGAAAAACCATCACGGCTCATATCCCAGCTAGTGGAAAGATGCATCGCCTGCACCGAGTCCGCACGACGACAAACACTTGGCACCAAGTGAAGACAGAGTAGGCGAAATGGAGCAATTTCTCTCTTCTCGGTCATAACCGAAATTTTGCGACTGTTGAGATTCTATCCGTTTTGTAAAAATTGTATAAATATATCCCAGAAACAAATAAACAGGGCTGGACCCTTTTTGAAGTTTTGTAAGAGAGTTTTTACTTTGAGATTTAATACAAGCAGATCTGGAGATTCTTAATTCCGTCACTACTGTATTACGAGTTTGCTTTATTGTTTCTCATTTTTCCATTTCAATTCATATTCGTAATTGATGTGCTTCGTTATACTTTAGTACGACCACTACTATAGAAAATGAATTTGGGTTTTCTGTAATTGTTTATTGTCTTTCCTCTGCACCAACTATCAACTGTGTAAGACCAATCTGCAGTTTCAGAATTCTACATATATTTTGTGTTACATTGATTATTTTCTTCTTCCGTTTATATCGTGAGATTTTCCCCTGGTAGGAACCTTACACTGTAAACGGCTCAATGTTTTTCTCCCATCTCACACCTTTTATTAAAATATAATACAGTTACGGGAACGAGCCTTAGATTTGCATCCCTGTTTTATTTCTGCAACCGTAAGTTCTCTTTCATAAGACCAAACTGAGACAACACTTAACCTTTCTTAAAATCTTTCCTACCCTTACTGTTCCCTCATGACAGTTCATGTACCAACTCAACCTAACGTTGAACCCGGACTATTGAACCAAACATACATCACCTTAAGCCTCTTCAACACTATTCTTAAAACGAAAACTAACCGGGCAGAACTCGAACGATCATGGGCAGCCATTGAACGAGACATAACTATCCAGGAACAGTTGGAAGCCAGACAACGCCAATGAATAAATCTTCCTTAGTTTCCTTCTCCGAAGGTTGACGTTTCTCCCTTCTCCATCTTCTAATCATTTTCGGATGCCTTGACATTGTACTTTTGAGCCTTAAGTACAGACTCAGGAACAACAAGATGATGAGCATTCCCATTGATGACCAGGTGGAAACCAATGACCATGGGAATCGATGACCAACAACAAACCAATTGTCATCAAACATGACATCCTAAGGCTAACATCTATTTTACAGTGAAATCAAGACATTGTTTGTGCATACGCTGGATTAGGGAAAGTTTAGAGCCAAGAATACGTCTCACATAATTGGTTTAACTAAAAAAACCACTTAATTTCAACTAATAGGATTTGAGATAATGATGTCAACTCCTTGGGTTCAAAAAGAAAATAAAAAAGAATTTAACAATCTCAAATCTAAGTGTCACCTTATAATTGAATAATGGTTAACCATAGTTAAACTCAATGAAAACCCTTAATTACTTATTTAATAAGAAATAATATAATATTTTACAATATTTGATAGATTTTGTGTAAACATTGAGATACTAAAAATTATTTATTATTTAGCTCATTTGAAAATATAAAACTCATGTTGTTTAACAATTTTTCACATTATAATTTAGCCATCATTTTCTTTTAGCCAGTGTGAAAAGTGTTAGAAAAATAGGTGTGCTCGTTTCACCATAAGCAATATAAAAATATTGTCACCAAACCATATGCACAAAGGCCACCCCCGAGCACCTTAACCTTGAAAGAGAGAATAATTCCAGAAGCAAACCCTAGAACCACTAACCAAACAAGGTAGCGTACATCTATCTAGAGCTGGCATACCAGGCAGAAAGTACAAACCATAACCAAAGAGAAAGTCCAAGACAAAACCAAAATGCCAGTTGCAGCAGCTGCAACTACATCTCTTCTCCAAACTTGCGCACCACTAGTCTTATGCAGTTGTGAGAGTGAGAGTGACAAATGAGCTATAGCACCCTCTTATTTATAGTCCTCCAAGTGACCTAACTAGGGAAAATTCTACTTATAGAGGCTAACAACTCTACTTATGGAGGCGAATTCTACATTATTTTGTCTATATTGTTACTAGGATAAGTGGGAGGTTCTTACAGTTGTGTTTCAAAAGTTTTCTTTTAGTTATTTCAAATAGATTTGGGTTTGGTGTTTCAAGTTTAACTAGGATCATGAAATTTATCCACTTTTCAAAACTATCGGAGTATATCAACCATTTATACTTATGTGGTTGTGCTAGTTTATATATATTAGTTATAACTTATTACTCAAATAAATATTATTCTACGGGTCAATTTTGAAATAGTTTTACACTATTGATGGAATAACATCCACTTGAAATAATACCAAAAGGTAGATTGGGAGGATTTTCTCACTTGCATTTGCAATTAGAGTTTTTGCTACAACAATTAAACCCTAACCCTCATGTTGAGGCACCTTAAGTGAAGCGCTTGACCTAATTCCTGGATAACCTAGTGCGCCCTAGCCTAGTGCACCTCCTGGTATTCTCAGCAAGCCAAGGTGTCAAGTTTGAGTTTTTGTTCAAAGTCAAAGGTTGACCAAGTCAAAGTCAAAGTTTGACTAAGTCAAAGAAGTCATGACTTACTCTATGAAGTCAGAAAACAAGTTAGAAGGGGCTTCTAACTTTAGAGCATGGAAGGCAAGGATTGACCTCATCCTTGCTAAGAATAAAGTGTTGTATATCGTGAAAGGGAAGATCATGGAACCACGGTTTGAAGCAGGAAAAGAGAAGGAACCTCAAAACGTTGCAGTTAAGGAGAAGTTCAAGGAAAATGACATCAATGCAATGAGTATCATAGTGGAATCTGTAAAGAACCATTTGATACCCTACATTTCTCATCTTGACTCATTTAAGAATATGTGCGATTCCTTAACTAACCTCTTCTCAGTTATAAATATTGGACAAGTAATGAGTCTGAAGAATGAGCTCCGTGACCTGAAGATGAATGATGATGACACCATAACATCATACTTTGTAAGAATTGTTAAATTATTGTAACTACAAAGAGTATTCTATTTATTATTGATGTATTATTCATTATATCAATCCCCTTTTGTGGATTGATCATGTCGGGTATTGTAAATGACCAAATCCCCTTTTGCAGATTTGTCAAACCCTAATTGTAATAGGCTAAATGAGAAGTCAGCCCCAAAATATATTAAAGTGGTTATAACCACCCAAAATATATTAAAGTGGTTATAACCACCCAGATTGAGAAGTCAACCCTACCAGTGAAAAGACACCTCAGTTCAACGCCTGCCAGTTTGTATAAATAAGAGAGGCTAGCACCTCATTTGTTCACTCACTCACTTGTTCATCAGAGCACAAGTTCAGAGCTGCAGTTGGAGAAGAAGGAAGAGAGAGAGAGGCACATTCTTGGGAGAGGACTTTCTATATTGTTTGAGTTATCTCTTGGCATTGTATTGGCTATCTATATTAAGGAAGTTTTTGTTGGGTTTTCTCCCCCATGAGGGTTTCCCAGGATAAATGATGCATCTCTCGTGATTGTGTATTTCTCAGTGATCCTATCTATGCTATGGTTATCTAGTGAATTGAAAATAAACCTAATAATATCTTAAACCTTAACATGGTATCAGAGCTAAGCTGAAGAGAGCATCTTTCACAAGAAAAAGAAAAACGTCATTGTTGCCGTACATGCAAATTAGGGATTTTTATTGAAGAAGAATTTAAGCCCCAAATCCATATAGAAAAGTGCACCCTTCCTCAAGGAACACTTTGTCATCATCAACGCACCTTTTCAGTGGCTAGATCTCCCGAAAAGTGAAACCCTAGTTTTCACCAGGTACCAAAAAACCATAAGTACCAGAGTACCAGAAGTACCAGAAGTACAACCAGAAGTACCAGAAAACCAGAAGCACCAGTCCAGAAATCCGTTCATCAAGTTTGAAGGGGTAAAAGTTGGATTTTCTGAAATCTAACCACACCAGGCTACTCACCTCAGCCAAGCGCACCTCCTGGTAAGTTCAAAATTCAATTTTGAGCATTTTCATTTTTCGGTCATTTTCCTAGCTCTAGGTAAAAGATGTTTGCAAGCACAAAGCTTGTTGACAAGCTAGAAGGTGTGGAAAACTTCCATGCTTGGAAGTATAGGATTGGACTCATTCTTGAAAAGAATGACCTAGCAAGATTCTTTAAAGAAGAAGTACCAGAACTCGTCGATGCTGCAGATAATGCGAAGCACCAAAATGATACAGTTAGGGCTAAGAGAATCATTGCATATTCTATCAAAGATTAATTGATTCCTCAAGTGTCTTCAAAGAAGACTCCAAAAGAAATGATTGATGCCCTAACCGGATTATATGAAGGAAAGAACATAAATCAGAAGATGAATATAAGAACTCAACTCAAGAATACAAGGATGCATAAAGGAGAATCAATCCAGGAATATTTCTCCAAAATATCAGAATTCAAAGAACAACTAAAAGCAATTGGAGATACTATAGACGAAGATGAACTCATAATGACAACCCTTAATGGTCTTACAATACCTTGGGATGCATTCATTCAAACTATTTGTGCCAGAACGGAGAAACTAAAATTTGTCAGTCTTTGGGAAGAATGCATTCAAGAAGAATCAAGAGTAGATAACTGAGAAGCTTTACTATCAAGAGATGAAGATCAATCCTGAGCTACTCACACTAAAGGAGTAATAAAGAAGTCTTACTTCCAGAAAGAAACTCATAAAGAGTCTCTATCCAAAAACAAATTCATACATAAATAATCTCAACCAAAGAGATTCCAGAAGAAAGGAAAAAAAGAAAGAAAGAGACTTCTCATCTTACCAATGCTACCATTGTGACAAGATGGGACATATTGCGAGACATTGTCCATCTAGATGAGAATAATACAAGAGGAAAAACAAGAGGCTCACACCCATGCAGTTGAAGATGAAGAGCCACCCACAGAGATGTTAAAATAACAAATTGAAGACTATGTTATAATCTTCGCCCTCTCAGGATCAGTAGCACTTGGAGAGGACACTTGGCTCATTGATAGTGGTGCTTCCAAGCACATGACAGGTCAAAGAGACATTATCTCTTGCCTTTCAGAAAATATTTTTCTCAGAAAGTTACGCTTGGAGGTGATTATAAATATCCTATCAAGGGAGTAGGAGAATCAAACTACAAACTAAATTCAAGGACTCCAATGAAGATGAAGGATGTACTCTATGTACCAGGTTTGACAAAGAACCTACTCTCCATATCAGCTTTATAAAAGAAAGGCTTCATATTTTCCTTTATAGATGGATAAGTTCTTATGTGGGCTAAAGGAAAAACCATGAAAGAAGAAATCTTTATTGGAAAAGAAGAAGGTGGCTTGTATAAGCTAAAGGTTCACTTAGAAGCAACCATGATCCATGCCATTGAGAATTCATGTGAACTTTGGCATAGAATATTATCCCACATCAACTACAAGCATTACCGTATGTATGCAAGGTAGTCACAGGTCTACCAGAACTCAAGGTTGACCATGAAGGTGTGTGCAATGGATGTGCACAAGGGAAGAACATCAAGAACCCTTTTCCGAAGAGAGACAGTAAAGCAGAAGGAGTCTTATAAATCATTCACTCAGATGTGTGTGGCCCAATGCCATCATCCTCCATCAGTGGGTATGTATACTATGTATCATTTATTGATGACTATTCTCATAAAACCTGGGTTTAATTTTTGAAATCAAAAGATGAAGTGTTCAGTAAATTCAAGGAATTCAGAGCCTTGATAGAGAATCTTTCTGAAAGAAAGATTAAGATACTCAGGTCAGATAATGAAGGAGAACACAACTCAAAATAATTTGTAAACTTTTTCAAATATGTCAGGATCAAGAGGGATCTCACCACTCCCTACAATCCTCAACAAAATGGTGTAGCAGAAAGGAAGAATAGAACTATAATGGAAACAGTGAAGACCATGATCCATGATCAAGATCTTCCAATGTGATTATGGGCAAAAGAAGGAAAAACAATAGTATATGTACAAAACCGATTGTCCCATAGTGCACTTGGGTTCAATACCCCTGAAGAGATGTTCTCCGGAAAGAAGCCAGAAGTAAGCCATCTCAAAATATTTGGCTGCCCAGTATTTGTAGATATTCCAAAAGAGAAGAGAAACAAGCTGGACCCTTCAGGAAATATGAGAATATTTGTTGGATATTGTGAAGTCTCCAAGGCCTTCAGAGTTTATATACCAGGTCACCATTATATTGATATCAACAGGGATGTGACCTTTGATGAAAATGAAACACTCAAGAAATCAAGAAGATGTCATCTTGAAGAAGTATATGAAGAGGAACCTGTAGCTCCCAGAGTTGCATAACTAGTGAGGGAAGCCATAGCTTCCCCTGATGAGGAAATTCTAGAAGAGCATGACATAGTAGAATTTCAAGAACCTCCCCAGATGACGATCTCCCACAATAGAAATCCAACTTGGGCAAGGGAACTCATTCAAGATGGAGAGAAGTATGGAGTCCCCGAAGGAACCACGAGACAAGTAAATAAACCTAATCCATTCTCCACTTATATGGCTTTGATGTGTGATCTCTTAGAGAAGGAGCCTACCTGCTTTGAAGAAACCATTCAAAATAAATAATGGGAAGATGCCATGACAGAAGAATACCAATCCATTATAAAGAATGATGTACGGGAAATGGTTCCTAGACCAAAGAGAAAGGATGTGGTATCTTCCAAATGGTTTTTCAAAATAAAACATGTTGCTGATGGAAGTATTGAGAAGTATGAATCAAGGTTTGTTGCTCGTGGATTTTATCAAAAGGAAGGCATTGACTGTGAAGAGACATTTTCTCCTGTAGCCATATACACTTCGATCAGAACCATCATAGCCCTCATAGCTAAGATGAAGAAGAAGTGTATATAGAACAACCTCAAGGATTCGAAGTTGAAGATAGGAAGTCTCATGTCTGTAAGTTGAAGAAGGCTTTGTACGTTTTGAAGCCAACTCCCAGAGCTTGGTATGGAAGGATTTACAATTTTTTGACGAGCTTGGGATTTACCAAGAGTAAAGAAAAGTATAACCTTTACTTCAAGGTTATGAAGGATGAGCCTGTTATATTGTTGATGTATGTGGATGACTTATTCTTAATTGGAGAAGAAAAGCTCATCACCAAATGTAAGAAGAAGCTCGCTGCAGAATTTGAGATGAAATACCTTGGCCTAATGCATTATTTCCTAGGTCTTGAGGTATGGCAGAGCCCATAGAGGATATTCCTTAAACAAGGGAAGTATGCAGTTTAAATCCTAAAGAGATTTGATATGTTGGAGTGCAAGTCCATGAATACACCCATGGAAACAAAGTTGAAGCTCCTGGTCAACACTTGGTCACAATTGATTGATGCCACATTGTATAGACAAATCATTGGATCACTGATGTATCTGACGAACACTAGAACATATATCTGTTTTGATGTGAACACTTTGAGTCAGTTTCTGGTAGAACCCAGACATTTTCACCTAGTTGCTGCAAAACATGTGACGAGGTACTTTAAGGGTACATTAGATTGTGGTCTCAGTTATGATGGAGATCATGACTTGATACTGAGTGGGTACACTGATTTAGATTGGGATGGAAGTGTCTCTGACATGAAGAGAAATTTAGTATGTTGTTTCAGTCTGGGGTCAACCATGATCTCATGGTAGAGTATGAAGCAATCAAGCATTACTCTCAGCACAACAAAAGCAGAATACATTGTTTCATGTTCTGCCAGCTGTGAATCCATATGGCTTCGAATGTTGTTGACATGTCTATTCGACCTAGAGATGGAAGCAACCATGATCCTATGTGATAACCAGAGCTGCATACAGATGACAAAGAATCTTGTATTTCATGGCAAGTCAAAGCACATAGAGATTCGATATCATTACATCCATGACATGGTGCAGAGAGGAGCCACAAAGCTCCAATATATTAGCACAAATGAACAGGTTGCTGATGTGTTGACCAAGCCTCTATATCATGTAAAGTTTGAGCACTTTTGAGATAAGCTTGGTATAGTCTAAAAGGACATCCCTCGAAAGGGGGAGTAGTGTTGTGTTTCCATCCTAGTGTTGTGATGCAAGCTTCATGCTAATGATATTCCAACTTGATTGTTGTGTTGATGTTCCATCTTAATTGTTGTGTTGATGTTCCAACTTAATTGATGTGATGATGTTATAGCTTAATTGTTGTGTTGATGTTCCAGCTTAATTTTTGTGATGATGTGCCAGCTTAATTGTTGTGATGATGTGCCAGGCTCGTGTTGTGATGATGTTCCAGGCTCGTGCTATGATGATGTGCTAGCCTCGTGTTGTGATGATGTACCAGCCTCATGCTATGATGATGTAATTGCCTCATGCTATGATGATGTGACTGGCCTCATGCTGTGATGATGATATATTAGTTTTATACTAATCCATGTTGATGCAGATGATGATACCATTCCAACTCTCTGTTGGAAATGATAATTTTGATGATGAGAAAAACTTCTGATGGTTTATAGATACGCCATTCAGTGTTCCAAGATGTTGTCCTCTCTCTCGTCCGATGATGTTGTAGAATACCCTTCTTGTTAAGGGGGAGTGTTGAATTATTGTAACTGCAAAGAGTATTCTATTTATTATTGATGTATTAGTCATTAGATCAATCCCCTTTTGTGGATTGATCATGTCAGGTATTGTAAATGACCAAATCCCCTTTTGTGGATTGGTCAAACCCTAATTGTAATAGGCTAAATGAGAAGTCGGCCCCATAATATATTAAAGTGGTTATAACCACCCATAATATATTAAAGTGGTTATAACCACCCATATTGAGAAGTCGACCCTGCCAATGAAAAGACACCTCAGTTCAACACCTGCCAGTTTGTATAAATAAGAGAGGCTAGCACCTCATTTGTTCACTCACTCACTTGTTCATCAGAGAACAAGTTTAGAGTTGTAGTTGGAGAAGAAGGAAGAGAGAGAGGCCCATTCTTGGGAGAGGAATTTCTTTATTGTCTGAGTGATCTCTTGGCATTGTATTGGCTATCTATATTAAGGAAGTTTTTGCTGGGTTTTCTCCCCCATGAGGGTTTCCCAGGATAAATGATGTGTCTCTTATGATTGTGTATTTCTTAGTGATCCTATCTATGCTATGGTTATCTAGTGAATTGAAAAGAAACCTAACAATATCTTAAACCTTAACAAGAATCTCTCAGTTAAGAGATCAACTAAAATCTATTGAGGAAATCATTTCAGAAAAAGAACTAGTAAATATTGTACTTAATGTCCTTCCGAAGACATGGGATGCATTTTCCGTAAGAATGAACACAAGAATGGAGTATCCCACATTTGATGAATTTTGGACTTGTTGTGCACAAGAAGAATCAAGGATTAGCGCAAAAGAGAAATCCCAAAATAAAGACGATGATCAAGCCTACACAACAAAGTTCAAGAAATTCATGAATAATAAGAAGTTTGGCTCAAGGAAGAAAGCAAATCAAGAAAATGATATATCAAAAATACAATGCTTCAACTGCTGAAAATATGGTCACTACATGAACTAGTGTCATGAGTTAAAGAAAAGGAAGGAAACACATGAAGCAACAATTACCAAAGAAAAGGACCCCTCAAAGAAAGTCAAGCAGGACAAAGCAAACTTTTTCTACTTGTCAAGGTAACAATATTCTTATGTAACATAGTCCTTGTACATACTATGTTTACATAGTTCCTGTACATATCATGTGTATCTATTTCTTAAAACATAAGATGGTCAGTGTCAATGAAACGATACTTATGGGAGAAGAACAAGTTAAGGATTACCATTATGATGACTACCAGTAATGTATTTGAAAATGATGAAGTACGTTGAAAACCTTTGGTGACAATCCCTGTGGAAGCTATTAAAATAATATATAAGTAACAAATTCCATATGGGTCACAATCAGAATCAAACTTGAAGAAACCCGGAAGGAGTGAGACCAAAAAGAAGTCAGTAGTCAAGAGGAAACTAGAATAGACTGTGACACTTTGTAGAAAACAATAAGGATGCATATGGAAGCATGAAATCTCTCAGATGGAGGGAGCTGATTGCAGAATTACAAAAGAAGAGCATGCATATTTCTCATTTAGGCATGAAGCTAGGATTAAGAGAGAGATAATCCTCAATGATGTGATCCATTAAAGAACCCATGAAGACTATGAAGTATTTGTCCATGTCCTTCAAGGAAGTAGCAACCATGATAAGCATCATGTGTTCATCTCGACTCTAGAAAAAGTCTTCTTCAAAAAGAAGCCTTGAGTACCCTTGGTTGTCCATCTACATTTATGTTCCTATAATGAAAATAAGAATTTGGAACCTTCAGGAAGGAAGGACATAGAATCTATAGAAGATTCCATGGACTCCAACGTTGAAGAGGAACATGAGGAAGAACATGAAGATTCCAAGAAAGAAAGAAAATCCAAAACAACCATTTGAACCAGTTATTATACCAAGCCTCATAAGACTACCATCATGGTTTAAACCCACTAGAAGAAGTCAAGCAGAAGGAATGGAAGGAAGTTGTGATGAAGAATAATGTATGTGAATTTGTTTATAAAACACTTATGAATGGAAGCATTGATAGATACAAGGAGAAGATTTAGAACTAGAGGGTTCTCCCAAAAGGAGGGAGAAGACTATGATGACAACTTGTTCCAGTAACCATATATACCTCTACCCAAGCCATTATATCTCTTGTAGTATCCATGGGTTGGAATTTACATTAGATGGATGTAAAGACTATTCTTCTCAACATAGTAATTGAAGAAAAAGCATATGTAGAGCAACCTCAAGGTTTTGAGGTATACCAAAAAGACACCCATGTATGCAGATAGAAGGAGACCTTGTATGGATTCAAGCATCTTGGTGAAGAGACTCTCATGTACAACATAAGCATGGTGAAAAATTCCTATAATAGAGGAAGTGTATTGAAATTGGTTCTTCAGAAGCTCGAGATGATGGATTGCAAATCCATGGCAAAACACCCATGATGAAAAATCTGAAGAAGTTGAGAGACTCTGATCCAGTAGAATCGCCCCTGTATCGACAATTAATGACTCATTAATGTATTTGGAGAATACTCAATCGTATATTTTCTTTGCTGTGTAAATAGTTTCAAGTGGAACTTAGCCATGAGAATTGAGTAATTGCAAAGCATTCCTTGAAATATCTTCGTGGGATGTTTGAGTTATGATATACACTGCATGGATTTATCTATTCATATTGGGCTGGGAGTGTAGATGACATAAGAAGTGATTCTTGGATATGTTTCAGTTTGAGATTTTCCACGATATCATTGGCTAGCAGGAAACACAATTTTGTTGCACTCAAAAATGTAGAAGAAGAGTATATTGCAGCTTGTGATGCTTGTACGAAAGCAGTGTGGCTCCATAAGCTGGTTTATGGACTATTTAATTAGGTGTTGGATTTGACCGTGATATATTGTGATAACCAGAGTTGTTTGAATCTCTCAAAGAACTTGGTGTTCCATGATAGGTCGAAGCACATTGAGATCAAGTACTATTTTCTATGTGATAAAGTCCAGAGGGGAGAAGTGGCTCTCCAATATATCTCCACTGATGAGTAGATAACATATATTTTGGTAAAGCCTCTGTCCAAGATGAAAAGGTTTGCGTACTTAAGGGACAAGTTGGGACTCATGGAGATGACTTACTTATTGAAAAGGAGCACTGATATATTATTGATATATGGGCAGTCATTTTCCAGTTCAGAAAATGGTCCAAGTTGGGAAGTCACTTTCCAGTCCAGAAAGTGGTCCAAGATTTCCAACAAACAATGATTTTCCAGTTCGAAAAGTAGTCCAGAACGGACAGTCATTTTCATAACGAAAATGGTCCGACGGATTGTTGATGTACCATAGACAACGATTCCCCTTGTGGCCAGTGTGGGGGAATGGTCTAGGACAATCATTCTCCTTAGAAGTCACTATGAGAAGTGGTCAAGCATAATGGTCCACCTATCTGGGCAATCATTCTTTTGAAGTTCACAATTGTGAGCAGTTTCGAAGAATGGTCTGATATAGGAGGTTGGTGTAGGAAAGTCATTTCCATAGGAAATGATTTGGACTGTCATTCCCTATGCCAGACTCATTCTTTCTAGGTTGCACTGTGATTAGTGTCAGAAGAATGGCCAAGTTAGGTTGAATGGTCCAGGTTCAGTAATCAAGGACAACCATTCCCTGGGGAAGACTTATTCTCTCTAGGTTGCACTGTGATTAGTGTCGGAAGAATGGGCCAATTAGGTTGAATGGTCAAGGTTAATAAATCAGAGAAAATTATTCTTCTATGCTTGGGAATAATATTCCAGATAGCCTATGGCTAATGTTTAACTTTCCAAGGGAATATGCTCTTCCAGATCTCACAGATATGAGTGGAAGAATGGACCAGATGACTCATTTTGTATCATGATATTGTTTATGCAGGTTGATATCAAATGATATGATTGTTTTAAAGACTGTATGTCTCTGGACAATATTTGTATGCTACTGTGGTGGATATGATCCATTGGTAGTGACTGTGTCACTAGTTAGTAGTAGTGTGCTACTAGGAGTGGTTGTATACCACTAGATAGTAGTTGTATACTACTATGAATAAACACAATTGTGTTCTATTGGATGACATTGTTTTGATTGCCATGGATACTATCTAGTTGGATAGTGATGACGATGTTCATGATTTGATCATTAGATAACCTATGTGGCTATGATGATGCTACCGTTTGAATGGTCTGTTTTTTTCTCAAGACCATTTCCTTTTAATACCTCCTTTTCTAGGAGGGTGTGTTGATATTATGGTAGTTGCAGGAGGTATTAACCTCCACATGTAACCTTTGATGAGTCTAGAATATTCCGGGAAGCAAGAGAAACCCTAGAAGGTTAGGAAATAACCTTAGAAGACAAGTTGGCTCAAGATAATAATTTATATTAAATTATTATCCTCTAGAAGTAGAAGTAGGCCCAGTTAGGTCACTTGGAGGACTATAAATAAAAGCGTGCTAGAGCTCATTTGTCACACTCACTCTCACAACTGCATAAGAACAAGTGGTGTGCATGAATGGAGGAGAGTTTCAACTACTGCAGTGGTGACTTGGCCTTTGGTTATGATTGGACTTTTTGTTTGGTTATGGATTGGACTTTCTGCTTGGTACATTAGCTTTGGAGAGAGGTACGCTACCTTGGTTGGCTATTGGTTCTAGGGTTTGCTTCTAGAACTATTTTGTCTGTCAAGGATAAGTTGCTCGGGTGTGGCATTTGTGCCTATGGTTGGGTGACAATATTGATATATTGTCTATGGTGAAATGAGCACACCTTTTATTCTAACATACAAGAACAAAATTCTTATGATAAGAATAATAATAAATATATTTTCTATGGTGAAACGAGCACACCTTTTATTCTAACATACAAGAACAAAATTCTTATGATAATAATAATAATAAAAACAAGAACGGGAACAATCGTCACGGTAGCTCCTTCTTTAAGCTATCACCTGAGACTTGCCTGGAACAAGAGCCAAAACAAAATACAATAACAAGAAATAAGAAAAACACTCTTCAACACTCTTCCAATGTTGTGGCCAATCATTCCTCCATGGTAATTGGCCCAGAACAAGAATCAAGAACAACAACATCTCCATGGAATTTACAAGATAAGCTACTTGGAACAAGGTCAACAACCACGAACATCTCCTAGAGGATATCAATTTATCTTGTAAACAAGTTCATCATTAATATTGAACAATGAGCATTTACTTAGTGATCATCATACCAACAATATTGAAGAGTTACTGAACATTTGATAACAATATCAGTAATAGAAATCTAAAGATTGTTATTCTAGTTACAACACTTACTTAAGATGAAACAATATGAAATTGCAAACCTGATATGAAAACCTATAGTCTAGTTGTTGTTGTCCCATTTGAGTTGTCATGTGCTGTAGGAGACATCTTCACTGCTACCTCTAACTCTTGGACTTCCTATGAGTGCACTAGATCTAATATCCCTTTGGATCTACTGTCACAACTTAGATAAATGTTTGTTTTCCAAGTGTTTCCTACAAACACCCTCATCTTATATATAAGTGCACCATCCAACTAGTCTTATAATATGAGACATTACACCGACAAGAAGAAGTTAGAAATATGAATCAGTAGGTTCAATGTTCAGAAAGCCTAAAACTCTAAAAAATTTAATTTTGACTGAAAGTCAATATGAGAGATGTAGCAGGTGCACTAGGGACAGGAAATTTGATCTATGATGGAATTTGTCCCAACAACTTTATGATAAGTTCTCAACGATCGTGACAAGTTTAGGTCTGTGTAGCGGTAAATCTCACGATCTTCCTTCCAGTGGTTAGACCGTTCTAAAGGAAATCTTCTCTGATACCATGTTAGATTTTCATCAGTTTTGTTAACATTAGATTTACCATAGCATTTTGATCTTATTTTAACACTCAATAACCATATACTAAAATATATAAGCAATTTATAAACAAGCACAAGAGGACACACCGATTTATCATGGGAAAACTCCAAACTTAGGAAAAAACCCAACCAAATTTTCTTAGAGAAAATCTTTCTAATATTCCAATACAACCATGAACAAGCTCTATTCACAAGAGAAAACCAACAATGAAGA
Source organism: Picea engelmannii (assembly GCA_009831015.1). Taxonomy (NCBI): domain Eukaryota; kingdom Viridiplantae; phylum Streptophyta; class Pinopsida; order Pinales; family Pinaceae; genus Picea; species Picea engelmannii. Next base: position 171,218 of record ML787988.1, read on the forward strand.
AAACATGATAAAAAATATTAATCTCTTCTTCTTGTCAAAACCTAGCGAGGGTAGACAACTAAGTCATCACATAACTGGTCCAAGATAGGCACATCACTAGAGTAAGATAACACACAACAAAACTGGCACAACTGGTAACTGCAACTGCAATTGCTACTAGCATGAAACAACTGGGCAATACCACACAACCTTAGTACAACTCTTCCAGAGGTAGTGCACAAGAGAGATCACCAAGATCCACCAAGAATATCCTTCCCCAAGTGGGGCACACTCTCCAAGAGAACCAAAAATCATAAATAGTGAAATTGCTACAACTGCAACTACAACTACCTAGTGCACACTGCAGAGGGAAAACTATGTTTCTGTACAAATGAAATGATCGAGACCTATATTTATACTAATATGGGTGCCTGTCTGGGGATGACTTCTTATTCTAGGTCTTCAAATTTACTTTATTATTTTTGTGGCTGACTTCTCTTCCTGAAAATTATATTTCCACTTTATTATTTTCCTATGGGCCGACTTCTCTTTCTGGAAAATATATCTCCACTTTATTATTATTCTGTGGGTCGAATTCTCTTTCGAGGTGTTCTTCAATTGTTCAATGGTCTTCCTTTGAATTCTTGGAATCTTCTACTTCTCTAAGAAAAAATGTCTAGGAGGGAATACCTCTCGAAACTACCAAAAAAATCAACATAAACAAGATTATTAAAACAAATCAATCAATTATCAATTTTATTAAAATTTAATAAATCAAAATTAATCTCAATGAACAATAATCAATATCTTCAATATCCTCTTGTTCGAAAAATATTTCAAATAAAGAATAAATCTTTTGTAATTTTCAAACATAGAATAAATCTCACTGTACAACAATATATTTATCAAAAACGACATCAAGACGACATCAAAAGATTGCATTTTTGAAGTAGATGCGTGATTCCATCCTAAATTACACATGAGAGAATATCCAAAGTAATCAAAAGTGATTTGTTTGTTCCCTCATGAAGATTGGGAATAGTGGAATATTTAAATCAATATAATGTATCGTAATTTGAAGTGATGAGGACCATTTATGGGAAAAGAGAGCATGACCATACAATTGTTGTGTTTATTATTAGCATGGATAGAACAAGAGGGATGGGTCATAGGTTTGTAAGTTGCATGTTGCATGGAACCTTGTCATGGTCTATAAAATTGTCTTTATGTATGTTTTTACTTGTAAATATGTTTGTAAAAATTCATGAGACAATAATCATTATTATTATTGGAATAATGGATCCAATCATTGAAAGTCTCTAATCAACATAAGAGTAGACAACCCATAACCTTCATACCTAGGAAAATTAGACAAATTTCTAATCACAATCTTGAATGAGAATTCATCAAGAGACCTTGATTACTATGTATGAGGTCACCTTGCAAAGAAAGAAGAGACATCAAGGACCTAGAGATAGCTAATGATGGGTTGATGAGCATTTCCATTGATGACCAGGTGGCAACCAATGACCATGGGAATCAATGACCAACAATAGACCAATTGTTATCAAGCATGACATCCTAAGTCTAACATTTGTTTTACAGTGAAATCAAGACATAGTTTGTGCATACGCTGGATTAGGGAAACTTTAGAGTCAAGAATGGGTCTCATAGAATTGGTTTAACTAAAAAAACCACTTAATTTCAACTAATAGGATTTGAGATAATGATGTCAACTCCTTGGGTTGACAAAGAAAATAAAAAAGAATTTAACAATCTCAAATCTAAGTGTCACCTTCTAATTGAATAATGGTTAACCCTAGTTAAACCCAATGAAAACCCTTAATTACTTATTTAATAAAATAAAATATAATATTTTACAAGATTTGATAGATTTTGTGTAAACATTGAGATACTAAAAATGGTTTATTATTTAGCTCATTTTAAAATATAAAACTCATGTTGTTTAACAAATTTTCGCATTATAATTTAACCATCATTTTCTTTTAGCTAGTGTGAAAAGTGTTAGAAAAATAGGTGTGCTCGTTTCACCATAGAAAATATAGCAATATTGTCACCAATCATAGACACAAAGGCCACCCCCGAGCACCTTAACCTTGAAATATAGAATAATTATGGAAGCAAACCCTAGAACCAATAGCCAACCAAGGTAGTGTACATCTCTCTAGAGCTAGCATACCGAGAAAAAAGTCCAAACCATAACCAAAGAGAAATTCCAAGCCAAAATCAAAATGCCAGTTGCAGCAGTTGTAGCTGCAACTCCTCTCCAAACTTGTGCACCACTAGTCTTATGCAGTTGTGAGAGTGAGAGTAACAAATGAGCTCTAACACCTTCTTATTTATAGCCCTCCAAGTGACCTAACTGGTTCGACTTCTACTTCTGGAGGCTAATAACTCAATAATAAATATTCTCTTGAGCTGAATTGTCTCCTAGGGTTATTATCCAATGTTTTAGGGTTTCTCCTGCTTCCCAAAATATTCTAGTCTCATCAGGGTTACATGTCGAGGTTAATATCTCCCACAACTACCATAATATCAACACTCCCTCCTAGCTAGTGAGGTATTAAAGGAAATGGTTTAAGCACAAAAAAACCATTCAACTAGTAGCATCATCATAGCCACACAGGCTATCTCATGGTCAAATCATCTCCATCTATCCACTGACTATCCATCTAGCTAGAAATCATCTCCAAAACTAGTGATAGTCTCCATGGTAATCATAACAATGTCATCCAATAGAACACAACTATGTCTATCCATAGTAGTACACAACTACTACCCAGTGGTACAAAACCACTCCTAACAGCTCATAGTTACTAACCAGTGACACACAATCACTACCAGTGGATCACATCCACCACAGTAGCATAAAACTATTGTCCAAAGACATACAATCTACACAACAATCATATCATCAGATATCAACCTGTATAAAACTATATCATGATATGAATTGAGTCATTTGGGCCATTCTTCCACTTACATCTGTGAGATCTGGAAGAGCATCTGTCCTCAGAAAGTAAGGCATCAACCATGGGATATCTAGACTAGTCTTCTCAAGCATAGAAGAATACTTGTCCTTGATTTCTGAGCCTATACCATTCACCTAATTGGACCATTCCTCTGACACTAATCATAGTGCAACCTGGAGAGAATGAGTCTGCCCTAGGGAATGCTTGTCCCTGATTGTTGAACCTAGACCATTCACCTAACTGAGCCATTCCTCCAACACTAATCACAGTGCAACCTGGAGAGAATAAGTCTGCCCTAGGGAATGACTGTCCAGACCATTTCCTATGGAAATGACTATCTTGCACCAACCTCCAAAATAGATCATTCTTCAAAACTTCTCACAACTATGAACTTCAAAAGAATGATTTCCTGACGAGGCAAAACATTCTACTTGACCACTACTCAGAGTGACTTCCAAGAAGAATCATTTTCCTAGCCCATTCCCCCAGACTGTCCACAAGGGGAATCATTTTCTATGGTACATCAACAATCTATCAGACCATTTTCATTACAAAAATGACTGTCCGATCTGGACCATTTTCCGAACTGGAAAATGCCTGTCCATTAGAAATATCGAACCACTTTCTGAATTGGAAAGGAACTGCCCATACTGGACCATTTTATGAACTGGAAAATGACTGTCCATAAATCAATAACATATCAGTGCTCCCTCCCAGCCTGGGAGTAATCACTTCCTTTTCCAATAAGGAAGTCATCTCCACGAGCCCGATTTGGTCTCTTAAGTATGCAAACTTTTCATCTTGGACATAGGCTTTACCAAAATATCTGCTATTTGCTCATCTGTGGAGATATACTAGAGAACCAATTCTCTCTTCTGGACTTTATCATAGAGAATATAATTCTTGATCTCAATGTACTTCATCCTATCATGGAACACCGGTTTCTATGAAATCTTCACATAGCTCTGATCATTACAATATATCATGGTCGAATTCAACATCTGATAAGACGGTCCAGAAATCAACTTATTACTTATGTACAAGCATCACAAGCTGCAATATACTTTTCTTCTGTAGTGCTGATTACAATAGAATTTTATTTCCTGCTAGCTCATGACATCATGGCAAAGATCAAACAAAAACATATCCAAGTAGCACTCCTTTTGTCATCTGTAATCCCTGCCCAATCTAAATCGATAAATTCATGCAACTGTATGTCATAATTTAAACGTCCCACAAAACAAATATCTAGCTGAGTATTCTCCAATTACATTAACGAGCCAATCACTTGTCAATACATAGACGAGTCTACTGGATTAGAGTTGCTTCAACTTCTTCAGATCTGTTATCATGGGAGTTAGGCATAGATTTGCAATCCATCATCCTGGACTTCTGAGTAACCATTATGATACACTTTCTATGTCATAGGAAGTTTCCCCATGCTTCTGTTGTATATGAGATACTCTGCATCAAGTTGCTTGAATCCATACAAGGTCTTCTTCCATTTGCATACATGGGTCTCTTTTTGGTATAAGCTTCTTTCTCAATTTTGTTTATTCGAAAGAACAGTCTTTTACATGTAAATTTCAATCCATGGATACTGCAAGAGGTATATCTGTTTACTGGAACAAGTTGTCGTCATAGTCTTCTCCCTCCTTCTGGAATAACCTCTAGTTCTGAATCTCACAATACTTCCATTCATAAGTCTTTTTCACATTTTCTTACATACATTGTTCTTCATCACAACTTCCATTTCTTCTGGTTGATTGCTTCTAGTGGGTTCAAACCAAGCTGGTAGTCTTATGATTCTCAGTATAATAATTGGTTGTTCTGGATTTTATTTATTTCTTGGAATCTTCATGTTCTTCCTCATGTTCCTCTTTAGCTTTTGAGTCCATGGAGTCTTCTATAGATTCCATGCCCTTCCTTCCTGAAGTTTCCAACTTCTTCTTTTCATCATAGGAATATGGATATAGATGGACAACCAAGGATACTTAAGACTTCCTCTAGAGTCAAACTGAACATGTGTTGCTTATCATGGCTTCTACTTTCAATGGGAACATGGACATATACTTCATAATATTAATAGATTATTCAATGGATCGTATCATTTAGGATTAGATCCCTCCTAATCCTCGCTTCATGCATGAATGCATGCTCTTCTTTTGGAATTTTGTTATCATCTCCCTCCATCTAAGAGAGTCCATGCTTTTGTTTGCATCCTTATTGCCTTCTGCAAAGTGTCACAAGTCTTATTCTAATTTCCTCTTTATCACTGACTTATTTCCAATTTGATTCCTTTTGGGTCTCTTCAAGTTTAATTATGATTTTAGCTTATCTGACAATTGTTACTTATATAAAATATTCCTCGGGAATTTGCCAACGTACTTCATCTTCTAGTAGTCATCGTAATAGCAATCCTTATCTTGTTATTCTTTCATAGGTATTGTTTCACTGACCATATTTTCTTCTAAGAAATAGATATGAATGATATTTTCCAGAGGGAAAGGGTTGGACTGGGCCAAATATTTTCCATCTGTGCCACAATGATGCAGAATTTGTGGACCATCTGTTTATTAAGTGCCCTTTCTCTAGACAAATTTGGGATAGAATTACAATGGTACTAAATTTTAAAACTAAATGGGACATACCTAATCTCTCAGACTGTTTTGACTATTGGTCCCATAGGGAACAAAAAATTATGCATCTTCCATCCCTGGTCTGTTGGTCCATTTGGCTGGACATAAATAAAAAAAATTGAAAATGGGACTTGTTGGCCCTTGACCAGGTTTTGAGGAAGCACTGGTCATGTTCAACCATTTTTGGTACTTCAACGTGCTGGTCGAAGACAGAGCACCCAGGCAAAGCGGAGATCGTAGGATCTCACCCTTTTTGCGGTCTTTTTGGGCTTTTAGGGTTTATGTAACGGGTATGGGATGTTGGCCCATGGGTTTACCCATTCTTAGGCCCCATTTTGTAATGTATAAATAAGTGGCTAAGAATGTAAGAAGTAGTATGGCTTAAGTTAGGGAGTTACTAATCATTGATAGGCTTAGTGCATGGCTAGTTGGCTTTGTGCAAGGATGTGTTGTGGCTTGCAGAGCTAAGTGCAAGTGTTTTGTAAGTGCTTTGTGCGCAGACTATGTAAGGCTTTGTGTTGTGACCTGATTTTGAGGAAGGTGGATCTAGTGTGTAATGCGCAGATCAACCGTCCAATGCAGAGTAATCTCTATGGCTCTGTGTCTGTAAGAAGATTGAAGAAGACTAATAAATAAGAAGAAGAGTTGGTGGATGTAGCCCCACACTGGGGTGAACCATGTATATCCTGTGTTGATGTGCTTTGTGAAATGTTGTTCATGGTGTTTATGTATCTATTTTCTTAGTGCACTATTCTTGATGTATGGTAGATATATCTATGAATGATTAGTGCTTATGATGTGAATGAATGATAGATCTGAGCTTATGCTAAGTGCTTAGAAGTATTAGATCTGATTATTACTGCACTGATTCTGTATCTAGGGTTTAATCTGCGATGTGAATGGATGTATGAAATAATGCATGTTATTGGATAAATACTCTATTAAGGTGTTATAATCATAGATCCGTGTCCCAGCTAGGTTGTAGACACTTGAGTCCTGCAACCCCCCCTGCCTCTACCTCGGGTGAGACTTCATATGCTTCACAGGTGCTGTCGAAAGGGATGGTACTTAGGGTTTTGTTGGTGCGTTGTTGAAGTGTTGAACCTTGGGTTTGCCCATGTGCCAACAAATGGTTCTATTGTTGGGAACTGAAACTGTGATTGTTGGGAACTGAAGAAAATAAAAATATTTGTGCATAGATATGTCGCTGTAGTGCGCAGTATTCTACTTGACTTGTGAATTTCTGTGCTAAAAGAGAAGTTTGATTTGAATAAAAGAGGTAAGATCTTAAAGCTTTGTGCTCTAGTAAAGGTAAGATAAGTGGAAATTTTTGCTTCAAAAGTATGAATCTAGGTATGTTTGATAGATTTGGTCCTAGTCTGAAAACTAGGGCACAATTAGAAGAAAGAAGATTTGATATGAATAAATTTGATAGATATAGTGAAAGATATGTTATTCCTATACATAGAAATAATTTTTGTACTAACAAGTGGATGTAGGATCCTAGAAAGAATTTTTGCAGATTGCAGGTCCATCAATGTGATCCTAGTGCGCAGCACAAAAAAGGTTGGGGATCGTTCAAAAGAAAGAGAGGATTAACACTATGTTATAACTGCAGAAGACTGAGACATCTTGCTAAGGAATGCCCTGATATAGGTTCTATTTGTGTTTCTTGTAAATATGTTTATCATGAGGTTTTGGGTTGCCCTAGAATGATTGCTAAAGTTGAAAAGATGAACATGAGACAAGAAAACCATGAAGAAGGTCAAGAAACTAAGGATATGTTAGAAAACCAGAACGAATCAAAATCTATGTTATTACAGCTGAAAGAAACCCTGAATGATCACATAGACATCAGTTTACCAGAAATCTTAAAAGAGAAGCAGTGCTTAGAAACAAGAATAGGAGACTTCGACATAGATTGTGTATTAGATGAGGAAACACATGTGAATCTTATGCCAGAAAGTACTTGGGGAATTTTGGGAAAGCCTGCTATGATTCCTTCATTGGGAAGGATAGTATTGTTTAAAGGAAAAATGATAACCTAATGTGGAAGAGTTAATGATGTACCTATGATGATGCATGGAGCATCGACAGAAGATGAATTTGAAGTCATTAAGTTTGTTGAGAACAACGCTCCTTTTACACTTTTGTTAGGAAAAACCTAGATTGAGAAAGATCAGATCTGAAGAAAAGGAAAGGAGGAAGCACAGAAAATAAAAAATAAGAATTAAGGGACTTCATGGCTAGGAAAATAGCGCGATTAATAGAAGAACAAGAGGATAAGTCAAAGTGATAGTGGACCAAATAATTAGTTGTTGAAGTTGGAAGAATGCAGGAAGACTTAAAGAACATGTCCAAGTAGGAGAAAAGAACATCCACCCCATAAATAGTAAGAGAAGAGGTATTACACTCGAACCCTTTGAAAGACCCTCAACAATGTGAAGTTACTACGTTAAGGGAAGATAAGAATGAGAATGGGAAGAGGAATCCAAGGACTCATATCACAGGAAAGAAGGCCAGAAATCTCAGTAAGAAGAAAGAAAAATTAGAAAAACTACTGGAAGCTCTAGAGAAGACTTCGCAGAAGGGAGGCTGTAGAACTTGAACATTGCGGAATAGTAGAACAACGCAGAATGTCACTTCGCCATAATGAAGCTATATGACCGTTGGAGGCATCCCAACCATTAGAATGATGCTCCAGAACGGTTAGAAATGTAGTTATTTCCAGAAAGATCACCATTGGACCGTTGAGACCATGCCATAACAGATGGATTAAGGAATTTCAACCCGTTGGATGAATATGTTACGATGTTGTTTATTCAATCCGTCGCATGTTGCACCGGGACCACTTTTTCCAAACTGAGATATTCGAGCTAATAGAGAATTGATCGCACATTGTACTGTACTGTCTAGACCTCACCATCTGTCTGATTACCTTGAGTATCTGTTCACCTACCCGAGTTATTTCACCACGAGTTTGTATGTCGGGCGAACGTATCGTAGTAGAGAAGTATGTGGAGGAGATATTAATAGACCTTATGGTTGATAAATTTATGTCCGTAGGAGTACAGTCCTCATCGGCGGGAGGATTGCAACCATACCCCTTGACTGAACGTCGCTTTGGGCCATCCCGAACCACGATGGAGAAAAGAAGAAAACACTGCGACGATCTGGCAAACGTAAAGAAGATCTCGTCAGTCTTCCCGACTACATCCCACCTTTGGCTGGCGTTCTTAGTCGTGACAACATCCCAAGAGATTTTGAGTACACACTCATCACTGCGTACCTCCCGAAAGGGATACGAGCAGTAGGACCATAGTTGGGACTAATCCCAGCTCTCAAGATAAGTGATTTCAACCTTGACGACAAGAAGAATTATGTGATGCTCGCACTGCATCACTACTTGAAAAATATGACTGGGAAGAAGCCCAAGAGAGTTCCCCAGTTGTGGATCAAGGAGATTGCGAGATCGATGATCTTGAACGTCATGAAGATCCCACACTTCGGAAGACATTAGGAGGTTAACACATGCGTTAAAATCCTCCTATCGTGCTACCATGGCAGGTATTTGTGGTTGGATAGGTGCATCATTGTGGATCTGATGCTGATCCACCTCATTACTGGACTAAGCATGCAAGGACCAGAACCTCAGAATTCTACCCAGGAAAAACGTTAGATCGCTCCTTGGCGCAGCGCATCAAGGAGGCGTATGGTGATGTGGAGAAAGGGAAGTGAGGATACAAGGTAGCTTCCATAAAGGATGGCACAATGCTCCTAGATTGTCAATTGATAGTAGGAAAGATCATAAAAAAGAACCACCCTACGCAAGTAATAGGATTCGTAGTCGACCTTCCAGGGAAGTGCGTCGAAGGGATGCAGATGAACTGGGTGAGCTACCTTGTCAATGAGTTGGAGAAGGACTGTCGTGAAGCACGGGACCAAGGTTATGAATTCCACTTTAGTTGGTTGTTGATTCTTATTGCATTTGTCGCTTGGGAGATGCCATAGGGAGTGACATTCCCAGATGTCGATCCATCAGAACCACTGGCCGCGAGGTTCACTACCTTGTGGTATTCAAGAGATATGGTGAAGTAGTGGTAGTTGAACACTGTCTTCCACACCTACTACCTACATCTAAAGTGAGCCATTGAATCCTTCTCCCGAATGAAGTTGAATACACTCCATCAGTTCAAGCCACTAGCGAAGTTTCATGCAGACCGACACTTCATATATATCACCACGTGTGGGGATGAAAGCAAGGAGGAGTTGAAGTCTTACTACAAATTGACCGAGGAAGATATGGAGGAGATAACCAAGGAATGGCTAGCCAAATTCCTTGTACCAGTAAAAGATACAAAACTCTCCGACCCTGATATCATTGGAATCCCATTAGTCACCCAGGTCGAACATGATGGAAAGGGAAATGACAAGAAGAAGAAGAAAAAGGAGGAAGTGCAGGACATGGAAAGTGAGGAAAAAGACAACACATCAGAGGAAACTGCGTCTGATTCACCTGCAGGAGGAGGAGGCGACGAAGTAAACTAAGAGGAGGAAGGGGAAGAAGACAGACAATAAAAGGGCAAAGTAACACCTCCAAAGGATCCCCTTACAGAGGTCGATATGTCAAAGAAAAGGAAGGGTTCCCTGCAGAAACCCTCAACGTGGAAGAAATCCCTGAGCCACTAAGCCTTAGTCACAGAATATGCTCATAGTGGATGACATCCAACTCATCATCACAACTGTCAAAAATGCCTCAGAGGATATCCTGTAGAGACATGAAGCTAAGAAAGAAACAATGTATGACAGGATAGAGAAAGAACTAAAATACATCCATCAAGCTCTCCAGTCGAGCCGCGTAGTGGCCACTATGCCACCTTCAACAAAGAATGTATAATTGGGGGATGAGCCCACCATATTGCACAGATTAGAAAATGCAACAGAGACTCGACTTCGTCGAGTACAGGAAGAAAAGGAGCAGGCCATAGAGGCCTTGAGGAAAGAAAAGGAGGAGGCCTTAGAGCAACTTCGGGTTGCGCAACAAGAAAAAGATGACCTTCGGACAAAGTTCAAAGAGGACAAAGAGAAAATACAGAAAGAGAAAGACCAACTTCTCACAGAATAGATTGGAATTAGAGAAGTAGTTAATAGAGAACTTTGCTATGTGCCGGGCTTGGCACAGATGGAAGAAGAGATAAACGAGAGCCATGTGGGGAATCTCGCTGAGGCTATTCAACAACTTCAAGCAAGGGTAGCAGATCTAGAACTTCAAGTAGTTACTAACACTCCACAAGAAATACGAGATCAAAGAGAAGAAATTGTCGAGAGCACAGTAGAAAGAATCAGGGCGTTGGCCGTAGAATGTAAACAACTAAGTGACCATAGTGCACAGACCTATGAGCACCTTGCAGAAGACCCGAGGTTGAGGAGATTGGAGGCACAACTCCAGGAGGTGAAGCAGCAGGCGTTGACTGTGCAAGCATAGCTGACGCAACTTACAATCGTTGAGAAGATGAAAAGTTCACAGGAGCAATGCACAGTTGAACATCAGGTCACTGCCATCCAGAGAAGAGTTATGGAGGTGACACAGAGAATCTAGTCGGTGCAAGACAAAGCCTGCACACTTTTTGAAGAAATCGAGGGACAAGGATCACAATTGGAATAGGTGGTCGTGACAATGGAACAACGCATGTAAGGAACTGTCACCGAGAAAGTACTTCATAAGTTCACCGAGTAGGAGGCTCTAGCGAAGTAGAAAGTTGAGGTAGCTCGAGGCCTTCGAAGCAGAGCTGCCCAGATCAAAGTGACTCAGGACGAGTCACAGATGAGTGTTGGAGGCCTGTTGACCCTTGACCAGGTTTTGAGGAAACGTTGGTCATGTTTGACCATTTTTGGTACTTTGACAGGTTGGTCAAAGACGGAGCACCCAGGTGAAGCAAAGATCACAGAATCTCTCCCTTTTTTGCAGTCTTTTTGGGCTTTTAGGGGTTATGTAACGGGTATGGGATGTCAGCCCATGGGTTTACCCATGCTTAGGCCCCTTTTTGTAATGTATAAATAAGTGGCTAAGAATGTAAGAAGTAGTATGGCTTAAGTTAGGCAGTTACTAATCATTGATCGGTTTAGTGCATGTCTAGTTGGCTTTGTGCAAGGATGTGTTGAGGCTTGTAGAGATAAGTGAAAGTGTTTTTTAAGTGCTTTGTGCGTAGACTGTGTAAGTATTTGTGATGTGACCTGATTTTGAGTAAGGTGGATCTAGTGCGCAGTGCGCAGATCACCTGTCCAGTGTGGAGAAATCTCTATGGCTTTGTGCTTGTAAGAAGATTGAGGAAGACTAATAAAAAAGAAGAAGAGTTGGTGGACGTAGCCCCACACTGGGGTGAACCACATATATCCTGTGTTGATGTGCTTTGTGCAATGTTGTTCATGGTGTTTATGTATCTATTTTCTTAGCTCACTATTCTTGATGTATGGTAGATAGATCTATGAATGCTTAATGCTTATGATGTGAATGAATGCTAGATTTGAGCTTCTGCTAAGTGCTTGGAAGTATTAGATCTGATTATTACCACGCTAATTCTATATCTAGGGTTTAATCTGTGATGTGAATGGATGTATGAACTAATGCATGTTATTGGCTAAATACTCTATTAAGGTGTTATAATCACATATTTGTGTCCTAGCTAGGTTGTAGACACTTGAGTCTTGCAACCCCCCCTGCCTCTACCTCGGGTGAGACTTCATCTGCTTCGTAGGTGTTGCCGAAAGGGCCGGTAGTTAGGGTTTTGTTGTTGCGCCGTTGAAGCGTTGAACCCTGGGTCTGGCCTTGTGCCAACAAGACCCCATCCACAAGCTCTGCAACATACAAAACACTTGGATTATTTAAAAACGGGAATGATTTTCACCCTAGCAGGCCAAGATTATAGATCAAAAAGAGGACACCTTACATAGAGGACATTCCAACAGGATGGTTCGATGGAGTAGCGCAATCAAATGACACTCAGAGCGGTGCTGGAGGGTTGATCAGAATCACAAAAAAATCATTCTATAGATGGACCTTCAACTGTGGTCCGGGCACCAACACCAGGGCATAATTATTGGGTGCCTGGGCCACGCTATACTTGGACTCTAGACTTCACATTGAATTCCTCCATATACTCGAGGATTCCAAGAATATTATTGAGTAGTTGAACAACATGGGAAACCTACAAGCCATCTCCCTCTTGGCTTGGAAGGACATAATTAGACTACTTCAACCCACTTTCAAAAAACTCAGCTACAAACACATCTATCGTGAGCACAACAAATAACCAAACCAACTATCAAAGGAAACACTTCATAAAAAAAGTGGGCATTATAACATACAATCTCTGGATAGATGGACATGAGCCCCCCCTATTTTCTAACTCTTTTTTAAGATCTGCTCCTCATCTCAACAGTCTTTTAAGATTTGAGAGTTGGAGTTTACTCCTGGTCTTTGAATTTTTTTGAAGAATACTTGTTCACTAGATTTTCTCGGGTCTAATCCTCTTTTTTTGTGTATTTTCCAGACTCTTAGCAACTTACTTTTCCCTTGACTTTTCTTTTTATGAACTTTCCCCTTTTGTTGGACGAGAGACCACTATAGGCAAAAGTTTCATATGACAGTTTTCACTACAACTGCGATTGTAATTTTCCTGACATGAGAACACATTGTATATCAATATAATTGAGAAATTTTCCCATTGGAAAAAAAAGTATTTCTATGCAAGTTGCACCTTTTTAAAGGTATTATCTCCTTATTAGTAAGTATTTTTATACAAGTTGGGTTAATGTAAAGATACGAGAAATAATAATAAATTATTTAAATTATTGTGCACACATAATAAATGATTAATTTAATTTAATAATAAATATTAAATAAATAAGATAAAACTTATTTTTTTTAAATCATTCATTTTTACACTAAACAAAAGAGATTGACTGATAAATAATGTGGAAAAAATATTTTATTAAACTCCACACTCATAATAATCAAGTTATTAAAATAAATACATGTTACAAATTTATCAATTTTGACTTTTAATCATTTTAAACAAATTATAAATAAATTAGAATAAATGTTTATGGAAAACTTCGATATATATATATATATATATATATATATATATATATATATATATATATATATATATATATATATGAGCGTTATTGTGTTAAGGATGTACAAGAATGTTATTGCTAAGTCCAAGAATATTGGTTAGAAAAAATCAGTTGTAATATATGACTTAAGCAAGGTTGTCCCCTATCCCCTCCCCTTTTGGCATTTACATTAACAAGATAAAGACATGTTTGGAAGAAACAAGTTGTGCTAGAACTACTTCAGCTATAATAGTCATCATCCTTGTTCTTTACAATGACAATATTGTTTTAATTGCAAGATGTCTCTTTGATATCAACAAGCAACTAATAATTCTCAAGGATTTATGTTCTAGCATGGGTATGCTGGTAAACATTGGAAAAACAAATGTTATGATAATCAAACACAAAAAGATCACCTATGTTAATTTTGTGTATGATTATATCAACTTAGAGGAAGTTACTTTATAAAAATATCTCAGAATCAACCTTCATCACAAGTTTTACTAGAACTATAGCATTGAAAAAATGATTAATGAAAGGTAGAAACCCTATTTGGCCTTGAAAACAACTATAAGTCAATGGATTTCTAGTTATGGGAAAAAATAAATTCCTTTGTGAAACTCTCATCGCTCTCATTATCTTATATGGATGTGAATTTTGGTGTTGCAACATCTCTAGAGAATTGTGGAGGAAGATACAACAAATCCAAACTCATTTCATAATTTACAATCTTAAAATTACACACAATATGCTCTATTATATCCTCCTTATAGAAGCTAGTTTGTCCCCATTGAAAGTATGGCTATGACTAGATACATAATATACAAGCACACGACAACTAACATAAAAGTCAAGAAGCCTCTTAAGATTACTTCAAACTCCAAAGTCACTAGCAGTTTAAGAGGTGTTGGTATAAAAATGATATGTCTTTGCTAAATCATTGGAGAATTTAGAAAATAATCACTTTATAGAATATTGATACCATTAAAAACACTATTGCATATAAATTTAAGGAGAAATTGTGGCGTGATAAAGAAATATAAGATAAGAGAAAATTAAGATACTATACATAGGTCACCAATCTAGAAGATTAAAAATATATTTCCATTACAACTAGCTTAAAAATTAAAGTCAACATTGCTAAAATAAGAAGGAACATTCACAAGCTCCATAGTGAAAAAAGGTATTGGACAATTCCTAAAATACCATAGTTGAAATAATTTACCATCTTTGTGATATTAAGAAGGTGGAAGATGAAAAACAATTTTTTTTTTTTAATTTCTTGAGTATGCTCACATTAGATTTCAATTTCCAAATATTTGTAACAATACTGACCTTCCTAACTTATTAACTCATCAAAACTATGGGGATTTAGGAAAACTTCTTTCCAATCTTTTCAAGCACAAAAGTACAATTCTAAAGTAAACCAATTAATATCTTACTATTTTCTTAAGGCTGGTCTGAGATGGTAACAATCATCATCATCATCAAAATAAAAAAGATAAAACTCTACTATATATTAAAAACAAAAACCTTCTCTATTTTTCACACTAGATAAAAGAAAATGAGAGATAAATAGCTTCACTTTTTTTCACACTAAATAAAAGAGAATGAAGACTAACAAATGTGGAAATTTATTTAGTTAAACTCCACGGTCACAATAACCAATTTATTAGAATAAATACATGCTATAAATTTATCCATTTTAATTTTTAAGCATTTGAAACAAACTACAAATAAATTTATATAAATGCGTATGTGAAACTTTGACAATTTTATGAAATAACTCCTATAGAAAATGGGCCCTCTTTTTGAGCACAAATCTAATAAGAATTCAACACAAATTTAATGCAGGATCAAAGTTCCACCATGATCCAAGGCTTGTGCATGGTGAAACAATCTCTTAGGGTCTTGTCCAATTTTGAATCAATCGAGATTGTAAAAAAATTGATCAAAGTTCTAGATCGTTACAAGCACTTTTTTGTATCGTCGAATCATGAAAATAAAGGAGAAGATTGTTATAAGAGTAGAAGACTCTGCCATTTTATTTGTTCATTTTAATAATAAATGTAAAATTATATTAAATAAAAAGATAAAACTCAACTAAAAAACAAAAAAAAACATTACTCAGTTTACAGTGAATAAAATATAATGACGACAAAACAACATTAATCTTTTTTGTTGATATTGTGGTAGCTCTGTGAGGTATTAACCTCTACATGTAACCCTAATGAGACTAGAATATTCCGAGAAGAAAGAGAAATCCTAATAACCCTAGGAGACAAGTCAACTCAAGAGAATATTTATTATTGAGTTATTAGGCTCCAAAAGTAGAAGTCGACCCAGTTAGGTCACTTGGAGGACTATAAATAAGAGGGATCTAGAGCTCATTTGTCACTCTCACTCTCACAACTACATAAGACCAGTGGTGTGCAAGTTTGAAGAGGAGTTGCAGCTGCAGCTGCTATAATTGACATTTCGGTTTTGGCTTGGACTTTCTCTTTGGTTATGGTTTGGACTTTTTTTCTGGTATGCTAGCTCTAGAGAGAGGTACACTACCTTGATTGGCTATTGGTTCTAGGGTTTTCTTCTAGAATTATTCTCTCTGTCAAGGTTAAGGTGCTCGGGGGTGGCCTTTGTGCCTATGGTTGGGTGACAATATTTCTATATTGTTTGTGGTGAAACAAGCACACCTATTTTTCTAACAGGTTATGGGACCGCACTATTTTCTGACAGTCTAACCGTTGGAAGATAGATTGGGAGGATTTGCCCAGTTACAATTGCAGTTGCAGTCAAAGTTTTGCTGCAACAACAAAACCCTAACCCTCTTGTTAAGGAACCTTTAGTGAAGATCTTGACCTAATTCTTGGATAGCCTAGTGCACCCTAGCCAAGCGCACCTCCTACTACTCTCAGCAAGCCAATACATCAAGTTTGATTTTTTTGTAAAGTCAAAGGTTGAACAAGTCAAAGTAAAAGTTTGACCAAGTCAAAGAAGTCATGACTTAGTCTATGAAGTTAGAAAAAAAGTTAGAAGGGGCTTCTAACTTTAGAGCATGGAAGACAAGGATTGACCTCATCCTTGCCAAGAACAAAGTGTTGGATATCGTGTGAAAGACAAGATCATAGAACCACAATTTGAAGCAGGAAAAATGAAGGAACCTCATAATGTTGCAATTATGGAGAAGTTCAAGGACAATGACATCAATAGTATGAGTATCATAGTGGACTCTTTAAAAGACCACTTGATACCAAACATCTCTCATCTTGACTCATCTAAGAAGATGTACGATGCCCTAACTAAACTCTTCTCAGTCAGAAACATTGGACAAGTAATGAGTATGAAAAATGAGCTCCATGACATGAAAAATAAATGATGATGATATCATAACATCATACTTTGTGAGAATCTCTCAGTTAAGAGATCAACTACAAGCTATTGAAGAAATCATTTCAGAAAGGAATTGGTAAATATAGTACTCAATGGCCTTCCCAAGACATGGTATGCATTTTCCACAAGCATGAACACAAGAAAGAAGTATCCCACATTTGAAGAACTTTGGACTTGCTGTTCACAAGAAAAATAAAGGATTAACACAAAAGAGAAATACCAGAAGAAATATGATGACCAAGCCTTCACAACAAAATTCAAGAATTTCAGGAATAAGAGGAAGTTTAGCTTAAGGAAGAAACCAAATCAAGAAAATGATATGTCAAAAATAGAATGCTTCAACTGTCGAAAATATGGTCACTACATGAACCGTTGTCCCTAGTTAAAGAAAAGGAAGGAAACAGGCGAAGCAACATTTGCCTAAGAAAGGGAACCCTCAAAGAAATCCAAGCATGATAAAATAGACTTCTTCTTCTAGTCAAGGTAACAATATTCTTCTATAACATAGTTCTTGTACATACCATGTTTACATAGTTCCTGTACATATCATGCATATCTATTTCTTAGAAGAAAATATGGTCAGTGAAACAATACTTATTAAAGAATAACAAGATAAGGATTTCTATTACGATGACTACAAGAAGATGAAGTACGTTGGCAAATTCCCGAGGAATCTATTATATAAGTAAAAATTGTTCGATAAGCTAAAATCATAATCAAACTTGAAGAGACCCATAATGAGTCAAATCAGAAAGAAGTCAGTAATAAAGAGGAAATTAGAATAAGACTTGTGACACTTTGCAGAAGGCAATAAGGATGCAAACAAAAGCATGGACTCTCTTAGATGGAGGGAGATGATAACAAAATTCCAAAAGAAGAGCATGCATTCATGCATGAAGTGAGGATTAGGAGGGAGCTAATCCTAACTGATACGATCCATTGAAGAATTTATGAAGATTATGAAGTATATGTCCATGTTCCCATTGAAAGTAGCAACAATGATAAGCAACACGTGTTCACTTTGACTCTAGAAGAAGTCTTAAGTATCATTGGTTGTCCATCTACATCCATGTTCCTATGATGAAAACAAGAAGTTGTAAACTTCGGGAAGGAAGGGCATGGAATCTATAGAAGACTCCATGGGCCCAAAATCTAAAGAGGAACATGAGGAAGAACATGAAGATTCCAAGAAATAAATAAAATCCAGAACAACCAGTTATTATACTGAGAATCATAAGACTACCGGCTTGGTTTGAACCCACTAGAAGCAATCAACCAGAAGAAATGGAAGTTGTGATGAAGAACAATGTATGTAAGAAAATGTGAAAAAGACTTATGAATGGAAGAATTGCGAGATTCAGAACCAGAGGTTCTTCCAGAAGGAGGGGGAAGACTATGACGACAACTTGTTCCAGTAAACCAGATATACCTCTCGCAGTATCCATGGATTGAAATTTACATGTAAAAGACTGTTCTTCCCAATTAAGAAAATTGAGAAAGAAGCTTATACCAAAAAGAGACCCGTGTATGCAAATGGAAGATTCAGACCTTGTATGTATTCAAGCAACTTGATGCAGAGTATCTCATATACAACAAAAGCATGGGGAAACTTCCTATGACAGAGAAAGTGTATCATAATGGTTACTCAAAAGTCCAGGATGATGGATTGAAAATCTATGGCTAACTCCCATGATAACAGATCTGAAGAAGTTGAAGCGACTCTAATCCAGTAGACTCATCTCTGTATTGACAATTGATTGGCTTGTTAACGTAATTGGAGAATACTCAACTGGATATTTGTTTTGTGGGATGTTTAAATTATGACATACAACTGCATGAATTTATCGATTCAGATTGGGCAGGGAGTACAAATGACAAAAGGATTGTTACTTGGTTATGTTTCCATTTGAGATTTGCCATGATGTCATGAGCTAGAAGGAAACAAAAGTCCATTGCAATCAACACTACAAAATAAAAGTATATTGCAGGTTGTGATGCTTGTACAAAAGCAATAAGTTAATTTTTGGATCATCTGATCAAGTGTTGAATTCGACCATGATATATTGTAATGATCAGAGCTATGTGAATATTTCACAGAAATTGGTGCTCCATGATAGGATGAAGTACATTGAGATCAAGAATTATATTCTCCATGATAAAGTCCAAAAGAGAGAAGTGGTTCTCTAGTATATCTCCACAGATGAGCAGATAATATATATTTTGGTAAAGCCTCTGTCCAATATGAAAAGTTTGCGTATTTAAGAGACCAACTTGGGCTCGTGGAGATGAATTCCTTATTGGAAAATGAAGTGATTACTCCCAGGTTGGGAGGGAGCACTGATATTTTATTGATTTATCGACAATAATTTTCCAGTTCGAAAAATGGTCCAGGATGGGCAGTTCCTTTCCAGTTCAGAAAGTGGTTTGATATTTCTGATGGACAGGCATTTTCCAGTTCGGAAAATGGTCCAGATCGGGCAGTCATTTTCGTAATGAAAATGGTCCGATAGATTGTTGATGTACCATAGACAGTGATTCCCCTTGTGGCCAGTGTGGGGGAATGGTCTAGGAAAATGATTCTTCTTGGAAGTCACTATGAGTAGTGGTTAAGTAGAATGGTTTGCCTCGTCGGGAAATCATTCTTTCGAAGGTCATAGTTGTGAGAAGTTTTGAATAATGATCTATTTTGGAGGTTGGTGCAAGACAACCATTTCCATAGGAAATGGTCTGGACAGTCATTCCCTAGGGCATGATCATTCTCTCCAGGTTGCACTGTGATTAGTGCTGGAGGAATGGCCCAATTAGGTGAATGGTCCAGGTTCAAAAATTAGGGACGGACATTCCCTAGGGAAGACTCATTCTCTCCAGGTTGCACTATGATTAGTGCCAGAGAAATGGTCCAGTTAGGTGAATGGTCCAGGCTCATAAATTAGGGATAAATATTCTTCTATGCTTGAGAAGACTAGTCTAGATATCCCATGTTTGATGCCTTACTTTCTAAGGATAGATGTTCTTCCAGATCTCACAGATGTAAGTGGGAGAATGGCACAGATGACTTAATTTATATCATGATATAGTTTTATACATCTTGATATCAGATGATATGATTGTTGTGTAGATTATATGTCTTTGGACAATAGTTGTATGCTACTGTGGTGTATGTGATCCACTGGTAGTGACTGTGTGTCACTGTTTAGTAACTGTGTGCTACTAGGAGTGGTTGTGTACCACTGGGTAGTAGTTGCGTACTACTATGGATAGACACAATTGTGTCCTATTGGATGGCATTGTTTTGATTGCCATGGAGACTATCACTAGTGTTGGAAATGATTTCCAACTATATGGATATTTAGTGGATAGATGGAGATGATTTGACCATGAGATAGCATGTGTGGCTATGATGATGCTACCGGTTGAATGGTTTGTTTGTGCTCAAGACCATTTCCTTTAATACATCACTATCTAGAAGGGAGTGTTGATATTATGGTAGTTGTAGGAGGTATTAACCTCTACATGTAACCCTGATGAGACTAGAATATTCCAGGGAGCAAGAGAAACCCTAAAACGTTGTATAATAACCCTAGGAGACAATTCAACTCAAGAGAATATTTATTATTGAGTTATTAGCCTCCAGAAGTAGAAGTCGACCTAGTTAGGTCACTTGGAGGACTATAAATAAGAGGCTTCTAGAGCTCATTTGTCACTCTCACTCTCACAACTGCATAAGACTAGTGGTGCACAAGTTTGGAGAGCAGTTGCAACTGTAACTGGCATTTCAATTTTGGCTTGGACTTTCTCTTTGGTTATGGTTTGGAATTTTTGCTTGGTACGCTAGCTCTAGAGAGATGTACGCTACCTTGGTTGGCTATTGGTTCTAGGGTTTGCTTCCATAATTATTCTCTCTGTCAAGGTTAAGGTGCTTGGGGGTGGCCTTTGTGCCTATGGTTGGTGACAATATTGCTATATTTTCTATGGTGAAACGAGCACACCTATTTTTCTAACACTTTTCACACTAGCTAAAAGAAAATGATGGCTAAATTATAATGTGAAAAATTGTTAAACAACATGAGTTTTATATTTTAAAATGATCTAAATAATAAATAATTTTTAGTATCTCAATGTTTACACAAAATCTATCAAATCTTGTAAAATATTATATTATATTTTATTAAATCTAATATAATATTTAATATAATATAATAAGACTCAGGTGTCTACAACCTTAGTTGGGACACATATCTGTGATTATATACTCTAAAGAGCACTTAGCATCGTTCATTCATCACTTATTCACCCTTATTGTACTTCGCAGATAAGACAAAACATTGCAGTACTTGCTCAGATATAAGACATTTAAGTGCTTAGCAACAACAAAACATATTAGATCTGTGTTCCGCATAGGAAAGTAGATCTGCGCACACCTCGCCAGATCCTCCTTCCCCGAGTAGATCTAGCACAAAGCCTCCTTACAGTCCATGCTCTCAACACTTACAACACTTGCATTCAACTCTGCAAGCCTCTTACAATCATGCATAGAACATTTACATTCGATCACACAGATCTAATTACTATCACTAAGCCATCGATACTTCTTACATTTCCTAGCTACTTATTTATACTTTACAACATAGGCCTAAAACATGGGTAAACCCATGGGTCGACATCCCTTTCCCATTACATTAACCCAAAACCCTAAAAGGACCCCAAAAGTGGGCTGAGATCCTGTGATCTCTGCTTTGCCTCGTGCTCCATCTTTGACAAAGTGTCGATGTCCAAAAATGGTCAAATATGACCAAGTGTTCCTCAAAACTTGGTCAAGGGCCAACACTTGTCATCGGACTTCTGTAGGATATCCTAAACCTATGGGAGGATGTGTTGGATCCTCTCAATGAATCGAGTGCCTTTGTCAGCTTCATTTGGAGCAGGATATGAGTCAGCTGAGGTGACCGCAAGGGGTAGTGCAACATATATGGGACCCAATGGTTGTAATCCCAACCCTACCTGAAAGGGGCTATGACAAGTTGAGCTATGCAAGGCTTTGTTGTAGCTATGTTGGACATAGGGAAGCCTCTCATCCCATGTGCGAGGGTGCTTGGAATTATACATGCACAAAATACACAATCATTCGATTTACAACCTCGGTTTGGCCATCTGTCTAGGGGATGGAAGGTCATGGATTTTTTGATCTTGGTGTCCAGTAGTGACTAGAGGCTCGACCATAATGTGATGATAAATTGACTGTCCCAATCTGAGACAATGGTTTTTGGGATTCCAAAATTTACCCAGACTCGTTCAAAGAAGAGTTTGGTAGTGGCCTCTATTATGATGCTCTTCTTATAGGCCGCCATAATCGCCATCTTAGAAAAGTGACCAACAACCACAAAAACAAATTCATTTCCCCGCTTGGTGGATGAGAGGCCCGACATGTAGTCCATGGATATGGATTCCCATGGCATGTCAGGAGTAGGAAGAGGGGTATAGAGGCCTTGTTTCTTAGTGGTCGGTTTTGTAATAGTGCAAGCAATGCATGACCTGATATACTTGTTGACCTCTTGTTGAAGTTTCGGCCAATAGAAGTGTTTTTGCAACATTGCCACTATATTTTCGACATCGAAGTGTCCTGCCACCTGACTGTAGTGGGATTCCTAGATCATCTTCCCTCACTCGCTTGATGGAACACAAACATGGCCCATATGGCATAGCAACCCATCCTGAGGATGGAAATTAACGACAACTGTGTGTGTGCCCAACATTTGGTAGGTGGTGGCGAAGTTTGGGTCTATCTCATATAGTTGGTGCCATCCATAGGTCTCATGGTCACAAGGGTCTAGCATCGTGGTGAGTGTCACGACTGGCAGTTTGTTGAGGAAATCAATGATGTGGTTGGTGCTTCTTTTTTTATACTTGATGTTGAGGTGGAATTGCTGCAAGTATGTGGACCACTTCTAATGGCAGTCATTCTGCAATTTTTCTTGTGCCTGCATTAACTACATTGGCTTATGATTAGTGTGGATGGTTGTCTTCTTACCAAGAATGTAATGTCTCCATTGGCGACAGGATTTCACAATGGAGTACATTTCTTTGTCATAAGTAGGGTACTTATGGACAACATTTGATAATGTCTCACTATGATAGGCCACAGGGTGGCAGTGATAAGTGAGAACAACGCCCACAACATATTCTGAAGCATATGTCTCGATCTAAAAGCATTGTTGCAGGTCCAGTAGTGAAATTATTGGGGCTGAGCACAAGCGTTGCTTCAAATCATCGAACGGTTTTTGTTGGGACCGTCCCCACACAAATTTTGCCTTACCACCACCCCTAGTTACTTGGCTGAGGGCCCATGCAATATGGGAGAATCCCAACATGAACTTGTGGTAGAAAATGGAAAGGCCCAAGAAGCTCTGAAGCTTAGTGCGTGTGGTTGGGGCTCTCCAGTCACGGATGACTTGGATCTTGGCTGGATCCACATGTACACCATTCTTATCAATGATGTAGCCCAGGTAATGGACCCTATCCATGTCGAAGGAGCATTTTTCTAAGTTGGCTTATAGCTTGTGCTGTCGTAGGGTGTGCAAAACCTCTTGAATATGTTGTAAGTGTTATGCCCAAGTATTACTGTAAATGAGAATTTCATCCAGATACACCATTACAAAAGTATTGGTGAATTGTCGTAGGATATATTCCATCATCCTCATGAAATTGGTTGGAGAATTTTTCAAGCCAAAGGGCATGACCAACCATTCGAAAATACCTTCCTTTGACTTGAAGGCGGTCTTCCATACATCTATTTGTTCTATCGGGACCTGGTGGTAGCTAGAATTTAGATCAATCTTACTGAAGTATTTTCCCCCCATGAGATGATCAAGGAGGTTGTCGATTCGGGGAATCAGGAACCGGTTTTTTACTGTGATTTTATTTAGGGCTCGGTAATCAATGCATAGTCGCCAGGTTCCATCTTTCTTCTGTACCAGCATGATTGGGCTCCCGCAAGGTGATGAGATGGGATGGATGTGCCCCTTGTGGAGTAGTTCTTGGATATGTTGCTTGATCTCCTCATTCTCTAACAGAGAGCGGTGGTAGGCTGGCCCATTGGCTAGCGATGCACTGGGGGTCAGAACGATGGGGTGCTTGACCTGACAGTGCAAAGGTACCCCAGTAGGTGAGGAGAAGATATATGAGTATGCTTCTACAACCTTATCCACTTTTTTTGACTGTGTGGAGAAGTCATTCACGGAGACCTTGGATGTGGCTGTGATCTTTCGCTCATTCTGAGAGTGAATCATGAAGAAGACAAACTTCCTCGTTTGAGAGATGACCTCCCTGCATTGCTTGGCAGAGATCAATTACATAGAACTAGGTGGGACTACCTCCGGTATCCTGTACAATTTATTGTTCAAAGTAATAATAACACTACGAGGCCTAGACTCATATACAACATAGAGTTTCCATAAATATGGTTGGCCCAAAAGAACATTACAAACTTTGAGAGGGGCAACATGACACAATAGCTCATCGTTGAAGGGCTCGATGTCGTATGACATGCGACATTGTTGGTTGATGCAGATGTTGCTTCCTTGGTGGATCCATCCGATGGTGTAGTGTTGTGGGTGCGGCGTTGTCATAAAGGCGAGTCTCTTGACAACCTCTGCTGAGATGAGGTTCTTCTGTCTACCGCTATCAATGATGAAGTGCAGCGGGGTACCCTTCACCCACATCTGTGAATGAAAAAGGTGCTCACCTTCCTCTAGATCGTCTAGTTCACTAAGCTGGATCTTGGTGGTAGCAACGGTAGCACTGGGTTCTGCATCAATGATGTGTATTCCCCTTTCTTGTTTTAACTTAGAGTCAAAACCCACATATGATTCAGAGGCTTTCACCTCATCCACCAGCAATTGCTTTGAGAGGCAATCAACAGTGTTATGCCAGGGGCTCTTATGGAAGTCACACCACTTCCTAGTATCTTTCTTTGTCTTTCTGGTGTCCTTCTTTGCTTGCAGACTCAACTGGTTGTTCAGAGGTGGTCTGTCTTTGATCTATCATTTGTTCTACAGGTTGGGGCTGCCCTTTCCTCGCTTTTGCTGTGAGGGGTTCCCAGACCCAAATTTCCGCATCTTTTGTTTGAGCTTCTGCTCAATTTTGATGGCATATCGATAGGTCGTGCCCAAGGATGAGATGTCTAGAAACTCCATTTCATCCTATATGTATCTATGTAGACCGTCGCTATACTTGAGCACCATATGTCACTCATAATATTTGATACCCATCTTGGTGCACAAGGTATGGAAGATATTTTTGAACTCGGGCACTGCTTGGTCTCTTTCGTTCCGTAGTGTGGTCCATTTTGTATACAGATTGTCATAACTTCCCACAGGGTAGTATTGTTCCTTAATAGAATCCCTAAAGGACTCCTAGGTGACCACGATTGTAAATAATAAGGATTCCTTTGTTTCCTTCTGCTTACAAAAATTTTCCCACCAATCTTTGACATGGGGAACGACTTTGAGGAGCGCAAAACTAATATTTTCTCTATTCGAGAAGTTATGGATAGAGAAATACCCTTCTAGCAGATTCAACCATTTGTCTACAACATCTGCGTCTATATGACCTTCAAATATAGGAATATCGAAATTGATTTGTACCTTGAAGTGTTCGGCGCCTTCATTTGAGGAATATGCATCGCCTGTTGGTAGTTGTCGAAGGATTTGTGCAAAAATATCCATCATCCCATTCCTCTGTTGCGTGAGGAATTCCTTGAGAAAATTTTTGAAGGGATCTCTTGTCCTGTCATATTTATTTTTTCCCGCCATGAGAGGTCGCTTGGGTGTGCAAGAGATTTTGTTCTCAAGAGAAACAAGCTCAAGACCCAATTCTTTGTACCCTGACCTCATTGGGGACATGCATTAAGAACGACAAGGAGAAGATCGCTCTGATACCACTGATCCAAATTTTATGAGTAGAATGAAATGAATACAGATTATTATCAAAATATGCTTAACACATAATAACAGATATACGGTAAAACTGGTTTCTATTCAATAACGAAATCAGTTGAAACTATAAAATGCAGCGGACAACAAGCTCACTAGAATGGTGGGGGATTATCTCTGAGAAGAGATGTGACGGCTGCACTCATTCACCAGAAGATCATTACAATGAGGCTCTCAAGGTATTTTTACAATAAACAGGAATTTCAAAAACCCTAGACATCAAAAAACCTAACCCTAGAAGATGAAGCACCAAAATTCATGTGGGCCTCGTTTGGGTAAGTTAGTACATCAACTTCCAGGGGTCATAACTTTTGCATACGATCTCTATTTTAGGCGCACTATAGCCCATTGGAAATTTCTATCCGACGACTACACATATTGTCTGTGGCGATCCCTACACATCTTCAATGTGGCGAGCCCTAAAAATGATGTTTAGGGCCTCAAAATGGCCCTGGAAGTCAGAGACCTGAAAACTAGGAAAACTTGTCGAACTGAAAAACTGCCAAAATGAACCAGTTGGAATAGGTGGGAGACCATTGACATCCATATGGATCAGTGTTCTATATATATAGAACATATGGTGACCATCCATGAAAGGATGTGCCTTGGATAATAAATAACTACATAGTTATAATTATTATAATTATTATAATTATTATTATATATATATACTTTGTATTTTTTTTCCTTGGAAAAAATCATAATTTCAATAACAACATTACATACACAAATATATACCATCTATTTTGACATAACTAAGTACATATTCTCCAACAAAAAGATTCAAACCACTAGATGATGCAAAACAGGCATCATTGATACATAATTGAATGTCTTCCAATCATATCAGTCCCAAAAAAATGTCCAACTGAAATAACCACCGACATTTAAGTCCCTAATATAGTGGATATCCCACCAATACAAAAAATACTATATTGAAAAAAACAAGATGTGTCCCAGCATAAACCATAATATTTTCCCCGCAAAAAGAGTAGATAATCCAGGATCATGTATCTTGTCTGTCATGAAAGGGTCTATGGTAGAATCCTCAAATTCCTGTTGATGTATGTTCTTCAACATACCATCGTCCAAAGGATAACTGTGTGGCTTCTTTGGAAAGCCTATCCGCCAGTTGGTTCCTTTCCATGTATATATGAGAAAAAGATATAGATTCAAATAAACTTTTAATACAAAGTAGATCCTCTAACAACAGAAGCAAACGAGAGACGTGACATCCATGAATCCCAATAGTCCAATTGATGTTTACTAAATAATCACCAAAAAATTGTAATGATATGCATCCCTGCTCCACAACAAAAAGGATAAGAAGTTTTAAATCCAAAAGTTCAGAGTAGTTGTTTGTGCCAGTCCCCAAACCATCTTTGAGGGTAAAGTAATGAGAGGTAGAGAAATAAAGACAGTCACCCCCTCCACACTTTGTTTGATCATATGAGGAAGCACCATCGAAGAATCCTCATGGGAAACTGAAATCAGGAACCACCTCCCTAACAACCCGAGGTTGTGACAAAACACCACCACCCGAGCCCGGAAAAGAATTAAATATCCCAATGCAATTTATTGCCACCCTTTCGACCAGAATGATCACATCCTAGAAGATTTGCCCATTTCGAGTGATCCAAATATCCCAAGCTAGGATAAAAGGAAAATCTTGATAATCCACTTGTCCCCGACCACGCAACCAAGTCTGTAAAGATAATTCAAAGGAATTTCCCTGCCAGTACCAGAGAGAGGGTAGCAAAATCCTAGAAAAATCCCATACCTCCCAGACAAAAGAACAATGTAAAAAAAGATGTTCCAATGATTCCAAATGAGATTTACAAAGAGAACAATGACCCGACCCAGAGAATAAATTATCTCGGGTAGGCAGGTTGTTTGCCAGAATCGACCATACCAACAACTTTCCCTTCGTCAGAAAAGACTGTTTCCAGATCTTCCTCCACTACCAGAGGGGGTCTCGTTGAAGAAGGTCTACGCATAAATTTAGATAACCATCCCAAGGAGTATATTCCCCATCCACAACACCATCCCAAAGAAATTCATCATATCTATCTACCAATCGAATGGATGCATCCCAGAGTGCCTGTGTATATCTATCCCAATGTATATAATCCTCCTCTAGAAGACCAAGCATGTGCCCCGACATCCAACCTTGATGCCAAAAATTTGTTTGTAAAGGATCCCCAACCTGAGCAAGATAAAAGAAACCACCATGAGCCAATATATTCCTAATCCCTGCTGACAATAAATGGCCCATCTAGCAACTAGGCCATGGATCCAAACCAAGACGAACCAATCTCCCAGAAACCACCTGCCACACCAGACAGTTCCCAATGAGATCAAAATCCTTAATCAAAGCCTTCCAGATAATAGATATTCTCATCAAATGTTTATTTGTAGTTCGAATCCAATCCAAAATAGATAGGGGACCAATATATTTTTGATGAACTACACGGGTCCAGAGACTAGTGGTTTTAATCAGTCTCCAAGAGACCTTTGCAGCGAGTGCTTTTGAAAAAGAAAAATTATTCTTTAAGCCCCAACCACCCAAGGCCTTTGGTGCAACAATTTGATTCCATCGAACCCAGGGCAAAACCTTTTTGTCCTTGTTTCCCTGCCACAAATAAGTAAAGAACAACCTCCGCACCTTCTCCAAAATTCCTTTTGGAATCCAAGCTAATGACATCCAGTAAAGTGGAATGGCCTCCAATACTGCCTTCACAAGAACTAAACGTCCAACAATAGAAAGCCAACGATGATTCCAACACTTTAGCCTTTTTTCAAGTTTTTCAATGATCCACAACCAATCGGTCTTCCAATAGTAATTGGGTTTTAATTGAAAACCAAGATACTTCAACCCTTCATCCAATTCAAAGACCCGAAAGGGAAGCCTAGAAGTAATGGATATTGTCTCCCCCCCATCCAGGTAAGAGAGTGTGATGCTTGACTTTTATTCATTGATTACCATGCCTATAGCTTGTTTGAAGAGAATTAGACCCTCACACAGTTTTTCAATATCTCACCGAGATTCGTCACAAAAAATTAAGATATCATCCATGAAAAGTAAATGTGAGATATAAAACCTGATGAAATTTTGATGCCTTTGAAATTTCTATCATACTTTGCCGCAATCAAGAAATGACTAAGACACTTAGAAACCAAAAGAAAAAGGAGTGGAGACAAAGGAAATCCCTTTCTAACGCCCCTTTCTGCCTTGAAGAACAAGGAATCTAAACCATTAATCAAAATGGAAAAAAACACAGTAGATAGACATCCCATAATCCAATTTGTGAAAGCCACCCCAAAGCCAAGATGTATCAACAACATCTGGATATAAAGCCAATTTACCCTGTCATAGGCCTTCGAAAGGTCAATTTTAATAACCGCTCCTTTAAGCTTCCTACTTTTTAAATTGTGTAAACCTTCTTGTGCAACCCTGATAGCCTCATGAATTTTCCTTCCTCCAGAAAACCGAACAATTCGCTTGAAATATGCCTAGAAAGAATTTATTTTAGTCTTCGGATGATAACTTTTGAGATGATCTTATATATACAATTACATAAATAAATAGGTAGAAAATCATTAAAAGTAGTAGGATTGTTTGAATTGGGGATTAATGCGATGAAGGTGGCATTAATTGGATCATGTATATGCCCATTTTTCCTGGATTTCTCCACTACTTTTAAAATGTCATTTCCCGACAAGTCGAAGAAACCCAAGTAAAATTTTATCGGCCAACCATCAGGACTTGGAATCTTTCCTTTCTGGAACGAACACATGAAAACCAACAATTCCTGTTCAGAAACCTCTGCCATCAAATACACTCATTCGTCCTCCTCCAAAAAACTATGGAAGAGCCTGGCCACTTTCACAATTTTAGCAATCGAGGATCTCGCCTATGCCTTGAAAAGTTATTTAAAATGAGAAATCCCCAAAGATGATAGACCTTTAAAATTATTGACCAATTTTCCATCCCCCTAATTAAGACCCCAAATAGTGTTTGTCAATTTCCTTCCTTTGGAAAAATAATGGAAGAATTTTGTATTCTCATCCCTGCAGGCGAGCCAAATATCATGACTTTTGAGTCTCCACGGAGCTTCCTTTTCATCCAAAATATCTCTCCTCCAAAGTTCCAAATGTACCAGTTCATCCTTACCCTCCCAGGAGCAGAAGCCCTTGTCAGGGTCAGCCTGCCATTCCAACATCGTCTTTTCTATGTTTAAAATCTTTTGTTCCTCTTTTAATTTTTTCTGATGTGCCCATGAAATGGTAGCATGTTTTACTTTTTTCAAGTTTTCCAGAAAGAGAATAGCAGCATGAGTAGTTTGATATTTTCCTAAATGTGTCCACAACTTACGCACCAAAGCCTGATACTTTGGATCCTTTAACCAACCCTCAAAGAACTTAAAGGGTTTGGGAGTTCGATAAACCCTGCCGCATAATTCCAGAACAATTGGGTTGCGGTACAATTCACCAATACAAGCAACCCATTGTCGAGAAAGGACCAAAGAATCCACTAGATCCTCCTTCAGAAGAAAATGATCCAAACATTTTGTAACTCGATCATCTCCGACCTTCCTATTCCGCCAAATCGGTTGTAATTTTACCGCCTCTAAATCCAGCATCCCATGGAGATCAAGAAAATGTGTAAAGTAATCGGTCAGTGGGTCTGAGCTAGTTTGAGGATCCCATATCTCCGCCACACCCAAGGAAAAAATTAAATCCCCGCCCATAATAACCTCTTGTTCTGAAAACCAAGAGCACTTTTCCAAAGAGTCCCAATAGAGTTGTCGATCAGCGTAGGGACCATAAATGTTAACAAGCGTCAAGGAGCGACCCAACTCTACTGATAAAATGTTGATATCAATCCCCAAATCCGATCACAGTTACAACGCTTGAGGCACCAAGCAGTGTCTAGACCCCTCGTTCGACCCTTTGCATCCACCGCCGCAAAGGACCAACCTAGCAAAAGTGATTCTAACAAAGAAACCACCAGTTCACTAACTCCCATTGTTTCTTGAAGAAAAATAACATCCAGAGTGATAACATCAACTAATCTTTTTAAGGACAATTTTTTTTGCCAGGTTCGCCAAGCCCCTACAATTAAAAGAGAGGATTTTCATAGAGATACCACCTCTTGGGGTTTCTTTTCTCTAAGTGCCCATTAAATGGAATATTGTCTACTAGAGGCCATATCAATCCTGGCCCGATCTTGTGCCAGAAGTAAATGTGATCTCCTATCCTGACCCCAAGACAAAGATGGGGCCCAAGGAAGAGAACCCAAACGCTACAGGAGAATATCCTCTGCACCACAGAAACCCAAATCCTCAGATAAAACAACCCTGTTGCGTAGAGAATAGTGAATCCTAGACCCCTTAGAATACTGGGTGCGGGAAGACGACTGGTTTCCTGAATGGGAAGGAGTCCCATTTAATGACAAAGTAGATGAAAGAAAGGAAGGAGAAGACACCAAAGGGAAGGGTAGACCAGCAGAAGAAGAAGCCAAATTACCCCCATCCCCAGGAGACACCGAAGGAAGTGAATCCCTATATACACATATGACCCCTGACACCTAATTCGAAGGGCCTAATGGGGTATTTATTGAAGGAGGAAAGAGAGCCCCAACAAGAGAGAGAGTACAAAAATCTGCCTCATGATGAGGCTGGGAGAAGAGAGTGGAGAAATCCACCGAAGGAAAAACATCCAACCCCACAAAGCCCGACGAAAGCAACAAATCAGAAGAGATAGAAGTAGGAACTGGAGAAAAATAAAATTGTTGCTTACCCGACACCAGAAGAGACCTTGGACAAGCTAACTTTGTGGACTTCTAAATCTTAGCTCGTTCCAAATCCATACCATCTGTAGAAAAACCAATAGGTGAACTAGAGTGCCGCCCACTGTCCCCACCAATGTCTTGGACCTTTGAAACCACCATATGGGCACCCCCAGTAGCCCTAGAACCCAAATCCACATAGCCCGACACAACACCAGCACCAACGTCCAAGGATCCCCGCACCTTCCCCTTTCGCAGTTTGTATTATAGATATCTTCTCATATATTATATGATATTGTGTGTGTGTGTGTGTGAAAGAATGTCTTCCCGATGTTGTTCAAACATCAACAATTATTGTCCTCTGTGAGTTTGTAAACAGGTCGCCCCCACAACTTATATAGGCCATTCTCACTTATGTTTATCATCATGGGTGGTCCTGGTGTTTGGTCTCTAACTGAACGGATGTGTACACCATAGCCAAAGAATCTTAACCTATATCATTGATGCTCTAAGGCTGAGATTGAGAGTACACTGACTCTCAAGATTGGTACATAAAGTACCTCTGGTATCCTGAGAATCCTTCCTGATTCTATTTGTAGTGATACCACTCATTTTTATTGAATAACCACCATGCTAGAATGCACACCGCACTTCACAAATCCTGAATCTTGACTTGTGGACTCTTGAAGTGAAAGTATTTCACCTTTCATGTGACTTGTTTCCCCACTCTCTATATACCATCATGCCTTGGTATTGTCCTCTAGGTCCAAAAACAGAGT
The DNA here is from genome assembly GCA_009831015.1 of Picea engelmannii. NCBI lineage: Eukaryota > Viridiplantae > Streptophyta > Pinopsida > Pinales > Pinaceae > Picea > Picea engelmannii. The sequence goes on from ML787988.1 coordinate 203,900, forward strand.
GTACTCATCTTGGAAAATTCGGGAAAACTCTCAAGTTGCGGCAACCAACTGCTGCTCTTCTTCCCCTTCTTTGTCCTTGATTTTTGTTGAGGATGCTATCTCCTTTCTTTTCCCTTTTGCACCAAATCCTAGGTGGACCATAAAATGATGTTAGAATTCAATCAAAGATATGCTTCATCACTTCGACTTTAAAGATCATTGTTGTTTGATATGCCATAATCCTAATATAATTTAACATGTTTTATGGGGTTGTAAGGTAGCCCAATGATTTTTAGAAAGGATGGTAGTTGAGTAATCCTTACTCTTTATGCCCCTCCTTGACTCGAAAGGGGTCATATTTTGGGAAAAATGGATGATTAGACAAGCAAGAAATAACATATAGGAAAACGCACATTTAACACACATCTCCTTACGGAAAATGCATTGCAAGGAAACCTTTCATGGAGATGATTCCATGTTACACTGTTGTCAATTTCAAACTGAAAAATATGACTTAGTCGTTCCATATCCTGCTAGAAAGGGCATTTTTAGAAAAGAACTACTCTCTTGCAGTGGGCACCAAAGAAAGCATGTTGGCTCTTCTTGCCTTCTTATCATTTTCAGGACGCTTTCCTATTTGGAATCTAGAATCATTTATATGTCCTTCAACAATAAAAAGAAGAAATATCTTGTAATTAAGTCTTTGCTAATACCTTGTTCATTTGCTACTAGATCCTTCGAGTAATTTTCTCTCCTTGATGCAAGTTAAGACAATAATATACTAAACATGGTTAAACAAACTTGTATAGAGATAGACTTGGAACTATAGTAGAAAAATATATTAACCTTGTTGGACCTAAATTGGACATATGTCAAAATTCCAAAATGAAGACACGTCAAGTTTTCCTTTTCTCATTAATTGAATCAGTGCAATAGAGAAAAGGTGCAAATTCTTTTTATTTGTAACTACCATAGAAAACAAGAGGAGCAAATGCAAATAGGGTAACTGGAAAAGGTACAAGGATAATAATGCCTCCCTAGTTTCAATATAGGAATATGTTATGATTGCGAGATTCAATAATTGTTGCCAGTAGATAGATGTATTTCATTGTGGAGCATATGAATACATGTGTAAGCAGAAAGTCAACTGACATTGACCATAAGTAGTATATTGAGAAAAATAATTTTCATGAGACTTAATTCTAAGTTCAAGAATGATATTCATGTTTCCTCATTAATCATATCCAAGGTTTTCACCTAAGGCTATTAATCTAGAGCTAGGAAAAATTTCAAAAATGCCTTCTTACCATTTCCAGACAGCTTTCTTATTTGTAATCTAGAAGCATTTATATATCCTTCAATGAGAAAAAAATGTAATATATCGCAATTAAGTATAGCTAATACCATGTTCATGTGCTCCTATATTATCCCAGTAATTTGTTCCCCTTAACACAAGATAAAACAACAATAAACTAAAAATCGTTATACAAACTTGTATAGAGTTAGGATTGAATTATAGTAGAAAATGATATTAACCTTGTTGGACCTAAATTGCACATATGCCAAAACTTCCAAAATGAATATAGGTTATATTTCCATCATCGCGTTAGTTGTATCATTGTAATAGAGAAAATAAGGTGCAAATCTGATAAGGAGATTTTGTTCTCCAAGGAAATATTTGCATTTTGATGCTGACAAAAATGAATTGATTTCTACTCCTTCAATGATTTTTTTTTCAATTTGATGATGATGAACTAAGATGAACTCTATGATTTCTCAACGTCCTATTCAATTAATGCTATGAAACCGTGAAGACTTATCTTGGGATGCAATTCATGAGAAATATAGATACATGACAAACAATGGGTACAAAGCTTAGACAACCATGAATATTGTCGTCCAAACTCTGGCATCTGAAATATAGACACACCACAACTAATGTGCATGCATTTATTTTCACATTTACTTCCTATCTCCTCTTATTTAACTAGCCTATGTTGATCATTATTTTTGTTTCTTACCACTACATGGCCTTTTAAAACCCTTAATGGCACAATCAAGTCCCAAATGAAAATCATTCAATCCAAATTCCACTTCCAATCATTCATAGTAATTCCATCTTAGCCAACCAGGTGAACACTACCACATAAATTCATCCTTGAAGTATACCATAATGTAATGATGTTGTACCCATTGACAATTTTGTTTATGACTATGAAATTATTTGTCACCACTCAAAGAGCACACACTATTAGGGTGATTTACCAGTCACGTTCCTTCACGAGCCATGATTTGGACCTGGATGAAGGAGGTAAGGGAACAACATGGTTGACATTGCCAAAGTACCTGTAGATTGACCGAAAATCTTCTTTCTGTTTCCCTCTCCTAAAGAATCTCCACGTGAATCCACAGACTCGTCACTCTAAGCATGTTTATTCTAGCTCTAGGAGCCAAGCAAAAACACATAAGGAAAATTGTTGCAGATCTAATAGTGTCGAGGTTTCTATGGCCATGTAGGTTAAGCTAATGGAGGGACCTAGTAGTCCATGTGTATCGTTGCATAAATATACAAAAAAACTGCAAATATACAAGCTTATAGAAACCAGTTCCTAATTAGAAACCATGAACTCCGAAATCAAACCAAAAGAAACACACTAATCATACATGTGACTTTGATGAAGACCTTTTCAACTCGGAAATCCTAGTTCACCTTTTGAGTAGTCTCCAAGTTCTCTCCACCTCATTTTTATTGGTCATGGAAACTTCTTATATACACATTCAAGCTCCAATCATGCTCCAATATTTAACCCAAAAATAGTGTTTCTCAATTAATAGTAAACCCCATCCTCTAGTTCTCAATTAATAGTAAACTCCCTCCTCTATTCTAACTCAATCTCTAATTCTCAATTAATAGTAAACCCCCTCCTCCGGTTGGGTCTAGACTATAAAATCCCCAAATAAACCTCATGGGCTCCAATATTTCTCAGGCCCACAAACTAAAACCCCACCTCAAGGGCTCCAATATTCCTTGGTTAGACTATTAAAACCCCACCTCATGAGATCCAAACAAAGGAAACACAAATGAAAACGAAAAACACAGAGGAAACACAAATGAAAACGAAAAACACAGAGGAAACACTCCTAGGGGCTACACCCTCAACCTATGATTCACAAATGGTTCAACCATCACTGGTCCTCTACCATTGAAACCCTAAACCTACATGCCTATGCACTACACCACTTCCTACACACTCCCCACTCACACAAATGATATCCCACCTCGGTGAATTACAACTGATCCCGACCATATTTTCCCACTCTGTGTCAGTCTGCATATTCATGAATTGCAAGGATTTTTACTAACAATATCAAATTAATGTATCATATTATGGTTTATAATGTGGCGTGGTACTTTGTGTCCATATGGCACAATAACATATGCTTCCATGAGTGAACCTAGGTCATGTCTCCCAATATGCTATCCACCACTAACCTAGGCCATGTCTCCCTCCAATATCATGTTATGTACCACTAGGCTAATTTCTTAGCCTATGTTTTGGTTAAAAAAAAATTCTTAGCCTATGTTTAATGTTATTATGTTGCAGGCAAGGCCCTCCCATTATGGAAGAATTAAAAATGTATATTTTTAGTTGGTGTACAACACTCTTGAAAGACCCATTTGAATAAGAGGTCATGGGGGCATCTAATATTATGCCACATTTACCTAGGACTTAATGCACATGGCCCCAACCACATGAAAATAGTTTCTTGTATAAGCGAGATGTCTCGCAAGGGGTGAAACATGTTTTTATTAATTAGCATATCTTCATTCTAGACAACAAGGTGAGGAGGAAGAGGAATAAGTGAAAGAGGTTGCTCACCATTCGAAATTTTTGGATGAAATTGCTAGTACTAGGGTTAATTATTTTCATATCTTCTATTTAATATTGTATACAACTTTCTAATATGCTTATGCTTAAGAACAAAGTTTAGAGTTATGGTGAAAAAAACACAATATCTTTAATAGTCTTTAGTCTATAGGAGTCTTTAGGCATTTTGATTTGTGTGACTAATAGTTATTTAGTTGTGTTTTTTACCTGACAATCAAATTAGTCATTTATTTAGTCATTTTTATGTGTGTGACTAATTATTTTTTACTCGGCAATCAAATTAGTCATTTATTTAGTCATTTGTACCCGTGTTGCAAAAAAATAGTAGAATTTAGTCATTTTTTGTTGTCGTGACTAAAAGTTTTAGTCACGTAGTCATTTATTTTCCAAATTATACTAGTGAAAGGACTTGGCCGACCATGAGTTGAAGGACGTGAAATCCAAGAGGGTCGCCTCATATGCGGTGAAGGGTCATTTGATCCATCACATATCTGAGAAGAAGTCAACTATGGAGATGTTTGTAGCTCTAATGAACCTTTTTCAGAGCAAATGTACAAACAAGAATATGATGTTGAGGGAGAAGCTCAAAGACACCAAGATGACCAAATTAGATACGGTGAGTAGTTATCTCACCAAGATCACTCAGGTACGTGATCAGTGGGAAATTGTTGGGAAAGTCTTGTGATATGAGGATTTGGTGAGGACGATCCTGAATGGTTTTATTAATTCATGGGCCCCATTCATCAAGGGAATCATTGCATGGGAGAAAATTCCAAATTTTGACAGACTATGGGATGATTTCATCCAGGAGAAGATTTGGGAGGAATCACTAGAAGGCCAACAGGTTGGTGATGATGAGAATCTGGCCCTTTCCAGTCATGAAAGAGGGAGCAGGGGGAATACAGGTGGAAATTAAACTTCATAGGCTAAGAAGAAGGATCTGAGCAAAGTGAAATGTTTTATGTGCCACAAGAGTGGCCACTATGCTTCATAGTGTCCGAACAATAAGAAAGGGAAGAGTAAGTCTCAACAGGTAGAAACATCTGTAGAATTTCAAGTCAAGGAGTTTGTTGAGAAGTTCGAGAAGGAGTTCTCATTAATCTCTTACCTTTCTTGCACAAATTTTGTAGTGTCTAGTTCATGGATAGTGGGGATTCTCGTCACATGATGGGGACACGTGAGTTATTCACCAGTTGGTCATAGACAAACTCAGATCTACATGTGGAACTTGACACTCATGCCAAGTGTGGTGTAGAGGAATTTGGGACAGTGAGGTTCAGATTGGAGTCAGTATTTTTTCCACAGGTGGATGTGTTGTATGTCCTAGAGCTGAGGAGGAATTTTCTCTCAGTCTCATTTATGGAGAACAAGGGCTATGTAATATTGTTCTAGAATGAACAAGTGTTCATGAATTCAGAGGGAGCTAGACCTAACACAACATTCAACATTGGTGTCAGAGAGGGTAGGGTATACAGGTTGCATAGCCAACCTGTAAGAGGATCCAAGGGGATATTGAATCATTGATCGATGTCATTGGTAGAGGACGAGGAGTGGGAGGCTCTGAAGGGTGAGTAGAGTTCAAAAAATTATAGTGTGGGGAGTCAACCTTCAGGTGGGAAGAGAGACTTATCCCCTTCCAGTTCTTTCAGGAGAATGATTTGTTACGAGATGACATTGATGGATCCTCAGGAGCAGGAGAGGCTCTTACGAGCACATTGAGGGAGAGAAGATATTTGACAAAGTTTCCAAACTCCATGGTACTGATATGTAACATCATCGATTCAGTGACTTCCAGTGCTAAAGGAGCAATTGACTAGCAGGGTTGGAGGGATTTTAGTGTGTAGGATGATGTGTGTGACATTGTTCCAAGGTTAGAGGAATAACTAGTTCCAGGGGGCTCTTCGAGAAGTACCTTTCTCACTAAGAGGGAGTGTTGATGTTTGTAGCATCATACATGTACTTTCACATAGGTTTCGTATCTAACATGTTGAATTCATCCTTATTAAGACTTAGGAGATTCAATTTAATAAAGTGATTATTAAAGTGAATGTACTTTTTGTAATTAATAGAGTTTACTTTAAGTCAAATGCTTAAGTATTTTGCATTAGTGAATTAAATTAAATCCTATCCATTCGATATAAAGTGATGGTGAGATATAGTATCAACCATTGATCACTTTGGAGTGTTGGACATGGTGTTATATTGTCATTGATGTCAAAAAGGGTTAATATGGATTTATCATCCAAAGAAGTATCTGGATATACCATTTGCAGGGATCGATAGTGAAGAACGAAGAACAATGGTGTTCGTTCGATCAAAATAAGAGCACGATTGGATGGTAAAGAACGAAGAAAATATGTTGATCGTTGTATCAAAATGAAATCATGATCAGACGACTTGGATCTCTTTCCACGAGTCTATTGAGCAACCAAAAATTGGTTAAGTATCATATTCTATCGATATCACTTAAAAATTTCTAAGTATGGTTCATTATGGAGGTAACGAAAGTTGGGTGTGCATTTTGATGACATCCAAGAAGAGATATGAGTCCACAAGTCTGAGATTCCGCAAACTCGAGAAAAATCACTTAATTTTTTTCTAAGTATAGGTTCATCTTGGAGGTTGGAGAAGTTGGGCATGCATTTTGATGACACCCAAGAAGACATGTGAGTCTACAAGTTCGAGAGTCTATGAAACCATCACATAAAATAATTCTAAGTAAAATTCCATGTTTAAAATGAATGTGTAACATCTTGTTCTAATGATCACACTTATATTGCTTTATTCTTTGAGGACACTTCTGTGCAAGTGATCTGGTTATGGTACATTATTATTTCATTTCAATTATGAGTTATATGATGATGATGTATTGTGATTTTCGTTACTTTCAGATGCATATGTATTGACAGATATTATTGACGAGTTCTCCTAGATGGAATCAATATACTTCCTTGGACTCTGGATTGAGTCAGTGAGTGGCTTGCATTTTGTTTGAGTATTTCATTTTACGCACATGTGAAATATGATTGATTACAATATGTTTTATGTATATGGATTATTGACACTGTTTTTGTCAGTGGATGCAAGTTTGACGATGCTTGCTAATTCGACACACATAAGGAGTAAAGGGGTCATGCAAAGAAACCAAAAATTTGAAGGAGAGGTGTGGCAGCATCCCTGTCATAGCCTACTAGCACTCTCATCGTGACCTGAATGGTAGGTTAATGATTACTTAGTTCGAGAGGTTCATGATGTCATGAGGGAGGACAAAGACAATGGCTCACGAATATTTCTAAGGGGCGCGCAATAAGGAAAAATCCTTATTCCTTAGAAGCTTGTATTCTCTCACAAGGTCGATCAAATGGAGTGTTGACTACAAGGGTTGGAAAAACTTCCAAAACCAGTCAAAGGAGAGTGGCACCCTTGGATCATGGAGGTGCTTCTTGAAGGGCATGTCACGTAATTAAATTGTGTGGAAGAATCCTTATTACTTAGAAGTCCTTAGTCTCTCACAAGGTTGATCGAATGGAGTGTTGACTTCAAGGGTCGAAAAAACTTCCAAAACCAGTCAAAGGTGAGTCGCACCCTTGGAGCACAGAGGTGCTTCTTGAAGAGCACATCACATAATTAAATTATGAGTCAATTGAAATCTAGATGACCTAGAAAATATAATGAAATGTTTAGACCTTGTTAGAATAAAAAATTAATTAGTCAATACATTAAATTAGAATCCTAACAAGTGTCTAAGCCTAAGACTATGACTAATTCGAGCTCCTCGACCTCCTTCTTAACATACTACTACCTCCTTCTTAACGTACTACTAGAACTTTAACTTTGAACAATTTCTCCACTTTCTAAACATCCTCTATAACTCATGACCAGACCAATGAATGCTCTAAGGTGGATGGTCTATCATCCATTGCCCCAGCGTGTCCTATCATATTCCCATGTTGATATATATATATATATATATATATATATATATATATATATATATATATATATATATATATATATAATTAATTTTAAAAGCATTATCATTATAGTCCACTTCTCCCCCTCTATGGTGACGAAAAGGGAAAATGTTAAAAAACAAATAAATAATTTGGACTTTATCATTAAATAGTATTTGTTGTTATGAAATTTAAATAAGTTTTTTTTAGTTATATCCATTTTTTATTTTTAAATTATATTTTTTAATAATTAACATAATTTATTTGAATTAAAAAAAAAAAAAAATTAACATTATAAATCACATATTAAATGTTTTTTATTTTTTCCCTTTTTATATTTATATTTTGAAAAAAAATTAATTAATAAAAAAAATATTATTTTTTTATACTTTATCTATATTAAAATAATGAGGTGATGATTTTAATTTTTTTTATAAAATACAATTTAACATATATAAGACAAAGTGTGATTTTTATATTTTTTTAAAGAAAAAAATAATTTCAATGTTATTCATTAAAAATAAAAAAAAACTTTATAGTACATGGAATGACAAAGAGTCATAAAACGTAACTTTTTATGTTAACATTACCACACCTTCTATGAAATTTCCATCATCCAAAACCTCAAATTTTAAGAGATAGTTCAAAAATGTGATTTTTATTTAATTTTAATTATTGTTTTAATTGTATTTAATAATATAAATATTATAAAAAATTTATGTTTTTCTAATTAATAAAAATTAGTTAATAAAGTAGTCATATATGTAATTTAGTTGTATTGTTTTTTCATAAAATTATAACCACATCATTCATTGTAATATACTTGATATGTATTTTGAAACACAATTAAAAATAGGTATGGGTGCAAAACAAAGATGAATGTTTATGTTTTAAGAAAATCATTTATGTTTAATAAAAATAATTTTGTGTAATTTTAAAGGTTAGTTTAAGGAGATGTAAGTTAGATGTCAACCTCTCATTTGAATTTGAAAAGGTTATATGTTTGATTTTCTTGGTCCTCTTGAGGTGAGGGGTTGATAATTTAGGTATTGACACTTTATCCTAGTTATTACTTATCAAAAGTAGTGAAGTTTTATAAGATTTCTCATACTTAGTTATAAGTAAAAAAACTAATTTTGTAAATTTAGATATTAAAATCTATTTTTAAATTAACAAAAAATAATATTTTTAAAACTCAACATTTTAAGTGAAATTTTCAAACATTCAAATCAATAATGTCATTTATATAGTTTATTATGAATTTTTGTTTGATACAATAACGCATTTATATGGATCACACAAAGAGAGACTTCTCACTCAACAAACAAAACACGACAACATACACACATGTAGAAAACTAAATTCAAGGCACTATCAATCAGTCATTATTTAAAACATACCGTGCTAACAAATTTGCTTATAGACTTTAATTGAAATTTATATAATGGAAAAAGAACATAATTAAGTGGTAAGGCATTTGAATGTTTAAGACATAGGGTGCTAACAAATTTGCTTATAGATTTTAATTGAAATATATATGATGGAACAAGAGCATAGTTAAGTGGTAAGGCATTTGAATGTTTAAGACATAGGGTGCTAACAAATTTTCTTATAGACTTGAATTGCAATATATATGATGGAAGAAGAGCATAATTAAGTGGTAAGGCATTTGAATGAAATGAATTTTGGGTACAAAAATGGGATTTTTAAAGAAAATAGTAAAATCATAAGAATATATGTCATATTGCACTATGTTAAAGATGTTAATGCAAATTTCATCATGTTAAAGGTGTTAAGTATTTTTATGCAAGTTGGGTTAATGTAAAGATACAAGAAATAATAATAAATTATTTAAATTATTGTGCACACATAATAAATGATCAATTTAGCCCCGGATGGGGTGAAACGCGGCAACGCCTTGCCACATGGCTCAGCATCAAGCCGCATCTTAAATGTTGTAGGCTGCTCCCCATCCCTTCCGCATTTACGATGGTAGCCGACCATTACAACTGCTATACGGAGGAGGGACTTCTCTCTCACGCGAACACACTCGCACAACCAGCCTTCAATATAGCACGAGCCGACCAATTGGAACTCCATGCCATTATCGTTGAGCCTGGGGCAGAATGTAGCATGCACACCATGGAAATTATGCATGGAAGTTGTCTAAAGGTAGGTGTTGCAGACGAATTTCCAACCTGTTATGTTGAAGAAACGTTGTACTTGGAGGATTTAGTGACCACCATGGAACCCCAAGCCACGGTGCCTGAGATACAGGTTGGAAGCGGTCTGAAGGGAGAGTCGACAGACGAATTCCCAATTTGTTTTGTTGAAGAGATACCGTGGACGGGTGACTACAGCCCCACCAGCCATGCTGAGAAGGCAATGAGCGAGGACGAGGCTCGGGACAATGCCTGCGCAGAAATGAATGTGGACGAGACCAGAGTAGGGATGAATGTGGACGCGGCCAGAGCATGACTGAACGTGATCGAGGCCAGAGAAGGGATGAACGTGGAAGTGGGGAATGAAACCTTCAACGAGGCAGGAAATAATGATTTTCATGGTCCACTCCTCCGTGCAGAGCATCTGGCTCTAGTGTTCGAACTCCGAGGCGACATGGCAGACCAGGAGCACAGAGCCCTCCTCATAGGACAACGTCTGGACTTGCTCCTTGATGCGTACTCCAATGTTCCAGCGAAGAGGAAATGTCCAATGTGCGCGCAGCTGTTCGCAATCCCAGCCAGATCCACGTGGCAGAAAGGCAAGGGCGACAGGTCACTGGGTATCTGAGTTCTCCTATGCTAGTTTGTTTTCTGTTTCATCATGTTGTTGCTAAATGTAAACTTGAACTATGGCCATCTGTCCTGGTTTCCTTTGGGCAGTACAGAGTGCAAAACAGTTTTTAGCTTATCTTCCTAGACTCATTTCACTCCAACATATGTTGGTTTCCGGTAAAACGATAGCATTTTTGGTGGCTCAGGACGACTATATCTCTGTGTATTTTGTCAATGTTTCTCTGTTAACTTAATATAGAAGGTACTATCTTTTTTACTTAAAAAAATAAAAATAAATGATCAATTTAATTTAATAATAAATATTAAATAAATAAGATAAAACTTATTTTTTTTAAATCATTCATTTTTACACTGAACAAAAGAGAATGACTAATAAATAATGTGGAAAAAATATTTTATTAAACTCCACACTGCAAGTTATTAAAATAAATACATGTTACAAATTTATCCATTTTGACTTTTAATCATTTTAAACAAATTATAAATAAATTAGAATAAATGTTTGTGGAAAACTTCGACATACATACATACATACATACATACATACATACATACATACATACATACATACATACATACATACATACATACATACATACATACATACATACATACATACATACATACATACATACATACATATATATATATA